>CM060397.1:4011745-4369901 GCA_030545235.1 Helianthus tuberosus | reverse complement strand
TCTTGTTACCATAGTGGTGGTAGAGGCAAGTGGTTTTGCTTCCACCCATTTTGTGAAATAGTCGACAGCCACTATGATAAACTTTACCGCACCTGGTGCGTCTGGGAATGGTCCCACCACATCGATTGCCAATTTTTGAAATGGCCATGCGGTGGTGACGGGGATCAGGATGTTCTTGGGGCGCAAGGTTTTGGAAGCATGCTGCTGGCAATTGAAACACTTGCATAAGACTTTGACCGCGTCCAAGTGCATGCCGGGCCAGTAGTACTCGGCATTCATGATTTTGGCCACCACCATGCGTGGGCCCGCGTGTATGTCACATATTCCGTCGTGTATCTCTTTGATTAGATACGTGGCATCTTGGGGGTTGACGCACCGTAGGAGTGGCCCCAGGTATGATTTGCGGTATAAAATACCGTCTCCCATTTGATAATGACACGCTTTGTATTGCAACTTGCGTGCCTCTGCCTTGCTTTCGGGAGTAACACCTGATTGCAAGTATGCAATGATTGGTGTCATCCAGGATGTTGTACCGTACTGAATGACGTTGACTTGGCGCAGGGGTACCGAGGGGTTCTGCAGAATCTCAATGTGTATCTCCTTTGCCAAGTGTTGGAAACTGGTGGATGCGAGTTTTGAAAGTGCATCCACAGGTTTGTTTTCACTCCTGTTGATATGGTGGATATTAAAGGAAGTGAACTTTGCCTTCAGTTGTAGGGCTTGTTCGAGATAGAGGATCATAATATCCCCTTTTGCGGCATAGTCGCCGGGTACTTGCCCTGCAACGAGTAGTGAGTCGACGTGTGCTTCCAAATGTTGGACGCCGAGTTTAACTGCCAGACGCAGCCCTACCAGTAGAGCCTCATACTCTGCCTCGTTATTTGTGCTTTTGAAATCGAGGCGGATTGCGTAGGTGAGTTCTTGGCCATCAGGGCTGACGGGTCGCAGACCCGCATCTGCACCATCCTCGTTGGATGCACCATCGGTAAATAGTGCCCATGTATCTGTTGTGGATGGTGGTGGTGTGGGGTTTTGTTCTTCTTCGCATTCCTGGATGCGATTTGCCGGTACTTCGGCAACAAAATAAGCTAGAACTTGGCCTTTGATCGCGGGACGCGGTTTGTAGGTCAACGTGTGCGCGCCTAGTTCAATGGCCCATTTTGCTAATCTCCCAGAGATGTCGGGTTTGGAGAGGATCGGCCCGATCCTGTAATTGGTTAATACAGTAATGACGTGATTTGCAAAGTAACGTCGTAACCGTCTTGATGCGTGTACCAGTGCGAGTACCAATTTCTCCATGATAGAGTACCTTGTCTCTGGGTCGTTGAGCATCTTGCTGATGTAGTAGATGGGTGTCTGAACTCCTTCCCGCTCCACGATGAGTACCGCACCTACCGCGTTGTCTGCGGCAGATAGGTATAAGATAAGTGGTTCTTTCTTGCGTGGCGCGGTTAAGGTTGGGAGTTGGATCAGACACTCTTTCATCTCCCGGAAAGCGTCTTCAGCCTCTGCGGTCCACTGGAACCGTTCCTTTTTTAAGCAGTTCCGCAGAGTTTTGATGAAAGGGTAAGATTTAGCTGCATGATTGGCTAAGAACCTGTTCAGTGCGGCTAGCCTGCCAGCTAGTCGTTGCATTTCTTTCATCATAGAAGGAGATGGCATGCGCTCGATCGCCTGAACTTTTTCCGGGTTCACCTTGAATCCATCTTTAGTTACGATGAATCCAAGGAATTTGCCTTCTTCCATTCCAAACGAGCATTTCCCTGGATTGAGCTTCATGTTGACGCTACGCAGAGTCTGGAATGTTCTTTCAATATCGGTGAGCATGGTATCCTCTTCCATGCTCATGACGACCAGGTCATCCATATAGATTTCGACACTTTTGCTGATTTGATCACCAAAAGTGTCGTTCATCAACTTTTGATAGGTTGTGCCCGCGTTGCGCAACCCAAACGGCATTTTTGTATAATAGTAATTCCCGGTAGGTGTGCGGAATGCTGTTTTATCTTCGTCCTCGATTGCCATTTGTACTTGGTGATAGCCTTTGTAGCAATCGAGGAAGCACTTCCACCGAAACGTGGCGAGGTTATCAACCTTTTCGTCAATTTCGGGAAGTGCGTAACAGTCTTTGGGGCTGGCTTTGTTGAGATCTTTGTAATCAACACACATGCGCCAGCCCCTGTTTGGTTTTTCTACCATGACTGGGTTGGATAACCAAGTCTGGTACTTGACTTCCCGCAGGATGCCTGCGGAGAGCAGTTCTTTGACCTGCTCATGCATCGCCTCGTTCTTTGCGGACCCAAGGTGGTGTTGGCCTTGGATCACTGGTTTGATACCTGGTAAGGTATTAAAGAAGTGTTGCGCGACTTCGCGTGGCACCCCTGTCATGTTTGCGGGTGTCCATGCGAAAATATCTTGATTCCTGAAGAGGAGCTGCTTCAGGCGCGCTCTGATGTTGTTGGACAAGCCATGACCCAACGTGACCGTTTGTTCTGGGTGTCTTGGGTTAAGAACCCATTTCTCCGGTTGGGTGCTGGGAGTTGGCCTCGCCATATTGGTCGGGCGCAGCTCGTCCGTGGTCATAACTTCTCTGCGGGCGTATATTATCGTGACCCCCGTCTCGGTTAGGAAACCGATGGCAGAGTGGGGGACGGATGCAATCATGTTGAAATCGCCTTGGGACTCCTTCCCGAGAAGTACATCGTATTTGGAGGTGTGGGGTAAAACCATGAAGTTCACCTCCTCTATTCGCGTGTGCCTTCCGTTGGTGAGGCGCACGGGGAAAGTGATTTGGCCCAGGGGGAATACGGTTTCCCCCGCGAATCCGGCCAAAGGGTACTCTACCGGCTGCAACCGATCTTTGTCTTCTTGATCGAACTGGTTGAAGCACTACTCATATATAATGTCAGATGTACTGCCCGGGTCGATGAATAATCGCTTCGTGCAGTAGTGAGCCAGGTAACCTGTGATAACGACGGCGCGCCTGTCGCGCGGTCCACCTCGGACTTTTGGAAAGACGACCCAGTCATTGTCCGGTCTTCTCGCCGCCTTGCGCGGCTTCCCACGTCCTCCGTTGATCATGTGGGTTGAAGCCACATGCATGGTCCTTTTACCCGCGGAGGTGCCCTCGTTGTGGGGGGTGATGCGTTTGGTTTGCTTTTGCGCGGCTGGCAACAAATGTTGCAGTTTCCCCTCTTTCAGGGCTCGCTCAATCTCCAGTCAGAGACTGATGCAGTTGTTTGTTGTGTGGCCTGAGTCCTTGTGATACTCACAGTAAAGTGTGAGATCCTGATTCTTCTTGGACTTCATTGGTTGGGCTGGTCGCAAGAACTGTGCTTCCGTGAGGAGGACATCGCTTGGCGACAGGTTAATCTCGGTCCAGTTATGGTCCCGAGATTCCTTCTTTGATGCCCGGTTTTCGCGTTGGGCATTTATTGTTGCCCTTGCGTCGGGTTGGTGCCTACGCGGGACGTACGGCTTGGAATCGCTGCCGCGATTCAACGTGTCCCGGTTGCGCTTGTTGTTGCGCTTGGGATCTTGGCGGGAGGACTGGCCTTCCGCTTGGGGCTGTGCCTTTGTAACGTGCGGCTTGAGAGACCGGTGAGTCTGGGTATATGTTGTGACCGCGGCCATGACGTCGTCCCATTTCTTTGGCAAGCCTTCCTTGCCTGAGATGGTCATAACCATTTCTTCGTCCTTGACGATTCGAATGAAATGGTTGCATGCCATTTAGTCTGCAACACCGCCTATCTCGAGGCATTCTTTGTTGTAACGGATGACAAACGACTCGAGAGATTCATTGTCTCCGCGTCAGATGTTCATGACGTCCATAGAATCACGTTCGTAATGTCGCTGCTGGCTGAAATGTGCGAGGAACTTTGCTTGCAAGTCCTCAAATGAAGCCAGTGATCCCACTGGCAAAGAATCAAACCAAGCCCTCGCCAGACCAGTGAGGGTCTGGGGAAAAAAATGACACCAAGTGGCCTCGTCCCACCTGCCGTTGCACTCGGCGCCGGTAAAAATATTCATGTGGTCGTCCGGGTCGGACAAACCATTGTATTTCCTAATCGTTAGTGGGAATTTAGTCGTGGTGACATCGGCGTGGGCAATCTCCCAGACGAACTTGGAGTTTTCGGCCGCAGATTTTGGTCTGTAAGGTTGGCTTTGGTGGCACTTTGCAGCGCGGAGGTATGTAGTGCGAGGTTCAGTGGGAGGAACATAATTGCGCCCTCCTGGTCTGCTGTTGGTTGTGTGGGATTCCCCGCAATATGTATGGTCGTCCGGGTCGGTACGACCATACCCTTCGTTGTGGGACTGCGGTCCCAGGCGGCTGTGGATGCCGGAACCTTGATGGGCTGTAGACTGTCGCCTAGTTTCGCCATGAGGGCCTAGGCGGCTCTGTATGGGGCCCCTGCGGCGGGACCCATATGAGGAATCTTTCTCATCAAGTGTGCAGACCTCGCAGTAAGAGGAACCGCGGTCTTCATGCCTACTGCGAGAGGCTGGGTGTGAGGGGATCCTGCTGTCGTATTGCAAGATACGACCCGCAGGTGTATATGGTGTGGGTTTGGGACTGCCAGGAATTTGCGCATCAGCACAAGCTTTATTGTATGTTGCGGCCAGCATAGTTTGTTGTTGTAAATACCAAGCATGAAGGTCCATGCCTGGAGGTATCACAGAAACATACTGTGACAGATCTGGTGTGACCGTGAGGGGAGTGCCCCCTGCTGCGGATGTGCCTATGTGGCCAACATTTTGGGCTGGGGGAGCAGTCCCCGTAGGCCCTAGGTTTGCGGGGTTTAGGTTATCCCCGGTAGCATTGTTTGGACGATCAGACATGATCTCAAGAAAGAAAGAGATGCGTAAAAAGTGCTAAGAGTAGCGGTGGGCGCCAATGATGAAACAGTGGTTAACAAGGAGAGGTTAATTCACCGGTCTCGTCAAGTAGGGTTAATCCCTTCTTTCCAAGGATCGGTGGCTTGACCGTCAGCTGGGCTGTCTCCTGCACAAGGAAAACACACCGTGACTCGTAACAAGGAGGAAGGGGTGGGGGTGTTCCTTGTTACCACTCTCCGGCGTGCGAATCAGTAATTTGCTTGAGAAGCAAAGTGTGTGATAGTAGTAGTTGTGAGGGAGTTGAGAAGCGATACCTCAAACCTGGTTTGGGATGGGTATTTATAGCCGAGGAGTGAAGGAGGGTGGTTGAGTTGACAGACTGACGACGCGTCGCCCTTATGCAGGTGTGTCAGGCTTGTCGGCTGTGGAGGTGAAGCCACGTCCTACTGCGGTGTCAGTCTGTTGTTTACGTATGGGCTGAGAGGCGACTGTCATTGGTGCCACTTGCCTTGTGGGCAGGATGCGGTGCCGCGCCGCATCACTGCCTGTGGTAACCGCTGTTGTTTCTGCGTTCCCACTCTGGCAAAGACTGTGGGATGCGGTGCTAGGCCGCATCGCCGCTTATGTTGACTGTTGCTGTTGTCTAGATTCCTTGTCATGACGAAAGTGTCCATAGGATGCGGTGCTATGCCGCATCGCTATGTGTACACCCGTTTTCATACACAAGGTAAGGAGATATTCATAGGATGCGGTGCTAGGCCGCATCGCTTATGCCTATCTTTATTTTCCCATCACTTGACAGTTTGGATTCGATAGCTGTGTTCGCGCGTGCCCACACGGACACAGATAAGTTCTTGCTAGTGGGGGTTTTTGATAAGGGTAATGGTCACTCGCGGTTGTGCTGACGCGAGATCTGGCACCATACCCCTTCACATGTGTTGATATTCTTTTATTCATATCATGGTTTATATATTTATTATTTCTCTTTCTATTGCTATAACGAGTGTTGGTATCATAACAAAATGAATCGTTATCGATCAAATTCTCGTCAGTTGCAATAATTGTAAAATAGCATAAGCACTTTCAAAAAAAAATATAAGTTAAGTTGAAATATATGGTCCATGAATGCACTCACTAGTTGTAGTAAGTATTGTTTAATTAGCTTGTTTAAATAATTAATGTGCAAGGTACAACATATAAGAATTTACCTATATATTAAAAAATGAACCTAATGAACAGTAACAAGTATATATCTATAAATTTAAATTATCCTATATATTAATAATACAACCTTATGAATAGTACTTTTTATATTAAGTTGGATAAGTCTGGTACAAACCGGCGCTGGTATCGAAGATACTGGTACGCCCCGGTTCGGTATAATTAGTGCATTTTATATTATAATAATTTTTAAATTTGTATCACTGGTTGGGATAAACTTGGTGTCAACCGATACTGGTATCGAAAATACCGGTACGCTCTGGTTTGGTATCCGTACATGAAGGTAAAAACCGTCACCAGCCTGGTACAGAAAACATCGAAAGTCGGTACCGAATTTATATTGAAAATCTTTTAGTTTAGGAAATTCGGTACTACTACCCGGTAACATTTGCTCATCCCTGATCACAGACACCGTACGAACAACAACGGTATCGTACAACTTTTTTGTTGATTTTCTTCAACTTTTAATGATTTTTTTAGTTTCAAGGGTAGAGATGAGCTCGGTGCCAACCGATACTGAATTGGCACTGGTAACGAAAATATCGGTTATGGTACAGGTATATGAAGGTAAAAACCGGTAGTGAGCCGGTATCAGGAACGCCAAAAGTCAGTACTGAATTGGTACTTAAGATATTTGGGTTCGGGAATTCGGTACTGGTACCCAATACCATTTGCTCATTTCTGACTACAAGTTTCATACGAACAACATCATTACCATACAAATTTTTTGGTTGATTTTCTTTCGGTTATCTTTTGGTGTTTTTTTCTACATTTTATTTTTATTCTTGTCAACGGTTGGGTTCGGGAAATTCGGTACTGGTACCCAATACCATTTGCCCATCTCTGACTACAAGTTTCATACGAACAACATCATTACCATACAAATTTTTTGGTTGATTTCCTTTCGGTTATCTTTTGGTGTTTTTTTCTACATTTTATTTTTATTCTTGTCAACTGTTCCGTACACAACGCGCTTGTAGTGATTTCAAAACAAAAATAAACACAGAGTAAATAATAAAAAAAAATTAGCCGCAACGCGTCGGGAAGAAAAAACTAGTTAGTACTAATACAGCAACCTATGTCTTTTGACAATGATGAGTTTGTTTTATTGTAGGTCCATACCACACGTGGACCATGACAAGATTGATAATCTAATCAAGATTGCGGATCCCTCTTGGTTAGATAAAACACAGAAAACGAGTAGAACTTGCAAAAACACGAATCACTCTAAACCGATATTCTATTGATTATCCAACTTTATGTATACAATAAATTCAATATCACCACTCCTCTCTATCTCGTCTCTCTCTAAAGCTCTGCGATTTCTATCTCTCTCACTAAACTTTGGAATGGCTAACCTAACTCAACATGTAATATGATTTTATACATCACACGACATGGGCTAAGCCTATCTCCAAGCCCAATTCGTTTCTGAACTCACTAACCATATAAATACAATGTTGAGCCCGTTACAATATATTCAAAGACAATGTCTATTAAGTTTTTGTCGCATAATATGGACCAATAAATACAATGAGTTTAATTATTTTAAAGAAAAAAAACGGTGAACAAAATATAGCTTAAGAGGAAACCTCTTTAGAAAAAAGTGCAAAAGGCATGATCAATCTAACTTCAGCTAAAACTAAATGAGAGAGAATATATTTCAAATCTGCAACAAAATAAAAATTTATACATGATAATGCACATTAAAATTAAGTTGCTAATATTCAAAGGCAGCTCTTTTTTAACTTGCCAAACAAACAATTGTACTTCGGGGTGTCCTTGTTTTTTTTTTTCATTTGATGTACTTAGCTCAACATATACTCTTAAGTCATGAGACTTGATTTACTTTATAAGTGTCTTCTTATATTTGGTCTCCCCTGAGCAGCCACCAATGAGCACCCCAAATATTTGATGACGAATACTTGATCAGCAACCTATATTATGAAAGCGAAGTTAACTACTACCAAAAGAAAAGAATCTTCGTATTCATATCTCGCACCCTACATGTTCATACTATAAATTTGAGTACTTTTTGTCAGTGTTGTAAAAGTCGGATTCCAAGGCCGAGTACTCGGCGAGTACTCGGTCCTCGGAACCCCTCCGAGGCGACTTCCTCCTAGGCGGACTCAATTAGTCGGCCTCGGTCAAACTCGGCGCCTAGTCGGCCTAGTCGGCGCCTAGTCGGACGTAGTCGGAAAGAGTCGGCCTAGTAGGTCTAGGCGGTCAACGTGGGTTGTTGACTCTTAATTAGTCAAAATCGGTCAACATCGGCCTACTCGGCCTTGTACTCGGACTACTCGACCTTGTACTCAGACTAGTCGGACTTGTATTCAGAATATTTGAACTTTAAACATGTTTCATTTTAAATTATACTCAGTTGACATGAATTATGCTTATTTTAACATATATATAATATATAACAATTAATTTTCTTTATAGTTACCATTTCCGCGTACTCCCCGAGTACTCTCCGGGTACTCCGATTACTCCCAACTCCCTAGTCGGCCGACTAGGGACCGCCTAGCGACTTTTACAACACTGCTTTTTGTAACAAAAAGTGTTTCATGCTCACTAATTACCCATATTGGCCTGTTCCCGTAAACAAATACAACCCCCCCCCCCCCCCCCACACACACACACACACAAAAAAAACTTTTATTCTTCATCTAGAAAACATTATATTCCAACGCGCAACTATACATAGGTAATGGGAGGAGAACCTTGTTGGTTTTGTTTTTGTTGTGGTTAATGTTTGTTCTTCTCTTCCTACGGTTGAAGCGCCAGCCAGTTGCTTGCCTCTCCCTCTTCATCAGTCTTTCTTTCTGACTTCATTTTTTCAATCAAACAAAGCAATAGCAAGTGATTAATTAAAGACAAAATTACACAAAACAACCTTTATGTTTCATCTAAACTGCACACCACACCTTTCGCTTTGAACCCACCAAAAGAACCTTTATGTTCATGTTTTGATACAGGGGTTAACTACTCATACTAACTCTGATTGTTTTTTTGGTTAACACCCCTCACATGCAAAGCATATGAGGGTATTTTGGTCTTTTCAACCCTGTCTTTGTTATTAATAAATTAAACTATTGTGGCCTCACCCATTCACATCTTTAACTTAGCCGTTAAACCATAGTTGAGCTCTTAATATTTACTAACCACAGTTAAGATGCAAACCGGCTCTGTAAGTTCGCCACTCCTCAAAAGAGGTTCCATGAACTACAACGCACCTATGACAAGACACTTAATATATGGCCATCCGTGATGGTTATTTTGATTGAGTAGTTTTGGCATGAAATCTTTGAGAGTAACTAGCTCAAGCCATGCAAAGCTGAAGAACAAACATCATGCTCAAACAATAAATGATCAACACTAGAACACTAATTTGCTTGATAAATATACACATGTGTATGCAAAAGTGAAGTGTTAAATTTGTAAACAATATGTATTCCTTTTAATTGCAAGTTGCACGTACCTAAATTCATGAACTTTTGCAGGCTGCGGGGCATGGAACGAATGTGCTAGACCTGCCAAATCCTGAAGAAGCCAATAAAATTAGTAACATGAAACACAAAATAATAATGAATTTATTATTTTAATGAAAAACATATAGACGATAATCTGCAGAAACGATGACCGAGTTCATAGTATTAAGTTAATTTGAAATGTTGTTGAAAATTCAGAAATACGGCTTAGGATTGAATGATGATTTCTTTTCCTTTGCTCCTTTGTGATGAATCCCTGTAGCATAAAGCCAAACTAAAATTATGACTATCACTAATCATTTATGTCGATGTGTTAATATGCATTATGGTAGTAGCTCTTTACTGTACATGAACAGAGGATAATTATAAATAACGAGGAAATAATTCCTCAACAACTAACTAGAACCAACCATGGTTGTAAAGCAAGGTCTCCGAGGCCGAGTACTCCCCGAGTAGTCGCTACAAAATAGGCTGCCGATGCGACTTTCTTCAACTCCGACTAATTACTCGGAATCGATCAAATGCGGTCAACATCGGCCAAAATCGGATCTAGTAGGTCAACTCGGGCCGAATTTGACTTAAAATAAAATAAACCATAATTTCTATGCCTATAATATTAAAGAATGAATATCAATTTCATGTATTTTGTTATAAATATTAGTAAATTTATGCTATTTGACATATATCTATTTTCCAAAAACTAATTTCTTTTTAATTTGGCATGTCCGAGTACTCCCTGTGTACTCTCCGCCTAGACGGAGTACTCTCAACTCCCCAGTCAACCGACCAAAGAGCACCTAACGACAACCAACTATTGAAGCATGGTATCACTGTATAATTGGTAGGCACCCTATCACACATATGAATTCGTCCACATGTTGATATATAACATATTACTAATGCATAAATACAATGAAATTCATGCCTAAGTGACAATCGCCTCAAATTCCCACTCCTGAAGAAAAGTGATAAATCAAAAGCAAGCAAATGCATGGAGCTCCAATGAAAAAGAGATAAATCAAAAGTCAAACTAATAAAAAAAAAAACAATACCAAGATAAAACAAGTGCAAGAAGCTCCAATGAATGAATGAATGAATTAATAAAAAAGAATAAGAATTTACCATATCCAATGAAATGAATGATAAGTCAAAGCAAATGCATTCTTTTTTCCGAGACCACCAATTCCAACGAAGGATTATCTTCTTGGCCAAATCTGGGTAAAAAGATCCACGGACAATGATTGAGAACACAATAAAAAAACATAAGAATCAAGTCACAAGCTACAATTGTCCCAACCCACGATATCTAGTCCCAAACTACGATAATCCAGTTCCTAACTAAAATATCATTCCTGTTACAATAATAAGTCCCACAATTATCCAAACCACAATAATTAAAACGTGTTGAACAATTTACTCAAATCTATTAATTTATATTTCATTAAGGACACGGTGTACTTTACGTAATATTTTAAGGAAAATAAACACAAAGAACACAAAAGATAATACAAATAAGAAAAACAAAACAAAAAAATAACAAATATTATGTTGTTAGAAACAACACATATTTTATTTCAAATATTTATTACTATAATCCAAAACAATAAATTGCAATACAAAAATAAATAAATAAAAACTTAGGTACTAATTGTTAAACTCATTTGAATGAACATTAAAAGTTTAAGTTTTTACATAAATGCTTACCTTTTAGTTGAAACAAACAAATATAACCAAACCTCAGGGACGATTTTGGTTTTTTACTCTTACATTTCTATTACTAGATTCCCATAATATAACTTAATTGTTATTATTTTTAATCACTTCTTCCACACACAACATATATATATGTTTCACAAAAGACATTTTCATATAAAAGTTATTTTATTTATCAAAATACATTGAAATACCCATTAAAATTTCATACGACTCGACCCGAATCAAAACGGACTGAAAAATATTATTACACAGCGATCTACAAACGAGATATTCATGAACACATAAGATAGCATCAAGAACTAATGGTATATAGTTGTGTTCGATAATTATCTATGTAAATAAACAGCCATTATGCCCTTAATTATCGATTCACTTCAGAATTAAAAGATTTAAAAGATCACCTGAAAGGTTGAATCAAACACAAACACACAAGAGAGGTAACAACAATGCTAAAAGATCAAATCTAGAAACAATTTTTAAAAGTAGCAAACTTTTCAAGAGGTAATAAATAAAATAGTGAACCTGCACCATATCGATCAAAAGATTTTTCAAAACAAATTAAGAATTATACAAAAATAGGTATGTACTTATATAAACACTTATATACCTTGTTTAGCAACGGAAAAGCTTTTCTGTGTGCAAAGGTTGATAAAGCAAGTGTATGCACCACTCTATCGCCCACAGTAGAAGAAGAAGATGGATCAATCGATAAGCCTTAAAAGGGAGAAAGGCCTCGAGCATGTATTTATAATGGGCATGGTTGGTGGGTGGGTGGGTGAGGGAAGAAGGAGAGATGATACAGCTAGTGACAGGTTGTAGGATTAAAAGGTTGTCTAAACCACATCCACGTGTTAGTTATAATGTATACTGATAATGTGTATCATATTATTTAAATACCATTACAGTACTAGTGGAGAGTTCAAATGAGAAGAATTTTTTTGTAAGAAGAAAAAAGAAGAAGTTTCAACCTGTGGAAGCACCGGATCGATGACGAACATCAAACATTGCACTTGATTCAAGACACGAAGAACAATAAAAAACACCAAAGATAGAAAGATGTAGAAGATGAACCCTTTATTATTCAATCAGTCATCACAGATTACATAAACCAAAGGAGTATACATCATCTACAAGCTGGTTTAGATCACAAAGATCTAAACCCTAGCTTTCTCTCACTAACACATAGTCTCCCTCTCTCTCTAGAATACACACAGTGATTGAGAATGGATGGGATCTTGTGAGAGGTGCACCAAGCACTTGATCGATTCTCTCATCCATGGATGTTGGATGCTTGCCCTAATCCTATACAACACATATATATAGACTAGGACAAAACTCGGACAAACAATCTACACAAAATCCTGACTCTTGTCCCTAACATAAACCTCAGACACTTTTCCTAGCCATAAAACTTGGACAATTGTCCCTAGGATAAAGTTGGGACTAAGTTTCAAGACTTGTACAATAAAGACCCTCACAATTGGAAAGCATGCACTTATCACCCAAAGTGCACTAACAAACTCCCCCTTGATCAGTGCATGGTCTTTATGTGGTCTTGAATTCTTCATTATCGTTGACTTTAACTTGGACTTCTGCTTTGGTTGACCAGAACTGATAAGCGACAGTTACCCGGCAGGAACTGCACTTACACAACCAATAAGAATGCTTCATTTTACTTTATTTAATATTTGTATTTAATTTTAATATAAGGGTATATTGGTAAACTTACATAAATCATTAATTTGTATTCTTCCCCTTTAATAACTAACTAAATTAAATTTGTAACTCCTTTTCAAAATATATACTTTTTCCAAATTAAAAAAACTTTTTCCAAATTATGAGTTTTGTAGGATATATTTCCAGGTGTAACTAACTAAAATATACTTTTTCCAAAATATATACTTTTTCCAAATTATGAGTTGTGTAGGATATATTTCGAGGTGTGTAGGATAAATTTCGACTGTGTAGGTTTTGTAAATTATATGAAGGATAATTAATGATTAGTTGACTAATTAATTAAAGAGAGAAAAATTAATTATATAAGTTATAAATGAAATAGTATTTTACTAATATGTTTTTTCTTCTTTTTTTTCTTACATTAAATTTCTTCTAAAATGAACCTTCCCCTATAGTACTATACGCCTTTAAGATGATTTTATTTGCTAGGTGTGAACACAAATATATGAGTTTGATAACAAATAAATTAATGTATTTTAGATTTAAATGTCGATCTTATACCATTTACTAAACGATCTCATTGTTTTCTATCTTTTCAACAACTATATTTTTTAATAGTTATATTCTACACTAGGGGTGTGCAAAAAACCGAATTAACTGACTCATAACCGAATTAACCGACAAAAGTTAACTAAAAAAAACGAACTAAATCAAAAAGCGGTGGGTCAGTTAATTGTTTTTTTTAAATCAAAAGTAGATGGTCGGTTATGGTTACTGATTTTTTCATACTCACCATAACCGAACCAACATGTAATAAAAGCTTTGTTGGATTTTGAACTTTTCCTCATTTTTCAATATTTGATGTTTTTGGTTAAATGTTTGTTAGAATTTTTGGGTAGTATCATACTGTTTGGTTGATTGTTGGCTTGAATTTATGGTTTATATCATGTCATTTTGTTTGAATATCAATAACAATCTGTATTAATATTCTTGATTATATGTATTTTTAATACTATGTAATACATTAAAACTTTGTATGATCAGAACCTTCAAGAGATTGCCGCAATGGAAAGCGTGTATATGCATGGTTACTGATGTTTTCATACTCACTATAACCGAAACAACATGTAGTAAAAGCTTTGTCGGATTTTGAACTTTTCACCATTTTTCAATATTTGATGTTTTTGGTTAAATGGTTGTTAGAATTTTTGGGTAGTATCATATTGTTTTGGTTGATTGTTGGCTTGAATTTATGGTTTATATCATGTCATTTTGTTTGAATATTCAATAATAATCGGTATTAATATTCTTGATTATATGTATTTTTAATACTATGTAATACATTAAAACTTTGTATGATTAGAATCTTCAAGATGTTGCCGCAATGGTAAGTGTGTATATGCATTTAACCTCCTTAATTGTAATTAAAAGCGAAAGGGCAAAGCATCTATTCTAGCACCATGATATGCTATCTCAACTTTAAAAATTCCCTCCAACGATCCCAACTTACAAAATTTTGCTTCGTTGATCCTTTTATAACATATAAGAATTTGGTCTCCTCAATAGACTTAAGTGCACCTGTAGCCTCTTTAATTGAATTAAGTGCAACTACAGTTTGAAAAGGATCTATGGGGCCAAATTCTTATAAGTTGGGATCGTTTGAGGGAATTTTTAGAGTTGTAATTATTATCGGCCAATAGGTGAAACTTAAGATTATAAAAATCCAATACCCTTATAATAATATGAACTTTTAATATAAGTGTGAGAATGAAATTAAAAAAAAAGTGCCAACATATGGGTTGTAATTCGATAAAACGCAAATATAATCTATATTCGAAAAATTGTGTTTGCTTATATGGCATTGTTTTTCTATTAAAATACGATATACATAATGAGTTTGCTACATGTAGTTAGCGTGTTTTAAGCATAGACCCTTCATTTGATAAAGCTTGGAATTTTTGTCAAATCGTAATATTCGTCTTAAATATGTGCTAATACATTTAAATATACATCTGTGAAGCGTGTAAGCAAGAACATAACCAACGAAATAACAAAACTTGTAGCAAGTAATGTAAAAGTAGAAACAAGAACACAAATAAATAGCACGAGCTAATATAGCCCAACTGGTTAGTATTTTTCTACATTCTACTAAATGGTTTCCTCCTAGGTAGGTCTTCAGTTAAATCCCTACTAAGTGCAAATTCTGTATGTAGGATCGTTTGCTGACCCGAACGAGTCGTTCAGAGGTTGTCTCTTGCGTTTCAGATGCGGAATAATAAGAAATGCAAGTAGAAGTAGCTTGTTCTTCTTCCTAACTGCTTGTTTTATTGATTTGAAACGTTTTACAGCTCGATCTTCACACCGGCAGAGCTTCGGCGTGGAATTTCACATACATGTTATGAGGTCCGTCCTAATGTCACCTATATATAGACTTTCTGGTTCGCTTATGTGTCACATGACCATAAAAGCGGACCAGACATGTACATATAAGCTGACCAGACTGACAAATAAGCGGACCAGACTCCCTATGTCCCTATGAGCGGACCAGACATGTAACACCTATACAAACTCTTGTTTTCTCGTATTTCGTGCCCTATACTATACAATACGACGTAAGACCTGATCCTAGACACCTAGACGTAATCAACAGATGTAGTGCACCAACAGACTCCCCCTCAGATGTTGATGGAGTCGCCAATACACCCTGACTGCAAGACCGTGTCTTCACATCTTCAATCTAGATCAGTCTCTGGGCTTTTTCTTCTTTTAATCTTCAGACTCCCCTTCTCGATTTACTGGCATTCTTTTGTTCTTCAGTAACATCTTCAGGATCGTTGTCTGATCTACACAGGCTTTCAGAATTGATTTCCAGGATCGAAACTTAGCTCTTTTCCAACAGAGATTTTCAGAATATCGAAACCTGGCTACCTGCACAATCTTAACCCAGACATAAATTTTCTAATTTTATCACATATCAAATACCTGTGCACCAACACATGACTCTCATAATCACTAAAACAAACATATAATTGCAACATCTCAGGCTCTCTCTCAAATATCTATGATGAACCACTTGAAGAAGATTAGATTTAACGAAAACAGTTAGATTTACACAAACACTCCCCCTCAAATACTGCTCATCATGTTTAGCACTCGGAATTTTGAAAATCAGTTTTCCAACATCAGTTGTCGAAAATCTTTTTGACTTTTTCAAAAATTTATGCTAAAACACACTGAAAATCTTTTTGGATTTTCTAAGAGACTAAAATGCAGAAATAAAATATTTACAGACAATATTTTTATGAGTTTGTGCAAGAGGATCATATCAGTTTTTGAGACAAATCATTAACACCGTTAAGCTTCATTTCATTTTAAGTTCTAAACGATTCACCTAGATTGTCAGTATATTGATCCACTTAAATTTTCACACAAAGTTCAATTGATCTGAGATACGATATTAATGTTTTAAGCACTTGAACTTATCCGTGTGTCCCACTACTTGAATATACTCCCGTATCCAGATCCCAATATTCAGTCTTACAGGTGAGTATACCACAGATGATATCTGTAAGGGAATAAATTATAGTGCGAGGGCCGTGAGAGCTCAGGTCGATCTTTAGATACGCAGAGAGATGACGGCTTCGACTTTTAGGTGTGTCCCCTTTAGAGGATCTTTTGCATTACAACAGCAGCGACTATCAATTTTATTGTTTCATCAGCTTGCTGAGGGCGATGCTATGTTTCAAGCATTTGCAGAAAGCATTATCCGGGGACTAGGTCAGAAATTTCTTTCAGCAGAAGTCCCGGGATAATACCCCAGATATCACTGAGCTTAAAGACCTAGTATCTCAGAATAAGGGACCTTTCAAACAAGATTTCAGGGGTTACCTATATATCCAAGTTTGTGTTAACCCAAAGAACAAGCAAGTTTGAATTTAGGTTTATATCTCGTCTCAATCTACTAAATGTGCAAAAACCTACTGGCATATCATCAGTGAGATTGTTTATCACTTTTAAACTTTACATTTCTTTAGCATGTTGTGATAGTCCACTGATGTACTATCATTTCCTCTTTTTCGCAACAAAACTCATTTTGAATTTTATCATGTTTTTGGCTTTTTCAAATTTTCAAATGTTTTTGGATTTTCTAAAATTTCTTACTCCCCCTAAAATGCAAACACATTTCAAAGGAAATTTGAAAACTCAGACTCTTGACACAATTGAAACATACAAACTGTACAGAAACTTGACAACTGACACTGAATCACATCAAATCGCCATCCACTAGGCATAAACAATCCGAACTCCCCCTTACACAAAACTATTTTCTCATTATGATTTCAAAACACTTAAGTTTGTTTTAACCAAAATGATTTTTCCGGAAAATAAGTTTTGTACTTGTAGATTAGGGGTGTGGTTCATCAAATTGTTCGTCTCTTGTCATATATAGTAAATCAAGTACAAATTAATGTCCCTGATTTACCATTTGCATTCAAGCAACCTCTAAACCAATTGTAAAAAAAACCACAACAATTAATCACATGTAGGAATAAACATCTACACAAACCATTTTACCAATCAAGATGCCGATTCCTGCTTCACACTTACCAACCTGGAAGCTCCGGCAAGTCATACTTAACCTGTAAAATGCTAACAATTTTAAGAACTTTTCATACAAACTCATAAAACATGAATGATGCCGATTCCTGATCCACGATTACAAACTTGGGATCTCCGGCAAGTCAGGTGTTTCAATGAAAGAAAATATCCACCCAAGCCTGACCAGCCTTGGGTGTTTTCAATTCAGAAGCAGTTGGGGTGTAAGTTGCTTTCTTCTTAGCATAAAACTCTTTTACCCCTTTAACCTTCCCATCGACCATCTTTCCGAAAATTTTCTTTACATTCCCATTAAACGTTTTCTCAACATCAAATTCATTCTTATCAGAATAAAATTGATTAGAGATCTCAACTTTCCCGACTTTTGATTTAAAATTTTCAGTACTCAATGGTGGAAAGTTCTCATCATCCATCGGAGAAACTGAGTTTTCTCTTTTTACCTCAACCTGTGGCTCTTCTGATTTTGTGGAATCAGATTCATTGCCAGATTTTACCTCTGATTTCTTAACAACCCAAGTTTGGTTGTCAAGATTTCCCCGTTTCTTGTAAAATCTTTTGGAACATTCACCAACTTCATATGTAGAATTTTTAAACACTTTAAATCGTTCAGTTGGTGGTTCCGTATTATCAACAACTACTTCTTTGAGTTTTTCTGAGACTCCCTGTTTTGTATTGGTTGCTTTGGGACAGTTCCATGCAATATGACCAACTTCATTGCATCTGTAACAGGTTCTTGTCTCTTTCCTTTGAAAAGCTCCATTCTTCATCTTTTCAGCAAGAAACTCCTTGTTTGACTGTTTCCAGAATGAGCACTTTGCTTCTTCTTCATGACTAGTTCCTGCAACATATGTCATTTTTGATTTAAAATCTCGAACATATTTTCATTTTTATAGTTTTCAGGTGGAATAAAACCAAGTCCTTTCTTTTTGTAGCTACGATTGTGGTTTGGTTTCTTTTGAAAACCTGAACCAAAATTGTAACCCTTTTTCTTGTTCAAACGTTGTTGAACTCTTGAAGTGTATTTTTTAGGTTTTCCAGTAAGATTTAAATCTTTTATTTCAGAAATATTAATTTCTGTCATTTTGAAAACCTTTTTGATCATGTCAAAACGAACACTTCTTATTGGAAACTCTTTATCAAAATATAATTTGTCAGAATCATTCAAAGTATACACAACTTCAAATGTTTCATCATTCAAATTAGATTTTAACAACAAAAACTCTTTACTGTAAACCCGTTTTCCCGACGACTTTGAACTCTTTTCGGATGAATTTGAACTCCCGACTGACTGACACGAACTTTCAGACTCCTCATCCTTATCCAACACCAGATCAACCACTCTTTTTATCAGTTCTGACTCATGATCTGTGTCGGACGCTGTGAACGTGACATCAATATTGTCCGGTAAAACATCGGTTATCTCAGATTCTAACTTAATATTGACCGCCTTTTTTAGTTCTTCCTCGTTAGGTTTCCTAGATGAGTACCCTTCCCAAATCGGAGGCGGACACTTATTATAACATACACCCTGTTTCTTACCAGTATCCTTTTCCTTTGGCTTTTTGGTTTTATCTTCATCTTTAAATGCCTCGAAACCTTCAACTGTTGGATAAATTCTATCCATTACGTAGTCACAACCTTTGTAACTTTGCAGCAATCTTCTGATTCTTTCATTCTCAGCTGCTTCATTCTCCAACTCTTTCTTCCTCTTTGCACATTCTTCTATGTACATGTTAATCTCTTTCTGCTTTGTCATCATAGTAGCATTCAACATCTTCAAAGCTTTCTCTCTTTCAGAGTTAGTCTTTTCCAGACTATTCACAGTTCTGTTCAATCATCATATGACTGTTTCAAATTTTTTACATCAAACAACAACTTTTCTTTCAACTTTTCTAACTCACTAAACCTCTCATCTTTCTCTATACATTGTTTACAAGACTCTGAACATGTAAGACAAGGTTTTGTGATTTCAACTATTTTCTCGACCTCAACTATCTTTTGAACTTCCACAATCTTCTCAATCACTTTGACTTCTTTCAATTCTTTTGCAGCTTTCCTTTCTTTTAGTTTCTTCAATTTCTCTGCAAAATAAAATTCAAAACTGTCAGAAGATAAATGAGATTTTCCAATGTTTATCTGTTCAACTTCTTCATCATCATCACTGCTTTCAGAAGAAACAGATTTTCCATCTTGACTCTCCTCATTATCCGACATTATATCCATCCACTCCTTCAGCAACTCTGGCTTTTGCACAATCTGAGCAATAAAAACTTTAACATTGGGATCAGCTGGAATGTACTTGTCCCAGCTAAAACCCTCAGCTACTTTCTCGTCATCTTGATCCATGATGCCATAGTAAGCCTTCTTGTTTGCATCCTCGATCATTCTTCCATGTGCCGTTTGAGGTTCCTTTTGTTGATGCGGTTGGTGAGTAATTTGCTGATAAATGGTCTTCCGATAATAATCATCTTTCCCAGCAGACTCCGTTGCTCCTCTTGGTTCCTGATTCTTGCACTCCCTTTTAAAGTGGCCTTTCTCCCTGCAACGAAAACAAACAACTTTAGATTTATCAAATCCAAGATTAGAAAGATTTGCATCCAAGAAATCATTTCTTCCGGTAACTAATCTAAACTTTTCTGCTCTCCTCAAAACACTCGCCAATGCCCATTTAATATCCATCAGTTCCAGCTCCTCTGCATCAATTTGGTCATAATCTTCCTTTGTGAGCATCGGATTGCCAATTTTTCCGGCAATCAACCCTTCATAAGATTCTAATGCAGTGACCAATAATCCCATATGATGCTTTACAACTACTTCAGAATAATTTTGACCATTTTGAAGATGTAGAGCTACATTGCACTGAATCGAATGCCCATTTCCAGCAGATGCACTTTGAACACTTGGAGGATTTACTGTTGAAAACCCACTAGTGTTTACTGATCCTTGACTGCTAGGTGTAGATTGATTTCCAGCACTAAATGCAGTTTGTATCTTTGGACTGACTTCAGCAGTTTGAACATTTCCTTTATAATACAATTTAATATCTTGTTGATGAGTTGAACTATTCATTCTAGCAATTTTCTGCTGCTCCAGATCCTGTGCCTCCAACTTTTCTATAAACTGTGCAATCGATAATCTTTTAAACTGTCCGGAATTCTTCAATATCATCAGATATGTACCCCATTCCTCTTGCGGTAACGCGTCAGCAAGCTTTTCAACCCATTCTGCTGGAGTTTTTGTAATCTTCAACTGTGACATGGTGCGTACAAGATGACAATATCTTTCAATAAGACTCTTTGTTGTTTCACCAGGCATGCACGTAAACAATTCAAACTCTTTTTTCAACAAAGCTGCTTTACTTTGTAACATTTCAGTGCTTCCCTCAAACTTCTTTTGAAGAGCTTCCCAGATAGAATAAGAATTTTCATCATGTTGAAGCAACACAAATATATCTTCTTTTATCGCTTGTTGTAACAAATTGATCATCATTTTCTCTCCTTTATAACTTTCCCTCTCTTGTTCAGTAAATTCAGAAATGATTTTATCAACTCCCAATGTATTCTTTGGCCTCTCATATTTAGTTTCGATGCTTTCCCAAGCTTTTAGATGATTCGCCTGAACCCAATTTTCAAATCGTTTTTTCCATCCGTGATAATCTTCAATTCCCATAAGCTTCGGGGGTTTTTGCATTGTTCCGGTTTCGTTTTCTGCATTCATGTTTTGAGCAATTGAAGCTGGAGTAGTCGATGAAGCAAATGCGTTGTAGAACTCGGAATCCATACTGACTTAACACTTATTTCAAGGCAAATGACAAAAGAGCGAACCAACTCTGAACAAATAAGTGAACCAGAAATATCCTTTGGAGCGGTCCAGCAACAATGTCCGTTCGAGCAGTCCAGAAACTGTTCAAATGAGCGATCCAGAGAGATGACTTTGGAGCGGACCAGAAATTGTTCGTTCGAGCGGTCCAGAAACTGTTCAAATGAGCGATCCAGAGAGATGAATTTGGAGCGGACCAGAAATTGTTCGTTCGAGTGGACCAGAAATTGTTCGTTCGAGCGGACCAGATAGTGTCCGTTTGAGCGGACCAGACTTGTTCGAATAAGCGGACCTCAAGATTCGTATAAGCGGACCTGCACTTTTGACAGCGAATTCGAACAGAAAAACTTAGATTTCTCCTAAACGGTTAGGAATTTGGATCTGAAACTTTCAAGGATTTATCTCGATACTATTTCGCACAAGCTGTGAAAATTTGAGCGAATTCTGACCATGTAATCTTCCCGAATCAGTAAAAGAAGATGTAGAAGTGAGAAGAAACGATGAAAAACAGCTACAATCTGCAGAAAACCTCCTCCCAAGCTCTGATACCACTTGTAGGATCGTTTGCTGACCCGAACGAGTCGTTCAGAGCTTGTCTCTTGCGTTTCAGATGCGGAATAATAAGAAATGCAAGTAGAAGTAGCTTGTTCTTCTTCCTAACTGCTTGTTTTATTGATTTGAAATGTTTTACAGCTCGATCTTCACACCGGCAGAGCTTCGGCGTGGAATTTCACATACATGTTATGAGGTCCGTCCTAATGTCACCTATATATAGACTTTCTGGTTCGCTTATGTGTCACATGACCATAAAAGCGGACCAGACATGTACATATAAGCTGACCAGACTGACAAATAAGCGGACCAGACTCCCTATGTCCCTATGAGCGGACCAGACATGTAACACCTATACAAACTCTTGTTTTCTCCTATTTCGTGCCCTATACTATACAATACGACATAAGACCTGATCCTAGACACCTAGACGTAATCAACAGATGTAGTGCACCAACACTGTAAAATAAAGAGCGCGGACTAACACAGAAAACAAGGGTGAGTACCACCGAGAAGGATACCAGCTGATCTACTAAAAAACATGCGAACGGACGCAACAAAGTTCTAACAAATGCGACAACATAATGAGATTTGGGTTAAGTGGTTACTAACATATTCATTTTCTCAAAACGACATTGCTAAAGTTTGAGGCAAAATAAGATAGATTAGGAACTCTTAACCTACCCATGACAATTTTTTTAAATTAAAACTAAATAAAAAACTTTTGAACACATGTTTAAACCAACCATGTGTTTCGCCCAACCAGAATGTCCATCTAGCCTATTATGATCGAGTACTCCAGCAACGGGTTCCTGAACCACGCGTGACGGTCCAGTTATTCAAAATATAAGTGTGAAAAGTTAAATAATAAGATACTAGACAGCAGCACTAAATCTTCAACCAGGCTAATATCATCATATTATGTGGTGAAACTTATTACAATTAGGAAAGGTTTTTTCGCTAAACAAAAGAGATAACCGAGAGTACTAGAAACAACCAAAAAAGAGCCTACAACATGTACCAAAATATGTAGCACCCCAAAAACCTTGTATGAAAGATTCTTGTTATTCAAACTCGAAAGAAAACCCAACACATAGCCATGGTCGAAGACCAGGTGACCATTCACCTATCGAGCATTTAGGCTTCCATAGATATAATGTGGACAATCAAGTCAATAACACGCGACCTGAAAACAAAAGGTTGAAAAGAGAGTCAATATACTACAACAAGCGTAATGCATAGCCATGCAATCGCGTCTAGAACTGTTCGGTTATAGTCTGGTTTTATAAAAACATTTTTAAAACCAAGTTTACTATAACCAGTCGCTCTGATACCAAACTGTCACACCCCCAAAATACCACATGCGGGAACCCCCGCAAGGCGTGTGACGTACCAGGATCTAGCCACCAATCACATTGAACTCATAACTAAATTTAATTAAAAATTTTCATTCATTAACATTGAGTATTACAAAACGTTAAATGTAATTCATTGTATACAGTGGAAGCATAAATCATTTGTTAAGTGTTTCATAACCACATGTATGAAAACCATTAAACTTGTCTTGCGATTCCATGTATCTCGACCCATGACCACTCCAGCCTCCCAGACAGCAAGTTCCATTGACATAACCCTATAGACCTGCAAGCATGCAGACAAGTGTATCAGACGACGCTGGTGAGTTCAAAGTTTGTTAACACGTTTAGTTACCAGATATGAGTTTAAAACATTTCAGAGATTGATGTTGTTAAAAACTCGATTACCGCCGATGGCTGCAGATTATTTGCCCTATTCCCCAATGCCTCTATCAAAGCAATGGTCAAGACTGGGGTCATTAGTTCACTCCCGACCTCCCCGGTGCGGTGTGAGGGTGCCAAACCTAAATAGCGCTATTAACTAATACCCCGTTGCTGTTGGGGTATACGCACGCGGAAGCAACACACACTCACGAACAATCAACTGCAGAAATAGAAAATAAACGACACAAGAATTTACGTGGTTCGGTTGCCAACTGCAACCTACGTCCACGGGGCAACTAAGGTATTTCTTTCATTCCGTTGCACACAGATTACAATACAGATGAGTTTCTTATATAGAGATTACATGAGACATTTTCAAACAAAAATTGGTTGCTGCCTACTTCTTTTGACAGGCCGCAAAACATGGCTGCTGTCAAACATAGCTGCTGCCGACACCATTTTTCTGCAGCTATTTTGACTAACCACAAGAGTGGCTTCACACTCAACAATCTCCCACTTGAAGCCACGGAACAATCTTCACCTATGCTTCAACAGTGCATCTGTATATCTGTAAGAAACTTTAGTACCTTCCTAGTTACCCCGCCTTCATTTATTCCAGAAGGCCAGCTGAAGCTCCCCCGAACTCCAACCCAACAGTTTTACCAGACCCAGCCGTGACTGAAACCGCCACTGACTCATTCTCTATCTCAACCGGCTTGCACACTCCACCGGATCCAGAGATACACCGAGAATAAAAAAAACCACTCTCCAAATTCAGCAAGTGTTTCCCAGAAGAGATTTTATCAATCGGAATACCAGTCTTCAAAACCCAACGGAGTTTTCTGACTTTACCCGGAACACGTCCCATGCTCCCACTATCACTAAACTCCTAGTTTAAACCTCCGATCCCGTTCATCTTGAATCACCTTGGCACCAGGCTTCGCCCTTGCAATACAAACCCTCTTTTGCCCCTTAGATTCAGCGAACCAAACTTTTTCTTGCTTAACCGGGATGGTCACTCCCTCAGCAGATACCTCAGCAATATACAATGATCCTCGCTTCTTTCCACGTGCAATAACCAGATTCCCGTTAATCACCTTTCCATTTACCCAATGGAGTAACCAGATTAACATCTCCCATGCCCGTAACACAAAGAATTTGATCATTAGCTAATCGTATCTTTCCAAAGTTACCTTCTTTCAGATTCACCATCGTTTCCCCGATGTGCATGGCGTGAAGCGAAGCACCAGAATCCATGACCCAAGAGTCTTCACTGCCTTCCACTGAGTCCCAATGCATCAAACCCAGACGCATTCTCAGAAGCAGAATTCAAATATTCATGACATCGACTCCAAAAGATGTCTGAACCTCCATGCAACCCACAAGTCAACTATGCCCAGCTCCCACTGTAACTGTTATCCCAACCCATGCCAAATGACACTCCATGAGCTGAACCTTTACTCGTACTATTCCTGTGAAAACCTTCACCCAGTATCAGTACAAAGATCCACTCAAATTTCAAACAGCTGATCACCACCGAACAAGGAATACCATCCACAATTCCAGACCAGCTAACCGGCAAACGATTATAACTACCATAGAGCTTTCAACAAGCAACAGTTACATGACTTGCAATTGACTTTCTTTTCACTCGTGTCAACATCAACAACTCTGTTGATTCCATTTTCTTCAAGTTCTCACCCATCGACCAGTACCACATCCAAGTTCCCATGACAACCCAATCAACCGAAACCCGAAACCGTCACAAACTCGGTTCCTCAAATTTTTCGATTCATAATAAATGTCAAAACATGAACTTGAAACACAAACCATATTTAGCCCGCAACCCAAACTCGACCAACGGCTAAATAACCTAGCGGCTCCAATCGAATTAAAAAAAACGGCTAAATAATATTTTAATTTGGTACAAACCTCGATCACCTCGCCCAAAAAAAATTAATATGGTGATCTCCAAGAGTATACCCGGCTCCAGTCGACAAAAAAAAATTAATCGACAACCACAAACTCTAAATCACCACTCGATCACCTAGTCCCACAACAAAAATATACCCTCCTTTGTTGGACCCACAAGAATAAAAAAAAAACATTCTTTTTTTTTTCTTTTTTGAAAGTGGAAGACAAACTTTATTTTGGTGGCCCCCACCACCTTCTTTTTCTTCTTTCAAAAAATTGAACGAGTTTCTTTTGAACTTGAATGAGAATACAACCAAACAAGAAAAAATACCATATCTTCTTTTTCTTCTTCTTCGATGGTCTGAACAAAGAAAAAACCTTTCCTTTTTTTTCAAACTCAAGACAACCACAGAACCAGCGATTCACAGGGCTCCGGCGATTCCAGTCGGCTTCAAACTACCGACACACCAACCTAATCGCGATCTCTGGTATTCTGTCTTTCTTTCAACCGTGTTCTTTGTGTGTAACCGAGCCGTAGCTCTGATACCAGTTGTTGGGGTATACGCACGCGGAAGCAACACATACTCACGAACAATCAACTGCAGAAATAGAAAATAAACGACACAAGAATTTACGTGGTTCGGTTGCCAACTGCAACCTACGTCCATGGGGCAACTAAGGTATTTCTTTCATTCCGTTGCACACAGATTACAATACAGATGAGTTTCTTATATAGAGATTACATGAGACATTTTCAAACAAAAATTGGTTGCTGCCTACTTCTTTTGACAGGCCGCAAAACATGGCTGTTGTCAAACATAGCCGCTGCCGACACCATTTTTTGGCAGCTATTTTGACTAACCACAAGAGTGGTTTCACACTCAACAGTTGCCTCCCTGGCAACAATCGGTAGAAGGGACTTAAGTGATAGATATGAGTGTATTAACCAACATCCCAATAACCCGACATTCCTCCCCGGAACCTTTACCAGATGTCCCTCCCCGGGACGCATGCTTGGAAAAAGAGTAGTGAACTCACCTTAAGTTTGCTCGGTATAAAATGTTACTCGTTCCAGTTAGTCACCAACCCTATCGTGGTTACCAATGAAATCAGTTACATAAACACATACCCAATTCACGTATTCAACAAGTCACACGTAATGCCATACATAACAAGTGTTTGGATTTCATTCAAGTTTATAGCACAAGTTCATATTCCCAACAATGGCTACCACTAACATCAGTTTCACAATCAATCAAGTGACTTATCTCACACAATTTACATCTATCAGAAAGATCACTGACAACATCTAGCAAGTACTCAGTTTTTGTATAAACCCACATCCCATGTGCAAGTCATATATTTAACATTTAACGACGAATTTGCTATTTACATGAGTCAAGCCAGTTCCTCATTTCTAATTGCTACTGCTAACATGAAATACACGTAGTTGTTTAAATAGAACTATTCATCATTACATGCATCAACACTGTTCAACTATTCAGTCCATTTACACAATTGCAGTAACTCCACGAAAGACAGTTTTTCGTGGAATGCCTTCCTGGCGAAAGACCCTAATGACAAAAGACTGTTCTTTGCCAAGAATGCAGGTGACGAAAGACTCTAGTGTTTCATCGAAGTCTGGTCGACGAAAGACTGTCTTTCGTCGGGATGTCCTTCGTCGCTGCACATACAGTCAGTTACAGTTTTCCTTAATCCCCGCCGCAACGCACGCTAACACTTTGACAGTTTCTCAAACAGATTAAATGACGTTTTCTAATCAAGATCAAGAACCCTAATTACACCAATCATTTACCATTTAAGAATTTATCTGGAACATACAGTTTTACCATACATTATTACCCAAATCTAGTTAACAACTTATCTTATAATCATCACTGTTAATCAAGCAACACATCAGGTAATTATGAAACCAGGATCAGGTACATATAATGATCAACTACAAGTTTCTTAAACAATAAGACCAACATGAACGAGCACCGTAATCATTCGCCTATCGATGAACCCTAACTTCACATACAAACACAACATCAACATCTTAGTACTACAATGATGAACACTAACCGTGGGATTGGATAGATTGATTTGATCGATGCACAACGACTTCGAGATTACAGGAACAGCCGACGAAGGATCCATTTTTCATCGAGAGGTGAGGTGACGAAAGATCCATTTTTCGTCGCCTAAGGTTTTTATCAACCATTGAACAGTGAATCATCACACATTAATTCGATTAACCAACAAAATATTTTAATCAATCACACAAAACACACATTTTATGCTATGAAACGAATTGTCAAGACAAGATTGCAAAATAAGTGAAGCGTAGACAAGGATCTTGAATTTTCGGGTTGTCACATCATCCCCAACTTGAAAGAAATTTCATCCCGAAATTTGATAAGTAACCCAAAACGGCAAGATGTTAACACAGGATGACTGTGGATTTTCCGCGGGTACCACATCATCACCAACTTGAAAGGGAATTTAGTCCTGAAATTCGCCAATGATATCAGAAGTTGATACAACCGCCTGAACAATTGAGAATACCGGATTTTACTCCAATCATTGCGTTCCCACGTGAACTCCGGTCCACGTATTGTGTTCCAACGAACTCTCACGATTGGAATTCGACTATGCTAACGAATCTTGATGTCCTGGTCCATGATTTCAGTAGATTCCTTGACAACTGCAACTTGTCGTCAACCTGAGGCTCCAGTAAGGGTTTCACATGTGTTTCATCGTACAAACACTTCATTAGATCCGAGACATAAGTGTTATTGTGAACGTTACTCAATTCAGCAGGTAAGTTGAGCTTATAGGCCAGTTTACCGATCCGTTTCCAGAGTTTTGAATGGCCCTGCGTAACGTAAACTAAGCTTACCACACTTCTCAAAGCGTATCACGCCCTCCCAGGGTGAGACTTCCAACATGATATGATCGCCTACAGCGAGCTCCCAGTGTTTCCTAAGCTTATCAGCTTTCCTAGCGGTCACACGTCGCCACCAACGATTTCCAATCTAAGCAATCTTCCCAAGAGTTTCGAGTATAAGTCCTGGACCTGTGATTAGGTTTCCACCCACCTTAGTCTAACAAGGAGATTGGCATTACTGTCCATGCAATGCCTTTAACAGAGCTGCCCGAACACTAGAATGGTATCTGCTGCAGTGGGACTCATCCAAAGGTAAGTATCCTTCCAATCTTTACTAAAGTCAATCATACACATACTCGCAACATGCCTTCGAGT
The DNA here is from genome assembly GCA_030545235.1 of Helianthus tuberosus. NCBI lineage: Eukaryota > Viridiplantae > Streptophyta > Magnoliopsida > Asterales > Asteraceae > Helianthus > Helianthus tuberosus. The sequence continues at coordinate 4,341,054 of CM060397.1, read as the reverse complement.
GTCAGGATGGTTTGTTTACTCTGACCGTTTGACCAACGGTGATAAGTAATGCTCATGTCTAGACACGAGCCAAGAGTGTTGTGTAGTGCCCGGCGTAAATCAGGTATAGATCGAGACTAGAGGTAACAGGAGTTGGCACCTCGTGCCTAATAACCGCCTCTCTCAGAGGAACATTCATAAGCTATGGAGACTCGTCAGTTTCCTTGATTGCAAGAAGGTATGCTGGTTACGTGAGACAATCAACGATTACCCAGGTGATATTGTTTCCGTTTCGAGTTGTAAGTAGACTAGCGACAAAATCCATGGCAGTTTGTTCTCATTTCCATATGGGTGTTTCTGGTTGCTGATACTCCACCTTGATTTTCCCACAAGTCAAACATTATTCGCATACCTTGCCAGGTGGGCCTTCATGCCCGATCACCAGTACAAGATTTATAGACCCTAATATCTCTCATAAAAACTCAGACGACTGGAATATCGAGGCCGGTGTGCTTTGCTCAACACAAATTCCCTACAGTTGTCGTATAATGAGATCCACATTCGTTCCATGAGGTAGCGAATACCGTGCGACCTGCCAAAGGTTGTTTCTCCATGTCCCACATGGACCTAACTCAAAAATTCTCTTCCCTTAGCGCTTCGGTTTGAACAGGACGAATTTGATCGGGTAGGCTAGAGTCGATGGTGAGCTGCATGCTCATAAGTGTTTAGGTTCCATAGCCGTAATCGCTCGAGAGTTCCATCCAGTGATGCCATCACATGTTTAGCTCTTTTGGAACAAGGGTACACAGGAGGCCCTTGTGATCGGTCTAAGTAGTGCATTGGTACCGTCCAAGTAATGCCTCCAATTAATTCCAAAGACCATGGCTTTCACCGCAGGTTGTGACTCATGCCATTCGTCTTGTAACTTCTCTATGTAGGCCATCACCTTCTCGTGTTGCATCGGCGTGTAACTGGGACTCTGATTCGAACCATCATGGTATCCCACTAAATCACCCGTACCCTCAGGTAAAGACGATGCTCAGTGCATTGCAGAGTTGGAATTTGAAAGCTGAAAAGACGTCCTCCTGTTTTGTCTTCCACGAGCACAGCACCCTGTTGTCCTAAATAGATCAAAGCTGCACGATCTTCGAGAATCCCCTGATGAATCTGCGATAGTATCTAGCGTGACTAAGAAATTACTGCATCCCTGATGGGTTGGTAAAATTCCATAGCTTAATGGTTTTAATTTCGGTTAATTACACGAAGTTACTTTCTAGAATACACTACTTTGATATGGTTTGTGTTTTGCAGGCATTGACGGGTTTAATGTGCATTTTGGAGATTTACTGAAGCTTTGGGCAGATGCTAGAGAGAACATAATTGAAGAAAATGCAAAAAGAGGCAAAACTGAGCTGAACTCTGCGCCAGAAACAGTCCAAACTTCATTTTGGCTTATCCTGAGCTAGAAAATGAGTTTCGGGGAGTATAATATATGCATTTGGGGTAGCTCGACGAGACGAATCAAAATTTATGGTTTTTGAGGGCCAGAAATTGACGCATTATCTGCTGCACACTGGCTATTAGTAAAAACGGGATTTTTTTAGAGAAAAAGCCAATTTTGGAAAAGGGAGTTCAAAAACACTAGAGGGGATCATTCCTAAGGATCTAACCTATTCCCAATCATCTCTATCACCACCACTAACACCATCTTCATCCTAACCCTAATCAAATCACCATCTCCATCATTCCGCCATCATCATCATCTTCATCCACCATTCAAACCCTAACTTCCACCACTCCTCAAGACTTGAAGATTACGGTTCCGTGTTCGTGTTCATCGGCCGGTGATCGCGTCCACTCTACTATGAACGGCTAGTCTCTTCGAATTCACCCCGGTGTAGATTGTTGTAAGATTTTTCTAGGGTTTATACATTTGTAGTTTGATTCGACTTTGTGACAATTTGTGTTGATTTTGTAAACCATAGACAATTGTTTGCATTTGTTTCGTATTCGTGAATTGTCGAACGATGATAAAGTTATGACTTTACGAAATGGTTATGTGTAATTATGTGTTGTCGTGGTTAGGATTTGCTTGTGTTGATTACAAAGTGCATTCTTGTCCGTTCTTCGGGACGTTGATAGTTATTGGCACCTAAGTCACGGTACACTAAATCTGTTAATCGTTATGCAATTGAGTTGAATTAAAACATGTAGGAACCCTAGGACTTACAATTATCGAACCGGGTGTGAACCTTATTCCCAATCCTTGTTTTCAATTAAGTAATTTAATTTTGCAATCTTAGTTAGTGAACAAGTGTTTTAGATAATACCCATTGTCGGTTCACTCCGATTTATTTTCAAATCAATTGAACAAATACAATTAGCAAACTTCATAATCACATTGTACATTGTTTGTAAATAATCTAACTAGTCGAACGGCTCGTGCAATACTGACCACATGCTCTTCGTGGATACGATACCCGACTTACCCTAGCTACCTAGGTTTAATTGGGTTTTTGACTGATCGGGACGAAACGGTCACGTCAAAATGGCGCCGTTGCCGGGGAGCTAGTGCGCTTAGTATTTCATTACTTGTTCGATTTTAGTGTTAGTTTTCTTTCTTGTATTTTTGTGATTTTACTTTGGGTGGTCGAGCTTGTCTGTGCAGGTACATGTTTTGCAAGCACCATCTTTCAATATGAATTGGGCAGATGATGATCCGTGTGAGTGGTACGGAAGCGAAGAGCAATATTTAGAGGATTGCTCTGTTTTCTACGAAAAAGTTCAAGCCTACAAGGATCGGGAAGACTACCTCAGTGGATTGTATGAATATAGGAGGGCGGAGTATGAAGATTTCAATGGTCCATCCTCATATTATCCATACGGTAATCCACCACCACCACATTATCAAGAATACTACTATGAACCCGAATTGACACATTTTTCAAGTTACCGGGAGGAGGAGTATGATGATTATTATAATGAATACCCTCAACCGGCATACGAGAAACCACAAGATTCAATGCATTCCAAGCTTGATGCTCTCATAAACATGGTGAAAGGATATCACGAGGATATCAAAGATATGAAGAAAGCGAATGAAGTGAGAGATAAGGCCCATGAAGTATTGGTGGTGCAAGTGGGTCAATTAGCGGAGGAAATAGCCCAAATTAAACGCGAGCGGGATGTTTCGGCTAGTGGTACTATGTTCGATGGTGATGTGGTGGAAGAGGTTATAGATCTTCCGGAGCAAGAAAATGAATGTTTGAACCAAGAGGAAGACATAACGCCGCGAGACGGGTCAGAGCCAAAAGAAGCCCACGTTCATATCGATCCTTCTCCCATACTTATCACTCCAACCAACAAAGTTAGGGATGAAGGTTCGGGTATAAGGATTCGAAGGGTGGCATTGCAAGACATTGGCCGGTTTGGTAAGAAGCGACCCCGAAGTTGTACGTTACGCATGCCGAATAGAAGAAAAAGAGAATGGATCCGACATGCCAACTACCGAGCGTATGTTGGAAACTCGGTTGGCAAATGCGCACTTCGACCACCATGAGAGGCAAATCAGGTATGATTGTTGTAGAGTTTGTACTATTATCCGTTCTATTTTATTTTCTTAGTTAAATGAACGTTGTGGGTGTGTTCCCTATATAACCCTCACGAGACCTACTCGTCCTCTCGAGCTATCGGGAGGTTTAAAAGGGCTTGTTGCATAAGCTTAATGCAACCGTGATTCCTACGAAAGTGAGTTAGGTTTGTTGTTATTGTACATTATTTTTCCACATAAATCAAAGTAAACTAACGTATGACTTGGTAATATTTTCATAAAAGTGGTAGAACTAGGTAACTAACAAGTTTTAATGGTTATGAGAAGCATGCTTCTACACAAAGGTTAAGATTTGTAGGTACATTATGTTCGTGAGACGACCGCTTTCTTGAAGAGAAGAAGAGCACACGAGGAATTAGCTCAAAAATCAAGTGCATACGTTTCTTTTTACTTTTGATTTTTAGTTAGCAAATAAGTGGATTGTAAATTGTATTTTATTTTCCGGGGCGAAATTTTGGGGAGGTTAGCCGTGTCACATCCCTTGTGCGTTTTAAAAACTCTAGTTCTTACACATTGAGGACAATGTTTACCTCAAGTGTGGGGATGGGGGACTAGTAAAAGTTTTTCAATTTTGACCCGTTCATTTAAACACCACACATTGAGGACAATGTTTACCTCAAGTGTGGGGATGGGAAAAAATTTCAAAAATGTCTTTGTTTGAAGCGATCTAAAAAGCACAAGTAACTAAGTTAACGAGGGATGGCACAACCCATTTGGTCTTTTGTCATGGTCAAGTTCGAATTAATAGCATGACGGGTATTTAGCGGGTGGTTATTTGGGAATAATTCGCCTAAGAAACTAGCACGTCATGCATGTCACATACCATACCCTTTATATGTGAGGTTTTGAGCCACATTTACATAATAGAATTGCATATTTACGTTTCCTTTGTTTGAGTGGACCAGTCACGTATTGTAGAACTTGCAACTTTAGATACGTTTGAGACCATAGACCGAATACAAGCACGAGAATGATTAAGGCATTAGGTTAACCTTTTCCGTTTACATCATTTGCTTACCTTCACCCAAATAAATCCCTAGTCGCCCACTTTGAGCCTAAACCTTTCGTTTGATCAACCCGTTTAGCCCACAACCGTTAACCCTTTTTCTTTTAAACCCGTGTGATGAAAATTCGATTGTAGGTCTATTTGTTTGTATAGTTGTGCTTTACATTTTGCGAGAAAAAAAAATCGAAAAATTCAGAAAAGTTGTGAAAAAGAAGAGAAAAATACAAAAATATGAGTAGTAGTTATTGAATAAAAGGCGAAACTCGTTGCCTCTTAGCTTGATGTTTATAGTTAATCATGTTAGATTAGTTGTTATGTAATAAAAATCGAGTTTTCATCACCTTCGCCACTTAAAAACATCCTATTCCATACCCTTAACCTAGCCCCATTACAACCCTTCAAAGCCCTTTTGACTTGTGCTTAGTATTCGTGTTCGGTGGTGGAGAATGATTAAGTTGCAAGCCTATGCGGGTACGTGCTCTAATCGGTTTTGAGTGATTACTTAGAAAGTGCTAATTAATTATCTAATTAGCCAAATTTTAAACCGAGTAGAGAGAACATTGTGAGGGATGTGCATGAATTATTAGTTTCAAAGGCGGGTTAATCTTGGATAACCATTTTACATGATTAATCATTTATTGCTAAATAGGTCGAAAATTGTAAAAAGTTTGGACCGGGCATGACAATAGACCTTAACCTTAGTCTCGGGAATGGGGAGTGTGTTTTTCATTCGACCCACGTGAAAGTGAAAAACAGATTTGCTTGATGGCAAGCAAAAGACAAGTGTGGGGATGTGATGGGTTGGTAAAATTCCATAGCTTAATGGTTTTAATTTCGGTTAATTACACGAAGTTACTTTCTAGAATACACTACTTTGATATGGTTTGTGTTTTGCAGGCATTGACGGGTTTAAGGTGCATTTTGGAGATTTACTGAAGCTTTGGGCAGATGCTAGAGAGAACATAATTGAAGAAAATGCAAAAAGAGGCAAAACTGAGCTGAACTCTGCGCCAGAAACAGTCCAAACTTCATTTTGGCTTATCCTGAGCTAGAAAATGAGTTTCGGGGCGTATAATATATGCATTTGGGGTAGCTCGACGAGACGAATCAAAATATAAGCTTTTTAAGGGCCAGATATTGACGCATTATCTGCTGCACTGGCTGATTAGTAAAAACGGGATTTTTTGAGAGAAAAAGTCAATTTTGGAAAAGGGGGTTCAAAAACACTAGAGGGGATCATTCCTAAGGATCTAACCTATTCCCAATCATCTCTATCACCATCTCCATCATTCCGCCATCATCATCATCTTCATCCACCATTCAAACCCTAACTTCCACCACTCCTCAAGACTTGAAGATTATGGTTCCGTGTTCGTGTTCATCGGCAGGTGATCGCGTCCACTCAACTATGAACGGCTAGTCTCTTCGAATTCACCCCGGTGTAGATTGTTGTAAGATTTTTCTAGGGTTTATTCATTTGTAGTTTGATTCGACTTTGTGACAATTTGTGTTGATTTTGTAAACCATAGACAATTGTTTGCATTTGTTTCGTATTCGTGAATTGTCGAACGATGATAAAGTTATGACTTTGCGAAATGGTTATGTGTAATTATGCGTTGTCGAGGTTAGGATTTGCTTGTGTTGATTACAAAGTGCATTCTTGTCCGTTCTTCGGGACGTTGATAGTTATTGGCACCTAAGTCACGGTACACTAAATCCGTTAATCGTTTTACAATTGAGTTGAATTAAAACATGTAGGAACCCTAGGACTTACAATTATCGAACCGGGTGTGAACCTTATTCCCAATCCTTGTTTTCAATTAAGTAATTTAGTTTTGCAATCTTAGTTAGTGAACAAGTGTTTTAGATAATACCCATTGTCGGTTCACTCCGATTTATTTTCAAATCAATTGAACAAATACAATTAGCAAACTTCATAATCACGTTGTACATTGTTTGTAAATAATCTAACTAGTCGAACGGGTCGTGCAATACTGACCACATGCTCTTCATGGATACGATACCCGACTTACCCTAGCTACCTAGGTTTAATTGGGTTTTTGACTGATTGGGACGACATGGTCACGTCAATCCCCGAATGAATCTTTGGTGTCAATCAGTTTCTAACAAAATGGGTCTTAGCGAGATCCACGTGTATTCCCACTTCGTTGACTATGCGACCAATAAAGTGTGCTTCTCGAATCCTGAAGTCACACTTAGGTAGACTTCTCATGGAGTTGCTCCTCCCCTAGGAGCTCTAAGATGACATACAAGTGCCGTTCATGGTGTTCCTTTCTCTTGGTAGTGATTCAAAACGTCATAGATAAACACGGTTGACGAATCTGGCGAGACGAGGTTGGCACACACTACACATGTGATCCCTGAGGCTGCTGGTGTGTTGGATATCGTAAACAACTTGAACAGAAATTTGTAGTGGTCGTACTGTATCTGAAACGCCGTATTAGGAATCATCCTCCCCATGGTCTTCCATCAGATCTAATAAACCCCCATCCTGTAGTTTCCTGAAGTTGATTGAACAGTTCTTGCAACTTTCCAAGTGCCAGACGATAAGGAGTACGAGTAATCAAGGATGCCTATGGTCGTGAGATCAATTTAAGACTCTACCTAATCAGTTGTGGTAGTAAACCTGAAAGTTCCTCAAGTAACACGCTGAGTGGAATCACGAACAATCAGTGGATCCTCGATCCTCTTTTCCTTATCCTTAACATTAGCAACGGTTGCCAACATAGCGGGGTAATTCCTCCGTAGACACTTCTGGTTGTTCATTGCTGAAATGATGCTAACCTTTACACCACTTTGATGCTTTAGGACAGACGGCGATTCGCCACAACGAAGAGGGATATTCAAAATTTTATTCTCACCAGGTATATCTGCGCGATATATGGATAACCAATCCACACTAACTACTTCAACGAATCTATCAAGGGTAGATGTCGAACACTTGTCCCACAAGGTCGAGTTTTCATCCCAACGAACATACGAGGTTTCCATTGCCTTGCCATCAGCCGATTTCACAACAGGTTCCGGTTTCAAGAAGCATCAGGGTTAAACAGAACAGAGACGAAGCGATTGGCTACCAAGAACGTGCAGGCCACCATGTTGTTATAACCCTGGTGTCGCCCACGCCAATCCTAAATGCCCTTCCATGAGCATCATTTCCCGTGTTGTTGTTACTGTTACGAGAATTTCTAGTATTGTCGTCATTCCCTTGATTGTTGTCGTCTTGATTTAACAATGGCCACTCCATGTCGTAGGCATCTTCATTCCCATACTGTTGGCTACCATTACAGGTACCTTGATGTTGCCGTGACTATTGCCTCTAATGTCGTTGCTTGTAACGGAGCCCTACGATCTTTCACCAACAGGGTCCATCCTTTCACATTCCATGCCACGTCCTATGGCGCTACTCATTGTGCTGGCAATTACACATTCCACACTATAGTCTATTGTCATCGTTTATGTCCCGATAGATTCGTAGGAGTTAACTCCCATAAGTCGCTTACTAGGGTTAGGGATTTGATTGAAGCCAAATTTGCTGGTGCCCGATGCCGGTAGCCAGGGCCGTCCTAATACTGAGGTCGGTGAGGTACTACGCTCATCCTCTTGTCCATCGATCTTGCAAGTCGATTGAGTAATTCACGGTATGCTGCTAGCGTGTTGCAGAAGTGATCGCACTCGGAATCTAAGGCGTCAGTATGTTAAATTCCAGCAAACGAAGATAAGTGAGAAAGGTATAAACCAAGCGTTCGACGCGGCGACATTCAACTCAGAGACGTTCGTACTAGCACCTAACATTCTACACAGTTCGCTAGACATTCAAATGGGTGTTTAGGTAATACTCGATAGCATCGAGATTCGTAAGGATTCAGAGAGGAGTGAGAAGATCACGTTCGAATAGGAGACAATCACTGCTATGACTCCTATAGATTTGTTACGTTTCTCATTGATTAATTAACAGGACAGAACCCCTTTTTCACTTGTTAAGGCTCACTGGGACTCGCATGCACCCCATATTATTATTATGTGTGCGCCCACAATAATATTGTGATTTGCATGCTCATCTCAGTTCCTCCTAACTCATGTCAAATTGCTCTTCAAATTCATATATCAGACGGGGGTTATCAAAATGATAAGATCATAGAATTCCAGGGACTATGACATACTATCAACGCATCATAATGTAAGCAAGCATTTCATGTAATCATGCTATAGTGACGAGTGTGTGTGTATGTCCGTACGCTACATCGTAAACAAATGTGTACTAATCATGTAATGTATGCAGTAGGTGAAAAAGACGAACCTTGCAATCTGGAGCTGAGTGTCATGGTCGTATTCACGTGTTCAGAACTGTTCGGTTATAGTCTGGTTTTATAAAATCATTTTTAAAACCAAGTTCACTATAACCAGTGGCTCTGATACCAAATTGTCACACCCCCAAAATACCATGTGCGGGAACCCCCGCGAGGCGTGTGACGTACCAGGATCTAGCCACCAATCACATTGAACTCATAACTAAATTTAATTAAAAACTTTCATTCATTAACATAGAGTATTACAAAACGTTCAATGTAATTCATTGTATACAGCGGAAGCATAAATCATTTGTTAAGTGTTTCATAACCACATCTACAAAAACCATTAAACTTGTCTTGCGATTCCATGTATCTTGACCCATGACCACTCCAGCCTACCAGACAGCAAGTTCCAATGACTTAACCCTATAGACCTGCAAGCATGCAAACAAGTGTATCAGACAACGCTGGTGAGTTCAAAGTTTGTTAACACGTTTAGTTACCAGATATGAGTTTAAAAGATTTCAGAGATTAATGTTTTTAATAACTCGATTACCGCTGATGGCTCCAGATTTGCCCTATTCCCCAATCACTCTATCAAAGCAATGGTCAAGACTGGGATCATTAGTTCACTCCCGACCTCCCTGGTGCGGTGTGAGGGTGCCAAACCTAAATAGCGCTATTAACTAATACCCCGTTGCCTCCCCGGCAACAATCGGTAGAAGGGACTTAAGTGATAGATATGAGTGTATTAACCAACATCCCAATAACCCGACATTCCTCCCCGGAACGTTTACCAGATGCCCCCCCCCCCCCCCCCCGGGACGCATGCTTGGAAAAAGAGCAGTGAACTCACCTTAGGTTTGCTCGGTATATAATGTTACCCGTTCCAGTTAGTCACCAACCCCACCGTGGTTACCAATGAAATCAGTTACATAAACACATACCCAATTCACGTATTCAACAATTCTCACGTAATGCCATACATAACAAGTGTTTGGATTTCATTCAAGTTTATAACACAAGTTCATGTTCCAAACAATGGCTACCACTAACATCAGTTTAACAATCAATCAAGTGACTTATCTCACACAAGTTTACATCTATCACAAAGATCACTGACAACATGTAGCAAGTACTCAGTTTTTGTATAAACCCACATCCCATGTGCAAGTCATATATTTGACATTTAACGACGAATTTGCTATTTACATGAGTCAAGCCAGTTCCTCATTTCTAATTGCTATTGCTAACATGAAATACACGTAGTTGTTTAAACAGAACTATTCATCATTACATGCATCAACACTGTTCAACTATTCAGTCCTTTTACACAATTGCAGTAACTCTACGAAAGACCATTTTTTCGTGGAATGCCTTCCTGACGAAAGACCCTAATGACGAAAGACTGTTCTTTGCCAAGAATGCTGGTGACGAAAGACTCTAGTGTTTCGTCGAAGTCTGGTCGCGTCGGGATGTCCTTCGTCGCTGCACATACAGTCAGTTACAGTTTTCCTTAATCCCCGCTGCAACGCACGCTAACACTTTGACAGTTTCTCAAACAGATCAAACGACGTTTTCTAATCAAGATCAAGAACCCTAATTACACCAATCATTTACCATTTAACAATTTATCCAGAACATACAGTTTTACCATACATTATTACCCAAATCTAGTTAACAACTTATCCTATAATCATCACTGTTAATCAAGCAACACATCAGGTAATTATGAAACCAGGATCAGGTACATATAATGATCAACTACAAGTTTCTTAACCAATAAGACCAACATGAACGAGCACCGTAATCATTCGCCTATCGATGAACCCTAACTTCACATACAAACACAACATCAACATATTAGTACTACAATGATGAACACTAACCATGGGATTGGATAGATTGATTTGATCGATGCACAACGACTTCGAGATTACAGGAACAGCCGACGAGAGGGAGAGGGAAGCAAAGTAGGGTTTTGATAACAACCTCTCGTACCCATGTGGGTAAATATAATGCACTCGGGCCGTGTCGTAATTGTTTGGGCCACAAGCCCAACTCGACGAATAATGTCCTCGACGAAATACCTCTTGGCGAAGAACCCATTCTTCGCCGAAGAGTGTGATGATGAAAGATCCATTTTTCGTCTAGAGGGGAGGTGACGAAAGATCCGTTTTTCGTCGCCTAAGGTTTTTATCAACCATTGAACAGTGAATCATCACACATTAATTCGATTAACCAACAAAATATTTTAATCAATCACACAAAATACACATGTTATGCTATGAAACGAATTGTCAAGACAAGATTGCGAAACAAGTGAAGCGTAGACAAGGATCTTGAATTTTCGGGTTGTCACATCATCCCCAACTTGAAAGAAATTTCATCCGAAATTTGATAAGTAACCTAAAACGGCAAGATGTTAACTCAGGATGACTGTAGATTTTCCGCGGGTACCACATCCCACCGATCAAGTTCACGAACAGTTCATGAACTTTCGGTTCGTTTGCAGGCTTATTCGCTTAACTTTTTCCTAGGATTATTATTTCAACCATTTATCAGTTAACATAAAACAGGTTGACCACTTTTGACACGTAAAAAATATGCACGTTAATTCAGTAGACAATACATAATAAAAAAAGTTGCAAGAAATTACCTGTATCCCCATTCGTTGTCATACCAAGAGACAAGTTTCAAAAAGTTGTCGTTCAAAGCAATTCCAGCCTTGGCATCAAAGATGCTTGACCTGCAGGGGGTAAGGTTTTCAAGAACTATTTAACACCGGGGGGTAATATTGCAAAGTACAACAAACCACAGGGGGTAATAAGAAAGGACAATTTAGTCATTTTACACCATGGGGGTAATATTACAGATTAGAACAAACCATAGGGGGTAATATGAAAGGGCAACATAGTCATTTCACATTCCAGTTAACAAATCTGTTAACTTATTTGACGCCAAGGGGAAATTATGCGACAGAACAACAACGTTGGGGGGTAAAATTGCAATTATTTCCATGGAGGGGGTCAGGGTGCCAATTGGCTTAAACCCCAGGGGTAAAATTGCAGTTTACTCTTAATATTATTTGAAATTATCTATAAAGAGATGAAACATGTAAGAAAATCATGACGTCACAATGAAAATCCGTTTAAATTTAAAGCGGTAGCTTTTTTAAAATCCGGGGGTTGTAGTGTAATGTGGTTTTAAAAGGGTAAAGTTAACTTTATTAAAGTTCATGGTACATGTGATAAATTTATTAAAACTCAGGAGGTAAGAATGTAAATTGGTTTAAAAAACTAACAAAATTTGAAGAGGTCAAAGTGTAAGAACCAAAACATTTGTGGTCAAAATATAGAAAAAAAAAAGAATAAAAGTTTACAAATGCCACACAAAATTTGAGTAAATTACATAAAAGCCATAAAAGGAAAAGTTAAATTTATGAGTGTAGATGAAGGGTATGGTCCCAAAAAGCCGCGCAGACCATTTCAGGTCGCGCGCTGGACCATACTCCTTACTCAATAAGCTGATTCATCCTTAGACCTCGCGCGGGCTACTTACGTAAAACCTGAATTTTGCGCGAGGCCCAAACAAGAGACAGCATCAGCCTTACACTTAGTATTCTGAATAAGAGCCCTCCCCTCCTACAACCTTGCGCGGGCTAGTTACGTGCATAACAAGGGCCACGCAAGAGTTACGGCGCAGGGCCACTTCAGAAACCACCAAAGGTACGAGTGGCAGAAGAATGAGCCAATCAGCTTTCACCAGGCTGTGCTCTGTCGTGCTCCACGATTAACAGTCGTGCAGGAGACAGAGAGTACACAAGGACGCCTACATGGCACCAATCAGGGGGCGGAGACAACTGCCCCATGATCTCCACTCACCTGCTGATGGCAGAAGGACAACAAGGCCGACAACTCGGACACGTGGCTCCAATCAAGGTGCGCCAGCACCGAAGAACTTCTAGAAGCCACTAACGGTCGATACCAGTTAGACAAAGAGGATATTCCTTGTTATCGCCTTCCGGCCCAAGGCCCATCAGCCCATCTCCTCCTACATCACTCCGGCTATAAATAGGGACCTCCATACTTAGGTTAAACATTCCGTTCTCTCTACTCTCACTCTTAACACACACTTATTTCCTCAAAGCAGTTACTTATTCTCACGTCGGAGTCTGGTTAAGAGGGAAACCCCCATATTCCCCTCTTAACGAGCTAACGGTGTTGCTGTTTTGCAGGAAGAATCGTCACGTACGAGCTCAGGAAGGATTAAAGAAGATTAACCCTCATGTTTGAAACATAAACCAAACTAATTAACTTAAAATTAGTTACGTGTTTCTTCAGGATGATATTATTATCGTTCAATCAATATATTAAAGAACAAACTAAATGAAAAGTAAGTTGCTTGTCTTTTAGTGGTTTTCATATAATTTTTTTAAATGTGCTATATGATTTTTCCTCGGTAACTCGTGTTTGTTAACTTTATCGTGGCGGTATCCCGACGAACCGATTCAATTCCTACGGGAAAAAAAATTCAAGCGATGATATTCTTTTATTCATATCATGGTTTATATATTTATTATTTCTCTTTCTATTGCTATAACGAGTGTTGGTATCATAACAAAACGAATCGTCGATCAAATTCTCGTCAGTTGCAATAATTGTAAAATAGCATAAGCGCTTTCAAAAAAAAATAAGTTAAGTTGAAATATATGGTCCATGAATGCACTCACTAGTTGTAGTAAGTATTGTTTAATTAGCTTCTTTAAATAATTAATGTGCAAGGTACAACATATAAGAATTAGTACTAATACCTATGTCTTCAATGATGAGTATGTTTTATTGTAGGTCCATACCACACGTGGACCTTGACAAGATTGATAATCTAATCAAGATTGCAGATCCCTCTTGGTTAGATAAAACACAGAAAACGAGTAGAACTTGCAAAAACACGAATCACTCTAAACCGATATTCTATTGATTATCCAACTTTATGTATACAATCAATTCAATATCACTGTCACGGCCCCGACCCGGTTTGACCCGTTTCAGGAGCCGCGGGACAGAAATACTGCGGTATTTAATTGATTAAATTTAACAGCGGAAGTTTTCATCAGGATCGTTTAAAGCTAAATTTTTCCCCGATTATTTTATTTCACAATTCGGGATAAAACCCCGATAATTTACAATAGTATGATTTTACTATAAAATCGTTATGTTACAAAACTTATTTCTTTATTTTTATAATGAGCCACTATCTTAAGCTTGAAATGCTCCCCAGCACTTTTTCCTGAATTACAACAGATCACCTGAAACATGTTTGAAAAAGGTTTTGTCAGCGGGAAATACTGAGTGAATCATTCTATTTACTAAAATGACACATTTGTTATAATTTACAGTATTAAGGAAGATTACAATGTTTCTGATATCAAACCCATTACCCACAGTATTTGTCACTCGAATCTTTACGGTGACTGTGGTCATATCACCATTGGCTGCCCCAATGAATGACGAATATCACTAAATTTAGGTTCGCCCACCTAAAGTGATAAAACTGTAATATTGTGCACAATACCCCACATACCGGCTGTAATTTGGTGATTACATAAACTTAATCCCTGTAATTATAACTTTGAAATAAATAGGGTTTTGTAAATAGATTTGATAAAAAGAGAATGACTCACATTGCTGATTTAATATGGACAGAGTTTAGTCTATGATGTAGCCTTGTTAACCTAATTTAAATAACAATGCACACAAAACTGGGTTAGTAATCAATCCAGCAATTACGATAACTCACGAGATCAAATTCTCATAATGAATGACAAAGTGCAATACTTCATCCATCGAATTAACGATGATCCGTCAAATTAATGACGAACGACAAAGTATAATACATTTATCCATCGAATTAACGATGATCCGTCAAATTAATGACGAACGATAAAGTATAACCCTAATGTGGGCGGCACTTAAACATTCATTGGATATATTGATCGTCGGATAAATGAATCGTAGCAGCGATTGTGTTAATACCCTGTTTTGTAGCAGAATTTCAATACCCGGGGGTGAAATTTTGGAATATCAGTTCGTAACTCAGTGTGTGAATGGAATTCTTTCGACGTTGTAAGTCCAGAATGCAAGTCCCACAACAACCTATTTATAGTTAAAAAATCACCCCCTCGCGCCACGCGAGGGGTTCTCTTGTTTCTGTCGCGTGGCGCGACAAGACCTAGTCTACCCTAGGTTAGCTTCGTGTCACAGTAGCTTAGCTGAGTTGGTTTCGTAAAATTTTAAGTTTTTGACAGCAAACTGTGTGGATTTTACCGAATGGGGTTTACCCCCCCTGATTTTTAGGGGCCCTGATCCTGATTCCGATTGTTCTGAAAATTTTAGGGTTTGATCAGAATCACTTGGGTTTCTCAATTAGGGTTTCCTATTGGATAATTAAAGTACTAAATAGTACTTTTTGATGAGAGTTGTTACATTCTCCCTACCTTAATAAAAATCTCATCCTCGAGATTTACTGGAATAAGTGAGGATACTTTCGCTTCATTTCTGATTCCAGCTCCCAAGTGTATTCAGCTCCTCTCTTTGAATCCCACTTTATTTTAACTAGCACTAGGCGTTTGTGTATGAGAAATTTTACTTTTCTGTCTTCTATCTGAAGAGGTTTCTCCACAAATTTTAACTTTTCGTTTACTTTTATATCTCGAAGAGGTACTACCAGTGATTCATCTGATAAACATTTCTTGAGATTGGATACATGAAATACATCATGTACTCCAGATAATTCTTCTGGTAGTCGTAAACGATAAGCTACTGGTCCTATACGTTGGATCACTAGAAATGGTCCTACGTACCTTGGACTTAGCTTTCCTTTCTTTCCAAATCTGACTACTCCTTTCCAAGGAGAAACTTTCAACAGTACTTTGTCTCCAACTTGGAATTCTAACGGCTTGCTTCTATTGTCTGCATAGCTCTTCTGGCGATCTCGAGCCGTCTTCAGCCTTTCTTTGATTTGAGTAACCTTATCAGTTGTTTCTTGCACTATTTCAGGACCTGATAATTGACTTTCTCCTATTTCTGCCCAACAAACTGGAGTTCTACACTTTCTTCCATATAATGCTTCAAATGGAGCAGTATCAATGCTTGAGTGATAACTATTGTTATAGGAGAATTCAATTAATGGTAAATGATCATCCCAACTTCCACCAAAATCTATTACACATGCTCGGAGCATGTCTTCTAGAGTTTGGATTGTCCTTTCACTTTGTCCATCTGTTTGAGGATGATATGCAGTGCTTAGGTTTAGTCGAGTTCCCATAGCTTGCTGGAAACTTTTCCAGAAATGGGAAGTAAAACGACTATCCCTATCCGAAACAATGGAGAGTGGAACTCCATGTAAGGATACAACTTCATCTACATACAATTTAGCCAGTCTTTCCATGCTAAAGGTTTCTTTCATAGGTAAAAAGTGAGCTGATTTGGTTAATCGATCCACAATTACCCAAATTGCATCATTACCTTTTCTGGTTTTGGGTAACTTAGTAACAAAATCCATTGTTATAAGTTCCCATTTCCATACTGGCATTTCTAATTGTTGTAGTAATCCTGAAGGTTTCTGATGTTCTGCCTTAACTTGTGAACAAGTAAGACATTTAGAAACATAGCTGGCTATGTCCTTTTTCATTCCTATCCACCAAAAGTTCTTTCTTAAATCTTGGTACATCTTATTGTTTCCTGGGTGCATAGTGTACCTAGATTTATGAGCTTCTTCTAAAATCTTAGGTCTTAAGTCTCCCTGCTTAGGTACCCAAATTCTACTTTTGTGGAATCTCCAAATTCCATCTGCTCCTTGTTCTAATTCCTTGATTCGTCCTTTCATTCCTTCAACATCATCCTTGATTGCTGTAGTTTGAACATTCTTCAATTGTTCCATTAAATCTATTTGTAGATTTAATCTGAGAGCACGAACCCGTCGTTGTTTCTCATAATACTTACGACTTAAGGCATCTGCAACTACATTCGCCTTTCCTTCGTGATACTGAATATCACAGTCGTAGTCACTTAGGATTTCCATCCATCTCCTTTGCCTCATGTTTAACTCTTTTTGCCCAAATATATATTTTAAACTTTTGTGGTCTGTGTAGACAGTAAATTTACTTCCGTAAAGATAATGTCTCCAAATCTTAAGGGCAAAAATTACGGCTCCTAATTCTAAATCATGAGTCGTATAGTTTTCTTCGTGCTTTTTCAATTGCCTTGATGCGTACGCAATTACCTTCTTGCGTTGCATAAGCACACTTCCAAATCCTAATTTTGAAGCATCACAATATACTTCAAAATCTTCAGTTCCTTCTGGTAAGGCTAAGATTGGTGCATGGGTTAATTTCTGTTTCAGAATCTTAAAAACTTCTTCTTGTTTGGGTCCCCATTCAAACTTAGTGGCTTTACAGGTTAGCTTAGTTAATGGTACAGCTATCTTGGAAAAATCCTTAATAAACCGTCTATAATACCCAGCTAATCCTATAAAACTTCTAATTTCCATTGCTGTTTGTGGAACCTTCCATTTGGTAATTGCCTCTATCTTAGCAGGATCTACATGAATACCTTCATGATTCACCATGTGTCCTAAAAATTGCACTTCCTTTAGCCAAAATTCACATTTCGAGAATTTGGCGTACAATTTTTCTTTTCTTAACAAAGTTAAGAGTGCATGAAGATGTTCACAATGCTCTGTCTGACTTTTGGAATAAATAAGTATATCGTCTATGAAAACAATTACAAATTTATCCAAGTACGGTTTACAGATCCTATTCATCATGTCCATAAATGCTGCAGGCGCATTTGTTAATCCGAAGGGCATGACTGTAAACTCGTAATGACCATACCTAGTTCTGAAAGCAGTTTTAGGCATGTCTTCTTCTTGTACCTTCAATTGATGGTATCCGGAGCGTAAATATATCTTAGAAAAATATCTAGCCCCCTGAAGTTGATCAAAAAGATCATCAATCCTAGGTAATGGATATCAATTCTTAATTGTAACCTTATTCAATTCTCTATAATCGATACACATTCTCATTGAACCATCCTTTTTCTTTACAAACAACACTGGCGCTCCCTAAGGGGATGAGCTAGGCTGTATGAATCCTTTACTTAATAATTCATCTAATTGCTGTTTCAGTTCTAACATTTCTGTGGGTGCTAACCGATAAGGTGCCTTGGCTATCGGTGTAGTTCCTGGAATTAGATGAATCCTAAATTCTACTTCCCTATCTGGAGTTAATCCTGGTAAATCTTCTGGAAATACATCAGGATATTCTGAGACTACTGGTATTTCCTTAAGATCTTTTCCCTTAGTGCTAATGATTACTGAAATCATATACACTATTCCTTGTTTTCGTTCATAATTAGCAACTTTCATTACTGATATGAACTTCATGGGCTTACGTGGTTTATCTCCTGTAATCCTAATCATTTCTCCGGTAGGTGATTGAATTTCTATGGAATTCTGATCACAAAGGATTTTAGCATGGTTGGCTACTAACCAATCCATTCCTAATACAACATCAAATTCAGCTAATTTCATTGGCAATAGTTTTGCAGAGAATTTATGTCCTAAAAGTTCTATGTTTCCTTCTTGCAAAACTTTATCTATTTTAACTGAATTTCCGTCTGCTGTTTCAACTGTAAAAATCTGCCTAATATTGGTTAAAGGTAAACTAAGAGCTTGGCAGAATGAAGTATTTATAAAACTTTGGTTTGCACCAGAGTCAAATAATACTTTTGCGTACACATTGTGGACTAAGAACGTACCCGCTATCACATCCGGAATGAGTTCTGCTTCTTGAGTGGTCAACTGAAATGCTCTGGCATTCTTCTTTGTGGTTCCTTCGGTCGCCTTGGGTTTGTTATCTACTGGTTTGACCAATTTAGAACATTCTGTTTTATAATGCCCCGCTTCTCCACAGTTAAAACAGATTACAGTCTTCTTTTTGCAGTTTTCTTCACGATGTCCTATACCCTTGCAAAAATTGCAAGTGATATCGCATCTTCCATAATGTTTCTTTTTGCATTTCCTGCAGAAAGGTGGATTTGAATATTGCCCTGTTCCTCTTTTCTTGAAATTATTACTATTACCCGCCCGAAATCCTTGGGTAATCTTCTGAGCCAATTCCTTTTTCCTATCTTCATCTCTTGTGCGCACCAGTTCATCGGTTAGAATATTGGCTAATTCTACCGTATCATCAATAGTGCGAGGTCTCGCAGCTTTAACAATATTGCGGATTTCACCAATTAGTCCCCAAATATAGCGAGAAATGAGTACCGGTTCTGGCGAAGCCAGTGTTGGTACCACTCTTGCATATTCAAAGAATGTCGAGGTATACCCACGACAATCCACACCCATCATCCGATGATTTAGAAACTTATTCGCCATCTGTTCTTTTTCATATTCGGGACAGAATTTTCTTTCCACCAAACCCTTAAATTCTTCCCAAGTCATAGCATAAGCTATTACTCTTCCTTTTGATTGTAACACAGTATTCCACCATTCGAGTGCTCCTTCTTTGAACAGATTAGATGCATACATGACCTGATCATCTTTACCACATTTACTTATTGCAATAACTGCTTCGGTTTTCTCTAACCAACGCAGTGATGCAGTTGCTCCTTCATTGCCTGCAAATTCAGTGGGTTTACAAGCAAGGAATTCTTTGAAAGTGCAACCAGGCGTTGCAGTTTTCATTTTCTTGGGTAATGGAGCTTGATGTGGTTCCCTATTATGATTAACATGATTATTGCCTCCATTTACACTATTACTGAAGTTATCTTCAGTAATCTGTTTACTAGGGACAATTTGTGGTTCGGGTGGATTCTTGATAGCAGCAACAAATGCTGGAATAGCATTAGCTATCCCTTGAGCAACAATGTTTTCGATATCTTGCCGAGTCATATATTGATCTCCTGGATGTTGCTCGGACTGATTAACTTCATTTATAGGTTCATTACCACTGTTTGCCATCTGATAATATATATATATATTTTATTAGTATCTGCTAAATAACAATTATATATAAACAATCAGAAAATTCTACAATACATGTATAGTCAAAACAATCGATTTCTCGATTTCATTTTATATCTAGTATAGTATGCATCATTACTCGCAAATATCTTACAGAGTTTTATTCGTTATTTACAGACTAACTTTACTATTACTATTTATACAAACATCGTTTTACCATCCAACTATCTTTCGTCACTTGTTGTTCTAAAAACGCATTTCCCTCTCATCGTACTTCCATGCAATCTGTCCCCCTATTTCCCTGATTCTAGTTCCAGCATCAAACAACTCTTCACCAAAGTGGAGAAGTTCAGCCATGTTTTCATTACTCATGGGTGGATTAGGTAGGGGTTCTGGATCGAATTGTGGAAGAAAAGAGTAAGGATCGTTGACAATATTTTGGAATTGCCAATCGTTTGTCCACCATTCGTCCATTCCTATGGGTTGGGAGTGGACTTTTGGGTCTGTAATTGCTGGTTCCCAATTCATAGGGAGTTGGTTTTCAAGAGGATAATTAAAAATATTATTATTATTATTATTGACAGGCTGAATTGTTTCACAGCTTGCCAATAAGAAATCTATCTCATCTTGAAAAGTCCTTTCCTGGATTGGATTGGAGCTCTCTCCGATTTCTATCTGAGTTGGTCTAGAGCCTTGCCCCATTTCCATTACTATTTCTTTAGTAACCTCTTCCATCTGTATTCCTATCTCCTTAATCTCCTCCTTGTCTTTAGTTTCCATTTCCTGTGGTTTGGAACTTTCTCCGGTTATAATTTTTTTTCCCTTTTTCAAAGGATTATTTATTTTGGGCAGTTTTGTAGCTGGCTTTTTCTTACGTATTTTTCTCCATCCTACATAACTTCTTTTCTTGGGTTTTGGCTTGTTCACAGGTGGAACCTTGAATTCTACCGGTTGTTCTATATCGGGAAAGTATCTAGTATATTCTTTGGAAGCTTCGATAGTCACTGGGTAAAGATTAAGGTTCTGAAAGGCTTCGGATATCCCACTCATGCTGATGTAACATATATGCAAAATGCATAAAATATTAAGTTAAAATTCATAAATAACCTTTTTAATTTATTACATACTGGGTACTAATTTATTACAAAGATAACTAGAAAACACACTTAGGTTTTGAAATTTTATTTATTGCACAAGGTTTCTAGATTGTAAGGGTAAGGTGCTAAAACTTTAAAATATTTAAAGATTTATATTTTCTGCTACTGTGGCTAGTATATATAAATTTGCCCATTTCTCATCTAGTTTATCTTCCCAAGGTGATTTATTAATTAATTCCTGGGTTTCTCGTTTAATCTTCTTTTGTCGAATTTGCTCTTTACTTTTCTTAATAATCATCTCCCTCCTTCTAGGAGAAAGTGTTTCCTCGTATTGTGCCTTTCGCACAAATATTCCTTCTTCAGGAATTTCAGTCTGATTCGAGGATTTGGTTCGGGATGAACTTCCCTTCTCACTGGATGATCTATCTAATTTATGATAGATACTTGCTAGTTTTTTCTTACCCATACTGTAATTAACAAATAATCAGTTAATAACACAAATAATTACTTAATAGTAATCAGGAAAAATTAAGTATTTCTAAATACTTAATTAGCTTAACTCAGTGGCTCTGATACCACCTTTTTCTGTCACGGCCCCGACCCGGTTTGACCCGTTTCAGGAGCCGCGGGACAGAAATACTGCGGTATTTAATTGATTAAATTTAACAGCGGAAGTTTTCATCAGGATCGTTTAAAGCTAAATTTTTCCCCGATTATTTTATTTCACAATTCGGGATAAAACCCCGATAATTTACAATAGTATGATTTTACTATAAAATCGTTATGTTACAAAACTTATTTCTTTATTTTTATAATGAGCCACTATCTTAAGCTTGAAATGCTCCCCAGCACTTTTTC
The DNA here is from genome assembly GCA_030545235.1 of Helianthus tuberosus. Classification (NCBI taxonomy): domain Eukaryota; kingdom Viridiplantae; phylum Streptophyta; class Magnoliopsida; order Asterales; family Asteraceae; genus Helianthus; species Helianthus tuberosus. Next base: position 4,319,163 of record CM060397.1, on the reverse strand, counting down.
CTGAATTACAACAGATCACCTGAAACATGTTTGAAAAAGGTTTGTCAGCGGGAAATACTGAGTGAATCATTCTATTTACTAAAATGACACATTTGTTATAATTTACAGTATTAAGGAAGATTACAATGTTTCTGATATCAAACCCATTACCCACAGTATTTGTCACTCGAATCTTTACGGTGACTGTGGTCATATCACCATTGGCTGCCCCAATGAATGACGAATATCACTAAATTTAGGTTCGCCCACCTAAAGTGATAAAACTGTAATATTGTGCACAATACCCCACATACCGGCTGTAATTTGGTGATTACATAAACTTAATCCCTGTAATTATAACTTTGAAATAAATAGGGTTTTGTAAATAGATTTGATAAAAAGAGAATGACTCACATTGCTGATTTAATATGGACAGAGTTTAGTCTATGATGTAGCCTTGTTAACCTAATTTAAATAACAATGCACACAAAACTGGGTTAGTAATCAATCCAGCAATTACGATAACTCACGAGATCAAATTCTCATAATGAATGACAAAGTGCAATACTTCATCCATCGAATTAACGATGATCCGTCAAATTAATGACGAACGACAAAGTATAATACATTTATCCATCGAATTAACGATGATCCGTCAAATTAATGACGAACGATAAAGTATAACCCTAATGTGGGCGGCACTTAAACATTCATTGGATATATTGATCGTCGGATAAATGAATCGTAGCAGCGATTGTGTTAATACCCTGTTTTGTAGCAGAATTTCAATACCCGGGGGTGAAATTTTGGAATATCAGTTCGTAACTCAGTGTGTGAATGGAATTCTTTCGACGTTGTAAGTCCAGAATGCAAGTCCCACAACAACCTATTTATAGATAAAAAATCACCCCCTCGCGCCACGCGAGGGATTCTCTTGTTTCTGTCGCGTGGCGCGACAAGACCTAGTCTACCCTAGGTTAGCTTCGTGTCACAGTAGCTTAGCTGAGTTGGTTTCGTAAAATTTTAAGTTTTTGACAGCAAACTGTGTGGATTTTACCGAATGGGGTTTACCCCCCCTGATTTTTAGGGGCCCTGATCCTGATCCTGATTCCGATTGTTCTGAAAATTTTAGGGTTTGATCAGAATCACTTGGGTTTCTCAATTAGGGTTTCCTATTGGATAATTAAAATACTAAATAGTACTTTTTGATGAGAGTTGTTACAATCACCACTCCTCTCTATCTCGTCTCACTCTAAAGCTCTACGATTTCTATCTCTCTCACTAAACTTTGGAATGGCTAACCTAACTCAACATGTAATATGAGTTTATACATCACACGACATGGGCTAAGCCTATCTCCAAGCCCAATTCGTTTCTGAACTCACTAACCATATAAATACAATGTTGAGCCTGTTACAATATATTCAAAGACAATGTCTATTAAGTTTTTGTCACATAATATGCACCAATAGACTCCCACTTAACAATAGCTTCATAAGTCAACTTCAACTTCATATGGCATGCAGTCTTTTTGGTCTTTGGATAGCTTAAGCTACAAATAGTTGTTGACCTCAACTTTATATCACAACCTATGTCTTTTGACAATGATGAGTTTAATTATTTTAAAGAAGAAAAAAAACGGTGAACAAAATATAGCTTAAGAGGAAACCTCTTTAGAAAAAAGTGCAAAAGGCATGATCAATCTAACTTCAGCTAAAACTAAATGAGAGAGAATATATTTCAAATCTGAAACAAAATAAAAATTTATACATGATAATGCACATTTAAATTAAGTTGCTAATATTCAAAGGCAGTTCTTTTTTAACTTGCCAAACAAACAATTGTACTTCGGTGTGTCCTTGTTTTTTTTTTTTTTCATTTGATGTACTTAGCTCAACATATACTCTTAAGTCATGAGACTTGATTTGCTTTATAAGTGTCTTCTTATATTTGGTCTCCCCTGAGCAGCCACCAATGAGCACCCCAAATATTTGATGACGAATACTTGATCAACAACCTATATTATGAAAGCGAAGTTAACTACTACCAAAAGAAAAGAATCTTCGTATTCATATCTCGCACCCTACATGTTCATACTATAAATTTGAGTACTTTTGTAACAAAAAGTGTTTCATGCTCACTAATTACCCATATTGACCTGTTCCCGTAAACAAATACAACCCCCCCCCCCCCACACACACACACACATACACACAAAAAAAAACTTTTATTCTTCATCTAGAAAACATTATATTCCAACGCGCAACTATACATAGGTAATGGGAGGAGAACCTTGTTGGTTTTGTTTTTGTTGGTGGTTAATGTTTGTTCTTCTCTTCCTACGGTTGAAGAGCCAGCCAGTTGCTTGCCTCTCCCTCTTCATCAGTCTTTCTTTCTGACTTCATTTTTTCAATCAAACAAAGCAATAGCAAGTGATTAATTAAAGACAAAATTACACAAAACAACCTTTATGTTTCATCTAAACTGCACACCACACCTTTCGCTTTGAACCCACCAAAACAACCTTTATGTTCATGTTTTGATACAGGGGTTAACTACTCATACTAACTCTGATTGTTTTTTTGGTTAACACCCCTCACATGCAAAGCATATGAGGGTATTTTGGTCTTTTCAACCCTGTCTTTGTTATTAATAAATTAAACTATTGTGGCCTCACCCATTCACATCTTTAACTCAGCCGTTAAACCATAGTTGAGCTCTTAATATTTACTAACCACAGTTAAGATGCAAACCGGCTCTGTAAGTTCGCCACTCCTCAAAAGAGGTTCCATGAACTACAACACACCTATGACAAGACACTTAATATATGGCCATCCTTGATGGTTATTTTGATTGAGCAGTTTTGGCATGAAATCTTTGAGAGTAACTAGCTCAAGCCATGCAAAGCTGAAGAACAAACATCATGCTCAAACAATAAATGATCAACACTAGAACACTAATTTTCTTGATAAATATACACATGTGTATGCAAAAGTGAAGTGTTAAATTTGTAAACAATATGTATTCCTTTTAATTGCAAGTTGCACGTACCTGAATTCATGAACTTTTGCAGGCTGCGGGGCATGGAACGAATGTGCTAGACCTGCCAAATCCTGAAGAAGCCAATAAAATTAGTAACATGAAACACAAAATAATAATGAATTTATTATTTTAATGAAAAACATATACACGATAATCTGCAGAAACGATGACCGAGTTCACAGTATTAAGTTAATTAGAAATGTTGTTGAATATTCAGAAATGCGGCTTAGGATTGAATGATGATTTCTTTTCCTTTGCTCCTTTGTGATGAATCCCTGTAGCATAAAGCCAAACTAAAATTATGACTATCACTAATCATTTATGTCGATGTGTTAATATGCATTATGGTAGTAGCTCTTTACTGTACATGAACAGAGGATAATTATAAATAACCAGGAAATAATTCCTCAAAAACTAACTAGAACCAACCATGGTTGTAAAGCAAGGTCTCCGAGGCCGAGTACTCCCCGAGTAGTCGCTACAAGATAGGCTGCCGATGCGACTTTCTTCAACTCCGACTAATTACTCGGAACCGATCAAATGCGGTCAACATCGGCCAAAATCAGATCTAGTAGGTCAACTCGGGCCGAATTTGACTTAAAATAAAATAAACCATAATTTCTATGCCTATAATATTAAAGAATGAATATCAATTTCACGTATTTTGTTATAAATATTAGTAAATTTATGCTATTTGACATATATCTAATTTCCGAAAACTAATTTCTTTTTAATTTGGCATGTCCGAGTACTCCCTGTGTACTCTCCGCCTAGACGGAGTACTCTCAACTCCCCAGTCAACAGACCAAAGAGCACCTAACGACAGCCAACTATTGAAGCATGGTATCACTGTATAATTGGTAGGCACCCTATCACACATATGAATTCGTCCACATGTTGATATATAACATATTACTAATGTATAAATACAATGAAATTCATGCCTAAGTGACAATCGCCTCAAATTCCCACTCCCGAAGAAAAGTGATAAATCAAAAGCAAGCAAATGCATGGAGCTCCAATGAAAAAGAGATAAATCAAAAGTCAAACTAATAAAAAAACAATACCAAGATAAAATAAGTGCAAGAAGCTCCAATGAATGAATGAATGAATTAATAAAAAAGAATAAGAATTTACCATATCCAATGAAATGAATGATAAGTCAAAGCAAATGCATTCTTTTTTCCGAGACCACCAATTCCAACGAAGGATTATCTTCTTGGCCAAATCTGGGTAAAAAGATCCACGGACAATGATTGAGAACACAATAAAAAAACATAAGAATCAAGTCACAAGCTACAATTGTCCCAACCCACGATATCTAGTCCCAAACTACGATAATCCAGTTCCTAACTAAAATATCATTCCTGTTACAATAATAAGTCCCACAATTATCAAAACCACAATAATTAAAACGTGTTGAACAATTTACTCAAATCTATTAATTTATATTTCATTAAGGACACGGTGTACTTTACGTAATATTTTAAGGAAAATAAACACAAAGAACACAAAAGATAATACAAATAAGAAAAACAAAACAAAAAAATAACAAATATTATGTTGTTAGAAACAACACATATTTTATTTCAAATATTTATTACTATAATCCAAAACAATAAATTGCAATACAAAAATAAATAAATAAAAACTTAGGTACTAATTGTTAAACTCATTTGAATGAATATTAAAAGTTTAAGTTTTTACATAAATGCTTACCTTTTATTTTCCCACGAGTAAAATGCCAAAATCCTCCCTAAGATTTAGTCATATTTGTTTGTTTCATCCAAAAGGATTTGTGCATTTGGATCTTTCAAGTTTACGTTTTATTACAATTTCCATCTAAATCACTAACTCTGTTATTTTTTCGGTTAAGGTGAAGGGCATTTTTATCCTTTTAGTTGAAACAAACAAATATAACCAAACCTCAGGGATGATTTTGGTTTTTTACTCTTACATTTCTATTACTAGATTCCCATAATATAACTTAATTGTTATTAATTTTAATCACTTCTTCCACACACAACATATATACATGTTTCACAAAAGACATTTTCATATAAAAGTTATTTTATTTATCAAAATACATTGAAATACCCATTAAAATTTCATACGACTCGACCCGAATCAAAACAGACTGAAAAATATTATTACATAGCGATCTACAAACGAGATATTCATGAACACATAAGATAGCATCAAGAACTAATGGTATATAGTTGTGTTCGATAATTATCTATGTAAATAAACAGCCATTATGCCCTTAATTATCGATTCACTTCAGAATTAAAAGATTTAAAAGATCACCTGAAAGGTTGAATCAAACACAAACACACAAGAGAGGTAACAACAATGCTAAAATATCAAATCTAGAAACAATTTTTAAAAGTAGCAAACTTTTCAAGAGGTAATAAATAAAATAGTGAACCTGCACCATATCGATCAAAAGATTTTTCAAAACAAATTAAGAATTATACCAAAATAGGTATGTACTTATATAAACACTTATATACCTTGTTTAGCAACGGAAAAGCTTTTCTGTGTGCAAAGGTTGATAAAGCAAGTGTATGCACCACTCTATCGCCCAGAGTAGAAGAAGAAGATGGATCAATCGATAAGCCTTAAAAGGGAGAAAGGCCTCGAGCATGTATTTATAACGGGCATGGTTGGTGGGTGGGTGGGTGGGTGAGGGAAGAAGGAGAGATGATACAACTAGTGACAGGCTGTAGGATTAAAAGGTTGTCTAAACCACATCCACGTGTTAGTTATAATGTATACTGATAATGTGTATCATATTATTTAAATACCATTATAGTACTAGTGGAGAGTTCAAATGAGAAGAATTTTTTTTTTGTAAAAAGAAAAAAGAAGAAGTTTCAACCAATAAGAATGCTTCATTTTACTTTATTTAATATTTGTATTTAATTTTAATATAAGGGTATATTGGTAAACTTACATAAATCATTAATTTGTATTCTTCCCCTTTAATAACTAACTAAATTAAATTTGTAACTCTTTTTCAAAATATATACTTTTTCCAAATTAAAAAAACTTTTTCCAAATTATGAGTTTTGTAGGATATATTTCCAGGTGTAACTAACTAAAATATACTTTTTCCAAAATATATACTTTTTCCAAATTATGAGTTGTGTAGGATATATTTCGAGGTGTGTAGGATAAATTTCGACTGTGTAGGTTTTGTAAATTATATGAAGGATAATTAATGATTAGTTGACTAATTAATTAAAGAGAGAAAAATTAATTATATGAGTTATAAATGAAATAGTAGTTTACTAATATGTTTTTTCTTCTTTTTTTTCTTACATTAAATTTCTTCTAAAATGAACCTTCCCCTATAGTACTATACGCCTTTAAGATGATTTTATTTGCTAGGTGTGAACACAAATATATGAGTTTGATAACAAATAAATTAATGTATTTTAGATTTAAATGTCGATCTTATACCATTTACTAAACGATCTCATTGTTTTCTATCTTTTCAACAACTATATTTTTTAATAGTTATATTCTGCACTAGGGGTGTGCAAAAAACCGAATTAACTGACTCATAACCGAATTAACCGACAAAAGTGAACTAAAAAAAACCGAACTAAATCAAAAAGCGGTGGGTCAGTTAATTGTTTTTTTTAAATCAAAAGTAGATATGGTTACTGATTTTTTCATACTCACCATAACCGAACCAACATGTAATAAAAGCTTTGTTGGATTTTGAACTTTTCATCATTTTTCAATATTTGATGTTTTTGGTTAAATGTTTGTTAGAATTTTTGGGTAGTATCATATTATTTGGTTGATTGTTGGCTTGAATTTATGGTTTATATCATGTCATTTTGTTTGAATATCAATAACAATCGGTGTTAATATTCTTGATTGTATGTATTTTTAATACTATGTAATACATTAAAACTTTGTATGATCAGAACCTTCAAGAGATTGCCGCAATGGTAAGCGTGTATATGCATGGTTACTGATGTTTTCATACTCACTATAACCGAAACAACATGTAGTAAAAGCTTTGTCGGATTTTGAACTTTTCACCATTTTTCAATATTTGATGTTTTTGGTTAAATGGTTGTTAGAATTTTTGGGTAGTATCATATTGTTTTGGTTGATTGTTGGCTTGAATTTATGGTTTATATCACGTCAGTTTGTTTGAATATTCAATAATAATCGGTATTAATATTCTTGATTATATGTATTTTTAATACTATGTAATACATTAAAACTTTGTATGATTAGAATCTTCAAGATGTTGCCGCAATGGTAAGTGTGTATATGCATTTAACCTCCTTAATTGTAATTAAAAGCGAAAGGCCAAAGCATCTATTGTAGCACCATGATATGCTATCTCAACTTTAAAAATTCCCTCCAACGATCCCAACTTACAAAAATTTGGCTTCGTTGATCATTTTATAACATATAAGAATTTGGTCTCCTCAATAGACTCAAGTGCACCTGTAGCCTCTTTAATTGAATTAAGTGCAACTACAGTTTGAAAAGGATCGATGGGGCCAAATTCTTATAAGTTTGGATCGTTTGAGGGAATTTTTAGAGTTGTGATTATTATCGGCCAATAGGTGAAACTTAAGATTATAAAAATCCAATACCCTTATAATAATATGAACTTTTAATATAAGTGTGAAAATGAAATTAAAAAAAAAGTGCCAACATATGGGTTGTAATTTGATAAAACGCAAATATAATCTATATTCGAAAAATTGTGTTTGCTTATATGGCATTGTTTTTCTATTAAAATACGATATACATAATGAGTTTGCTACATGTAGTTAGCGTGTTTTAAGCATAGACCCTTCATTTGATAAAGCTTGGAATTTTCGTCAAAATCGTAATATTCGTCTTAAATATGTGCTAATACATTTAAATATACATCTGTGAAGCGTGTAAGCAAGAACATAACCAACGAAATAACAAAACTTGTAGCAAGTAATGTAAAAGTAGAAACAAGAACACAAATAAATAGCACGAGCAAATATAGCCCAACTGGTCAGTAGTTTTCTACATTCTACTAAATGGTTTCCTCCTAGGTAGGTCTTCAGTTAAATCCCTACTAAGTGCAAATTCTGTAAAATAAAGAGCGCGGACTAACACAGAAAACAAGGGTGAGTACCACCGAGACGGATACCAGCTGATCTACTAAAAAACATGCGAACGGACGCAACAAAGTTCTAACAAATGCGACAACATAATGAGATTTGGGTTAAGTGGTTACTAACATATTCATTTTCTCAAAACGACATTGCTAAAGTTTGAGGCAAAATAAGATTGATCAGGAACTCTTAACCTACCCATGACAATTTTTTTAAATTAAAACTAAATAAAAAACTTTTGAACACATGTTTAAACCAACCATGTGTTTCGGCCCAACCAGAATGTCCATCTAGCCTATTATGATCGAGTACTCCAGCAACGGGTTCGTGAACCACGCGTGACGGTCCAGTTATTCATATTAGCCGAAATATGCTCTGCATTTATTTGATTTATATTTGTATTCAATGTTGTTATTAACTCCCTTATTCTAGTCCCGTAAACCCCTCTTTGTAAGTTAGGAAATCCACTTGATTACCTCTTGGGTTGTTGTGATTACTCTTGTATAAATAGCTGTACATTGGTAATGAACAGAGGCAAGCAATTCAGTTTAATTACATGGTATCGAGCCTTCCTTTTATCCTTTTTTTTGTTTTGATTAGGGCTACGGTCTTAATCTCTCATCAATTTTTTTTTTTTTCCTCCAGTAAACCTCAAACTACCCTTCACCTTCTCTGCTATGGCCAACCAAAATGATGCCCAACCCACATCTACGGATGCCCAACCCAAACCTGCTGCTCCGTCCCTACACCCCGTGTATACGGTAACCAACATCCAAAACAAAGTGCGTATCTTGGATGGCACGAAGGTCACCTATTCCTCTTGGGTGAAGCTTTTTCAATTGCACGCTCGTGGGTACAAGGTACTCGACCACATTGACGGTACCCTCCCACCGGCGACTACCGACCCCTCCTATGAAAACTGGGCTGAGGTGGACGCAATCGTCCTCCAATGGATCTACGGATCCTTGTCAGATGATTTACTTGTCCGTGTTCTTGAAACTGAATCCACCGCTCGTCAAGCCTGGATTCGTATTCGAAACCTCTTCCTTAACAACAAAGGATCTCGTGCCGCAGCCCTGGAACACGCCTTCACTAATCTTACCTTGAAATCCATGTCGTCTCTTCAGGCGTACTGCCAAAGGCTCAAAGAACTGGCTGGACAACTTTCTGATGTTGACAGCCCTGTCAGTGCGAGTCGACTTGTAATCCAACTGGTTCGCGGCTTGCCTTCTGAGTACGACATGGTTGCTGCCCAACTAAATCAAACTATCCCATCTTGGGAAGAGGCGGTAAACATGCTGGAACTTGAAGAGCAACGCCAAGCAAACCGTGAAAAAGACAACCCCATTGCTGCTGCTGCCACCCCAGATGCACCTCCACCCGCTCCTGAACCACAAAATCAACGCCGCAATCCAACTCCTCGTGGTCAGTCCCGATACCCCAACCAGCGCCGTCCAAATGGCCCACATCGATACCCAAACCGAAACCAATTCCCCAACCAGAAAAACTCCGGGCAGATGCGTTCTGGACAGGGCAGTAATCAGACTTGGACACCCTACCCATGGTGGGTCAGTCCGTACGGGCCACAACCTGGTTGGACCCCCCCACCATGTCCGTACCCGACACAGCCCGGGTGGGCCGCTCCTTGGCAGCAACAACCTGGACAGCAGGGTCCGAAAAATGCAGCTGAAAGTTCCAATAATCGCCCTGCTCCACAGGCCAATGTCACTGATTTTGACCCGCTTGAACCCACGGATATTGGGGAAGCTTTTCAGGTTTTAGCAATGGAGGCGGATGAGATCAATTGGCACATGGATACCGGGGCATCTATTCATCTCAGTGACCATAAAGGTATTTGTTCTAATTCCTCTAATGTTACATCTATTAAATCTATACTAGTTGGAAACGGCCATAAAATGCCAATTATCGGATCGGGAAACACAAATTTCCCATATTCCCAAAATACCCTTCGCCTTAACAATGTTCTTTATGCTCCCAATATTATTAAAAATCTCATCTCGGTCCGACAATTTACCAAAGATAATTATGTATCTGTTGAGTTTGACCCATTTGGATTTTCTGTGAAGGATTACAAGACTGGGAGGATGTTGAGCCGCCACGACAGTGACAGTCATCTCTACCCTGTCACTGTACCCGCTCAAGTTTCAAAACCATCTGTTTTTGTTGTTTCCACTCCCGAATCATGGCATGATCGACTAGGCCATCCGGGAGTTTCCGTTGTTGATTTTCTTTCTTCCAATAAGTTTATCGATTGTAATAAAACTAGTCGCATGTTTTGTAATTCGTGTCAAGTTGCAAAACATAAACGACTACCTTTTGCTTTATCAAATTCTACTACTGTTTTACCTTTTGATATTGTGCATTGCGATTTGTGGACCTCACCTATTGTGTCAAATACAGGTTACAAGTACTACATGATTCTCATTGATGATTACACCAATTATGCTTGGCTTTTTCCACTCCGGTACAAATCCGAAACGGTCACCAAATTCATCAAGTTTCACACCTATATTAAAACACAATTTAACTTATCCATAAAATCTTTTCAATGTGATAACGGCGGAGAATTTGACAACAATACATTTAAAACCTTAGCCGACACACATGGTATTCAATTTCGCTTCTCTTGCCCTCATACCTCTCAACAAAACGGAAAAGCCGAGCGCATGATCCGACGCATCAATGAGATCATGCTTTCCATTCTCACTCACGCTTCGGTCCCTCCCACCTATTGGGTCGAAGCGGCACACACGGCGGTCTACTTGCACAATATTCTTCCAACAAAACTACTACACAATCACACACCCACAGCCGCTCTATACCTTCGACACCCTACATATGAACACCTTAAAGTCTTTGGTTGTGTCTGTTATCCAAACCAAACCGCAACCCGCTCAAATAAACTATCTCATCGATCCGCTCCTTGTGTTTTTCTCGGTTATCCTCCCGACTACCGAGGCTACCGTTGTCTAAACCTTCAAACCGGCAAAACAATTGTTTCCCGTCATGTCACTTTTAATGAGACATCCTTCCCTTTTTCCGAGTCTCCTTCTCAATCCGATTACACTGCTCTTGAAACGGACCTGTCCACCATTTTCACTCATTCCCACCACTTCTCTAGTCCAAACCAACCCACTGACCATACAAACTCTTCCACTAATTCCCTATCTCCCTCGACCCAATACCAATCCCCAACAGGCCCACACGCTACTTCACCCCCTCAAACACAAACCGGCCCACATCCATTCGCTCACCCACCCTCGACTCAGCCCAACCCATCAGCCCAACCAAACCAACCTAACCCGCCATCACCACAGCCCTCACCGAACCCACATAACCCATCACAGCCACTCAACTCACACTCCATGACGACCCGCTTTAAAGCTGGAATCACCAAACCAAAAATACACTTTAACCTCCACACTACTACACCACCAAACATCTCACCCCTTCCCAAATCCCACATCGACGGCCACACCGATCCAAATTGGCATAAGGCAATGACTGATGAGTATAGAGCTTTAATAGATAATAACACTTGGGAATTAGTTCCGAGACCTAACGGTGCACATATAATTAGGTGTATGTGGCTATTTCGCCACAAATTCCATGCAAATGGTACTTTACAACGTTACAAAGCTCGCTTGGTGGTAAATGGCAAGTCCCAACAGGTTGGTGTTGACTGTTTCGACACCTTTAGTCCGGTCGTCAAACCCACAACGATTCGGACTGTATTGAGCATAGCCGTTTCCCGTGCATGGCCCATCCATCAACTTGATGTTAAGAATGCCTTTCTACACGGCGATCTCCATGAAACGGTTTATATGTTCCAACCACCCGGGTTTGTAGACAAAAATCACCCGTCATTTGTTTGTCGCCTAAAGAAATCTCTATATGGCCTCAAGCAAGCCCCACGGGCATGGTATCACCGATTTGCCACCTTTATCACAAAATGTGGTTTTCGTAGCACACCATGTGACACATCCCTTTTCGTATATCGAAAGGATTCACGAGTGGCATATTTACTTCTTTATGTTGATGATATTATTCTAACGGCTTCTGATGACAGATTTCTTCATGAGATTATTTCTTCTTTGTCACAAGAATTTGCAATGACAGACTTGGGAAATCTACATCATTTTTTGGGCATTCAGGTTACTCGTTCTCATGCTGGCATTCGGCTCTCTCAAGAAAAATATATACATGACATTTTAGCTCGAGCAAACATGTCCTCGTGCAAGCCTTGCCACACGCCATGTGACACAGACTCAAAATTGAGTGCCAACTCGGGTGCTCCTTTGTCTGATCCTACTCTATACCGGAGCCTAGCGGGAGCCCTCCAATACTTAACATTCACGAGACCTGACATCTCCTACGCCGTTCAACAAGTTTGTCTGTTCATGCATGATCCAAGAGAGCCTCACTTCAACTACTTGAAACGGATCTTGCGTTTTCTGAAAGGCACATCAACTCATGCTCTTCATATTAAACCCTCCAAATCCTTAAAGCTTACTGCGTACTCTGATGCGGATTGGGGGGGGATGCCCAGATTCACGAAGATCTACCTCAGGCTACTGTGTCTTTCTAGGTGACAATTTGGTATCCTGGTCATCAAAGCGACAACATACTGTTTCGCGCTCAAGCGCTGAAGCTGAATATAGAGGCGTCGCAAATGCTACTGCTGAAACTAGCTGGCTTCGTAATCTTCTCTTGGAACTCCACATTCCAACTCGTGAGGCCTCCGTCATTTTCTGTGACAACGTATCCGTTGTTTACCTGTCCGACAACCCGGTACAACACCAACGAACTAAACACGTTGAGATCGACATTCATTTTGTCCGAGATAAAGTACGCATTGGTGATATTCGGGTACTACATATTCCGGCTGATTATCAATATGCTGACATATTCACGAAAGGTCTTCCACGTCAACTGTTTAATCGATTCAAGTCCAGTCTGTGCGTTCGATAATCTACCGCTGCGACTGAGGGGGCCTATTAGCCGAAATATGCTCTGCATTTATTTGATTTATATTTGTATTCAATGTTGTTATTAACTCCCTTATTCTAGTCCCGTAATCCCCTCTTTGTAAGTTAGGAAATCCACTTGATTACCTCTTGGGTTGTTGTGATTACTCTTGTATAAATAGCTGTACATTGGTAATGAACAGAGGCAAGCAATTCAGTTTAATTACAATTCAAAATATAAGTGTGAAAAGTTAAATAATAAGATATACTAGACAGCAGAACTAAATCCTCAACCAGGCTAATATCATCATATTATGTGATGAAACTGATTACAATTAGGAAAGGTTTTTTCGCTAAACAAAAGAGATAACCGAGAGTACTAGAAACAACCAAAAAAGAGCCTACAACATGTACCAAAATATGTAGCACCCCAAAAACCTTGTATGAAAGATTCTTGTTTTTCAAACTCGAAAGAAAACCCAACACATAGCCATGGTCGAAGACCAGGTGACCATTCACCTATCGAGCATTTAGGCTTCCACAGATATAATGTGGACAATCAAGTCAATAACACACGAGCTGAAAACAAAAGGTTGAAAAGAGAGTCAATATACTACAACAAGCGTAATGCATAGCCATGGAATCGCGTCTAGAACTGTTCGGTTATAGTCTGGTTTTATAAAAACATTTTTAAAACCAAGTTTACTATAACCAGTCGCTCTGATACCAAACTGTCACACCCCCAAAATACCACGTGCGGGAACCCCCGCGAGGTGTGTGACATACCAGGATCTAGCCACCAATCACATTGAACTCATAACTAAATTTAATTAAAAATTTTCATTCATTAACATTGAGTATTACAAAACGTTAAATGTAATTCATTGTATACAGCGGAAGCATAAATCAATTGTTAAGTGTTTCATAACCACATGTACGAAAACCATTAAACTTGTCTTGCGATTCCTTGTATCTCGACCCATGACCACTCCAGCCTCCCAGACAGCAAGTTCCAATGACATAACCCTATAGACCTGCAAGCATGCAGACAAGTGTATCAGACGACGCTGGTGAGTTCAAAGTTTGTTAACACGTTTAGTTACCAGATATGAGTTTAAAACATTTCAGAGATTGATGTTGTTAATAACTCGATTACTGCCGATGGCTCCAGATTATTTGCCCTATTCCCCAATGCCTCTATCAAAGCAATGGTCAAGACTGGGGTCATTAGTTCACTCCCGACCTCCCCGGTGCGGTGTGAGGGTGCCAAACCTAAATAGCGCTATTAACTAATACCCCGTTGCTGTTGGGGTATACGCACGCGGAAGCAACACACACTCACGAACAATCAACTGCAGAAATAGAAAATAAACGACACAAGAATTTACGTGGTTCGGTTGCCAACTGCAACCTACGTCCACGGGGCAACTAAGGTATTTCTTTCATTCCGTTGCACACAGTTTACAATACAGATGAGTTTCTTATATAGAGATTACATGAGACATTTTCAAACAAAAATTGGTTGCTGCCTACTTCTTTTGACAGGCCGCAAAACATGGCTGCTGTTAAACATAGCTGCTGCCGACACCATTTTTCTGCAGCTATTTTGACTAACCACAAGAGTGGCTTCACACTCAACAATCTCCCACTCGAAGCCACGGAACAATCTTCACCTGTGCTTCAACAGTGCATCTGTATATCTGTAAGAAACTTTAGTACCTTCCTAGTTACCCCGCCTTCATTTATTCCTGAAGGCCAGCTGAAGCTCCCCCGAACTCCAACCCAACAGTTTTACCAGACCCAGCCGTGACTGAAACCGCCACTGACTCATTCTCTATCTCAACCGGCTTGCACACTCCACCGGATCCAGAGATACACCGAGAATAAAAAAACCACTCTCCAAATTCAGCAAGTGTTTCCCAGGAGAGATTTTATCAATCGGAATACCAGTCTTCAAAACCCAACGGAGTTTTCTGACTTTACCCAGAACACGTCCCATGCTCCCACTGTCACTAAACTCCTAGTTTAAACCTCCGATCCCGTTCAGATTGAATCACCTTGGCACCAGGCTTCGCCCTTGCAATACGAACCCTCTTTTGCCCCTTAGATTCAGCGAACCAAACTTTGTCTTGCTTATCCGGGATGGTCACTCCCTCAGCAGATACCTCAGCAATATACAATGATCCTCGCTTCTTTCCACGTGCAATAACCAGATTCCCGTTAATCACCTTTCCATTTACCCAATGGAGTAACCAGATTAACATCTCCCATGCCCGTAACACAAAGAATTTGATCATTAGCTAATCGTATCTTTCCAAAGTTACCTTCTTTCAGATTCACCATCGTTTCCCCGTTGTGCATGGCGTGAAGCGAAGCACCAGAATCCATGACCCAAGAGTCTTCACTGCCTTCCACTGAGTCCCAATGCATCAAACCCAGACGCATTCTCAGAAGCAGAATTCAAATATTCATGACATCGACTCCAAAAGATGTCTGAACCTCCATGCAACCCACAAGTCAACTATGCCCAGCTCCCACTGTAACTGTTATCCCAACCCATGCCAAATGACACTCCATGAGCCGAACCTTTACTCGTACTATTCCTGTGAAAACCTTCACCCAGTATCAGTACAAAGATCCACTCAAATGTCAAACAGCTGATCACCACCGAACAAGGAATACCATCCACAATTCCAGACCAGCTAACCGGCAAACGATTATAACTACCATAGAGCTTTCAACAAGCAACAGTTACATGACTTGCAATTGACTTTCTTTTCACTCGTGTCAACATCAACAACTCTGTTGATTCCATTTCTTCAAGTTCTCACCCACCGACCAGTACCACATCCAAGTTCCCATGACAACCCAATCAACCGAAACCCGAAACCGTCACAAACTCGGTTCCTCAAATTTTTCAATTTATAATAAATGTCAAAACATGAACTTGAAACACAAACCATATTTAGCCCGCAACCCAAACTCGACCAACGGCTGAATAACCTAGCGGCTCCAATCGAATTAAAAAAACGGCTAAATAATATTTTAATTTGGTACAAACCTCGATCACCTCGCCCAAAAAAAAAATTAATCTGGTGATCTCCAAGAGTATACCAGGCTCCAGTCGACAAAAAAAAAATTAATCGACAACCACAAACTCTAAATCACCACTCGATCACCTAGTCCCACAACAAAAATATACCCTCCTTTGTTGGACCCACAAGAATAAAAAAACATTCTTTTTTTTTTCTTTTTTGAAAGTGGAAGACAAACTTTATTTTGGTGGCCCCCACCACCTTCTTTTTCTTCTTTCAAAAAATTGAACGAGTTTCTTTTGAACTTGAATGAGAATACAACCAAACAAGAAAAAATACCATATCTTCTTCTTCTTCAGAGATTGAGGTTGTTAATAACTCGATTACCGCCGATGGCTCCAGATTATTTGCCCTATTCCCCAATGCCTCTATCAAAGCAATGGTCAAGACTGGGGTCATTAGTTCACTCCCGACCTCCCCGGTGCGGTGTGAGGGTGCCAAACCTAAATAGCGCTATTAACTAATACCCCGTTGTCTCCCCGGCAACAATCGGTAGAAGGGACTTAAGTGATAGATATGAGTGTATTAACCAACATCCCAATAACCCGACATTCCTCCCCGGAACGTTTACCAGATGTCCCTCCCCGGGACGCATGCTTGGAAAAAGAGCAGTGAACTCACTTTAGGTTTGCTCGGTATATAATGTTACCCGTTCCAGTTAGTCACCAACCCTACCGTGGTTACCAATGAAATCAGTTACATAAACACATACCCAATTCACGTATTCAACAAGTCACACGTAATGCCATACATAACAAGTGTTTGGATTTCATTCAAGTTTATAGCACAAGTTCATGTTCCCAACAATGGCTACCACTAACATCAGTTTCACAATCAATCAAGTGACTTATCTCACACAGTTTACATCTATCACAAAGATTACTGACAACATGTAGCAAGTACTCAGTTTTTATATAAACCCACATCCCATGTGCAAGTCATATATTTGACATTTAACGACGAATTTGCTATTTACATGAGTCAAGCCAGTTCCTCATTTCTAATTGCTATTGCTAACATGAAATACACGTAGTTGTTTAAACAGAACTATTCATCATTACATGCATCAACACTGTTCAACTATTCAGTCCATTTACACAATTGCAGTAACTCCACGAAAGACCAATTTTTCGTGGAATGCCTTCCTGGCGAAAGACCCTAATGACGAAAGACTGTTCTTTGCCAAGAATGCAGGTGACGAAAGACTCTAGTGTTTCGTCGAAGTCTGGTCGACGAAAGACCATGTCTTTCGTCGGGATGTCCTTCATCGCTGCACATACAGTCAGTTACAGTTTTCCTTAATCCCCGCTGCAATGCACGCTAACACTATGACAGTTTCTCAAACAAATCAAATGACGTTTTCTAATCAAGATCAAGAACCCTAATTAAACCAATCATTTATCGTTTAACAATTTATCTGGAACATACAGTTTTACCATACATTATTACCCAAATCTAGTTAACAACTTATCCTATAATCATCACTGTTAATCAAGCAACACATTAGGTAATTATGAAACCAGGATCAGGTACATATAATGATCAACTACAAGTTTCTTAACCAATAAGACCAACATAAACGAGCACCGTAATCATTTGCCTATCGATGAACCCTAACTTCACATACAAACACAACATCAACATCTTAGTACTACAATGATGAACACTAACTGTGGGATTGGATAGATTGATTTGATCAATGCACAACGACTTCGAGATTACAAGAACAGCCGACGAGAGGGAGAGGGAGAGGGAAGCAAAGTAGGGTTTTGATAACAACCTCTCATACCCATGTGTGTAAATATAATGCACCCAGGTCGTGTCGTAACTGTTTGGCCCACAAGCCCAACTCGGCGAATAATGTCCTCCACGAAATACCTCTTGGCGAAGAACCCATTCTTCGCCGAAGAGTGTGATGAGGAAAGATCCATTTTTCGTCGAGAGGTGAGGTGACGAAAGATCCGTTTTTTGTCGCCTAAGGTTTTTATCAACCATTGAAGAGTGAATCATCACACATTAATTCAATTAACCAACAAAATATTTTAATCAATCACACAAAATACACATGTTATGCTATGAAACGAATTGTCAAGACAAGATTGTGAAACAAGTGAAGCGTAGACAAGGATCTTGAATTTTCAGGTTGTCACATCATCCCCAACTTGAAAGAAATTTCATCCCGAAATTTGATAAGTAACCCAAAAAGGCAAGACGTTAACTCAGGATGACTGTGGATTTTCCGCGGGTACCACATCCCGCCGATCAAGTTCACGAACAGTTCATGAACTTTCGGTTCGTTTGCAGGCTTATTCGCTTAACTTTCTCCTAGGATTATTATTATTTCAACCATTTATCAGTTAACATAAAACAGGTTGACCACTTTTGACACGTAAAAAATATGCATGTTAATTCAGTAGACAATACATAATAAAAAAAGTTGCAAGAAATTACCTGTATCCCCATTCGATGTCATACCAAGAGAAAAGTTTCAAAAAGTTGTCGTTCAAAGCAATTCCAGCCTTGTCATCAAAGATGCTTGACCTGCAGGGGGTAAGGTTTGCAAGAACTATTTAACACCGGGGGGGGTAATATTGCAAAGTACAACAAACCACAGGGGGTAATAAGAAAGGACAATTTAGTCATTTTACACCATGGGGGTAATATTACAGATTAGAACAAACCATAGGGGGTAATATGAAAGGGCAACATAGTCATTTCACATTCCAGTTAACAGATCTGTTAACTTATTTGACGCCAGGGGGAAATTATGCGACAGAACAACAACGTTGGGGGGTAAAATTGCAATTATTTCCATGGAGGGGGTCAGTGTGCCAATTGGCTTAAACCCCAGGGGGTAAAATTGCAGGTTACTCTTAATATTATTTGAAATTATATATAAAGAGATGAAACATGTAAGAAAATCATGACGTCACAATGAAAATCCGTTTAAATTTAAAGCGGTAGCTTTTTTAAAATTCGGGGGTTGTAGTGTAATGTGGTTTTAAAAGGGTAAAGTTAACTTTATTAAAGTTCATGGTACATGTGATAAATTTATTAAAACTCGGGAGGTAAGAATGTAAATTGGTTTAAAAAAAACTAACAAAATTTGAAGGGGTCAAAGTGTAAGAACCAAAACATTTGTGGTCAAAATTTAGAAAAAAAAAAGAATACAAGTTTACAAATGCCACAAAAAATTTGAGTAAATTACATAAATGCCATAAAAGGAAAAGTTAAATTTACGAGTGTAGATGAAGGGTATGGTCCCAAAAAGCCGTGCAGACCATTTCAGGTCGCACGTTGGACCATACTCCTTACTCAATAAGCTGATTCATCCTTAGACCTCGCGCGGGCTACTTACGTAACCTGAATTTCGCGCGAGGCCCAAACAAGAGACAGCATCAGTCTTACACTTAGTATTCTGAATAAGAGCCCTCAACTCCTACAACCTTGAGCGGGCTAGTTACGTGCATAACAAGGGCCGCGCAAGAGTTACGGCGCAGGGCCACTTCAGAAAGCACCAAAGGTAAGAGTGGCAGAAGAATGAGCCAATCAGCATTCACCAGGCTGTGCTCTGT
This sequence comes from Helianthus tuberosus, assembly GCA_030545235.1. Lineage (NCBI taxonomy): Eukaryota > Viridiplantae > Streptophyta > Magnoliopsida > Asterales > Asteraceae > Helianthus > Helianthus tuberosus. Next base: position 4,299,355 of record CM060397.1, on the reverse strand, counting down.
CATGCTCCACGATTAACAGTCGTGCAGGAGACAGAGAGTACACAAGGACGCCTACATGGCACCAATCAGGGGGCGGCGACAACTGCCCCATGATCTCCACTCACATGCTGATGGCAGAAGGACAACAAGGCCGACAACTCGGACACGTGGCTCCAATCAAGGTGCGCCAGCACCACCGAAGAACTTCTAGAAGCCACTAACGGTCGATACCAGTGAGACAAAGAGGATATTCCTAGTTATCGCCTTCCGGCCCAAGGCCCATCAGCCCATCTTCTCCTACACCACTCCGGTTATAAATAGGGACCTCCATACTTAGGTTAAACATTCCGTTCTCTCTACTCTCACTCTTAACACACACTTATTTCCTCAAAGCAGTTACTTATTCTCACATCGTAGTCTGGTTAAGAGGGAAACCCCCATATTCCCCTCTTAACGAGCTAACAGTGTTGCTGTTTTGTAGGAAGAATCATCACGTACGAGCTCAGGATTATTGTAGGTCCATACCACACGTGGACCTTGACAAGATTGATAATCTAATCAAGATTGCGGATCCCTCTTGGTTAGATAAAACACAGAAAACGAGTAGAACTTGCAAAAACACGAATCACTCTAAACCGATATTCTATTGATTATCCAACTTTATGTATACAATCAATTCAATATCACCACTCCTCTCTATCTCGTCTCTCTCTAAAGCTCTGCGATTTCTATCTCTCTCACTAAACTTTGGAATGGCTAACCTAACTCAACATGTAATATGAGTTTATACATCACACGACATGGGCTAAGCCTATCTCCAAGCCCAATTCGTTTCTGAACTCACTAACCATATAAATACAATGTTGAGCCCGTTACAATATATTCAAAGACAATGTCTATTAAGTTTTTGTCACATAATATGCACCAATAGACTCCCACTTAACAATAGCTTCATAAGTCAACTTCAACTTCATATGGCATGCAGTCTTTTTGGTCTTTGGATAGCTTAAGCTACAAATAGTTGTTGACCTCAACTTTATATCACAACCTATGTCTTTTGACAATGATGAGTTTAATTATTTTAAAGAAAAAAAACGGTGAACAAAATATAGCTTAAGAGGAAACCTCTTCAGAAAAAAGTGCAAAAGGCATGATCAATCTAACTTCAGCTAAAACTAAATGAGAGAGAATATATTTCAAATCTGAAACAAAATAAAAATTTATACATGATAATGCACATTAAAATTAAGTTGCTAATATTCAAAGGCAATTCTTTTTTAACTTGCCAAACAAACATTTGTACTTCGGTGTGTCCTTGTTTTTTTTTTTTCATTTGATGTACTTAGCTCAACATATACTCTTAAGTCATGAGACTTGATTTGCTTTATAAGTGTCTTCTTATATTTGGTCTCCCCTGAGCAGCCACCAATGAGCACCCCAAATATTTGATGACGAATACTTGATCAGCAACCTATATTATGAAAGCGAAGTTAACTACTACCAAAAGAAAAGAATCATATCTCGCACCCTACATGTTCATACTATAAATTTGAGTACTTTTTGTAACAAAAAGTGTTTCATGCACACTAATTACCCATATTAACCTGTTCCCTTAAACCAATACCCCCCCCCCCCCCCCCCCCCACACACACACACACAAAAAAAAAACTTTTATTTTATTTTTCATCTAGAAAACATTATATTCCAACGCGCAACTATACATAGGTAATGGGAGGAGAACCTTGGTTTTGTTGTTGTGGTTAATCTTGTTCTTCTCTTCCTACGGTTGAAGAGCCACCGGCCAGTTGCTTGCCTCTCCCTCTTCATTAGTCTTTCTGACTTCATTTTTTCAATCAAACAAAGCAATAGCAAGTGATTAATTAAAGACAAAATTGCACAAAACAACCTTTATAATTCATCTAAATTGCAGACCACACCTTTCGCTTTAAATCCGCCAAAAACAACCTTTATGTTCATGTTTTGATACAGGGGTTAACTATTCATACTAACTCTGATTGTTATTTTTTTTTTTTTTTGTTAACACCCCTCAGATGCAAAGCATATTAGGGTATTTTGGTCTTTTCAACCCTGTCTTTGTTATCAATAAAGGGATTTTTACATATTTCTCCCTCCTAAGCTGGCTTATTACGTATTTCCCCAAATAAAAAAAACAATTACATATTTCCCCTTCCTAACCCATATATATTACATATTTGCCCTTTTCATTAAAAACTCTTATTAAATGACTATTTTACCCTTAATGAACTATTAAATGAATATTTACATATTTCCCATTTCTAGTATCATCAATCAATCAATCACATATCTCCCCAATTCATGTAGTATTTTATTAATTCTTCTACTTGCTACTATTCTCAAACAATACCATAATAATCATAATAAAAATCCAAAGAATACATTAAGAAATACCTGAACATCTCTTATGCAACCTTCACAAAACATGTGACCGCACCTTGTGGCCATCTGTTCAACTAGCAGCCCCATGCAAATTGGACACTCGAAGGTAGGTGGCTGGAGTTATAGAAATAAATCAATTTTAAATGATATGTTCATTTATAGCCAAAAAATAAATAAAGTACTTGCAACATTTAATCACAGAGATGCTAATCAAATAACAATAAATTGTTACTAAAAAGCCATAGCACACAAGCAAGACAGCCCTTTAAGCATCAATCATTATAGCATCTCCCTCAAATCAAATACACATTCACACAACACATATGTTTGTTTACACACAGAGAACATTACCATTGAACTACTAGCTTCTAGTGGAAAGTAGATCCAGTTGATTTGCCTGTCAGCATACTTTTCCCTTTTGGAGAAGAACGCTAAAACTGGTTGATGAGAGACTAAGACTAGTGTTATTTTGTCTAATTTATGTAGCTTCTAAGTTGGAGAGATATGTAATTGATTGATGATATTAGAAATGAGAATTATGTAAATATTCATTTAATAGCTCATTAAGGGTAAAATAGTCATTTAATAAGAGTTTTTAATGAAAAGGGGAAATATGTAATATATATGGGTTAGGGAGGGGAAATATGTAATTGTTTTTTCTATTTAGGGAAATACGTAATAAGCCAGCTTAGGAGGGGGAAATATGTAAAAATCTCAATAAAGGGGTTAAACTATTGTGGCCTCACCCATTCACATCCTTAACTCAACCCTTCAACCATAGTTGAGCTCTTAATATTTACTAACCATAGTTAAGATGCAAACCGGCTTTGTAAGTTCGCCACTCCTCAAAAGAGGTTCCATGAACTACAACACACCTATGACAAGACACTTAATATATGGCCATCCTTCATGGTTATTTTTGATTGAGAAGTTTTGGCATGAAATCTTTTGAGAGTAACTAGCTCAAGCCATGCAAAGCTGAAGAACAAACATCATGCTCAAACAATAAATGATAAACACTAGAACCATGGCCGGCCCTGAAGGTGGGCGGGGAGGACCATCGGCCAGGGCCCGATATTTCGAAGGGCTCATTATTTTTTTAAAAACTCCGATATGTATATGTAAAATATAAATTAATTAATAGGATATACCCATACAAACACCAATATAGGCCCACTTACAAAACTATTTTTATGGTTTAGATTAGTTATTAGCCCATTGGCATTAGGTTTAGACCTTTAGTGAGCTCAATACCCAATTTCGTTAAGGTCTAAGGGCACGTTTTTTCGAGCTCGAACAGTGTACATGGATTCTCAGGGCCGGCCCTGACTAGAACACTAATTTGCTTGATAAATATACACATGTGTATGCAAAAGTGAAGTGTTAAATTCGTAAAGAATATGTATTCCGTTTAAATGCAAGTTGCACCTACCTGAATTCAGGAACTTTTGCAGGCTGCAGGGCATGGAACGAATGTGCTAGACTTGCCAAATGCTGAAGAAGCCAAGAAAATTAGTAACATGAAACACAAAATAATAATGATTTTATTATTTTAATGAAAAACAGATACTGATACTATGATACATGATAATCTGCATCAATGATGACTGACTTCACTATATTAAGTTAATTAAAAATGTTGTTGAATATTCAGAAATGCGACTTACGATTGAATGGTGATTTCTTTTCATTGGCATCCTTTGTAATGAATCCCCTGTAACATATCACACATATGAATTCGTCCACATGTTGATATATAACATGTTACTAATGCATAAATACAATGAATTCATGCCTAAGTGATAATTGCCAGAAAAGTGATAAATCAAAAGTAAGCAAATGCATGGAGCTCCAATGAAAAAGAGATAAATCAAAAGTCAAACTAATAAAAAAACAATACCAAGTTAAAACAATGGTTATTGGATTTTAATAATCCTAAGTTTCACATGTTTGGCCGATAATAATCCCAACTTTAAAAATTCTCTCCAATGATCTCAACTTGTAAAAGATTGGCCCCATTGATCATTTTCTAACATATAAGAATTTGGTATCCTCAATAGATTTAAATGCACTTGTAGACTTCTTAATTGATTTAAGTGCACCTATGTTAGAAAAGGATCAATGAGGGTCAAATTCTTACAAGTTAGGATCAGGGAATTTTTAAAGTTGGGATTATTATCAGCCAACATGTGAAAATTAGGATTATTAAAATCCAATAACCCTTAAAACAATTGCAAGAAGCTCCAATGAATGAATGAATTAATAAAAAGGAATAAGAATTTACCATATCGCACATTCTTTTTTCCGAGACCACCAATTCCAACAAAGGATTATTTTCTAGGCCAAATCTGGGTAAAGAAAATCGACGGACAACGATTTAGAACACAATAAAAAAACACAAGAATCAAGTCCCAAGATACAATTGTCCCAAACCACGATATCTAGTCCCAAACTACGATAATCTAGTCCCAACCCACAATGATCCAAACCACAATAATTAAAACTTGTTGAACACAAAGAACACAAAAAATAATACAGATAAGAAAAATAAAACACAAACAAATAACAAATATTATGCTGTTAGAAAAAAACATATGTTTTATTTCAAATATTTATTACAGTCCAAAACAATAAATTGCAATGCAAAAATAAATAAATAAATAAATAAATAAATAAATAAAAACTTAGGTACTAATTGTTAAACTCATTTGAATGAATATCAAAAGTTTAAGTTTTTACATAAATGCTTACCTTTTATTTTCCCACGAGTAAAATGCCAAAATCCTCCCTAAGATTTAGTCATATTTGTTTGTTTCATCCAAAAGGATTTGTGCATTTGGATCTTTCAAGTTTACCTTTTATTACCATTTCCATCCAAATCACTAACTCAGTTATTTTTTCTGTTAAAGTGAAGGGCATTTTTTTCCTTTTGGTTGGAACAAACAAATATAACCAAATGGATGATTTTGGTTTTTTCCTCTTACATTTCTATTAATAGATTCCCAAAATGTAGCTTAATTGTTATTATTTTTAATCACTTCTTCCACACACACGACACACACACACACACACACACATATATATATATATATATATGTTTCACAAAAGACATTTTCATAAAAAAGTTATTTTATTTATCAAAAAACATTGAAATACCCATTAAAATTTCATACGACTCAACCCGAATCAAAACGGACTGAAAAATATTATTACATAGCGATCTACAAACGAGATATTCATGAACACATAAGATAGCATCAAGAACTAATGGTATATAGTTGTGTTCGATAATTACCTATGTAAATAAACAACCATTATGCCTTTAATTATCGATTCACTTCAGAATTAAAAGATCACCTCAAAGGTCGAATCAAACACAAACACACAAGAGAGGTAAGAATAATGCTAAACGATCAAATCTAGAAACAATTTTTAAAAGTATCAAACTTTTCAAGAGGTAATAAATAAAATAATGAACCTGCACCATATCGATCAAAAGATTTTTCAAAACAAATTAAGAAACTATACCAGAATAGGTATCTACTTATATAAACACTTATATACCTTGTGTAACAACGGAAAAGCTTTTCTGTGTGCAAAGGTTGATAAAGCAAGTGTATGCACCACTCTATCCTTGCCCACAGTAGAAGAAGAAGATGGATCAATTGATAAACCTTAAAAGGGAGAAAGCCTTAAACGGAGAGAGGCCTCGAGCTTGTATTTATAATGGGCATGGTTGGTGGGTGAGGGAAGAAGGAGACATGATACAGCTAAGTGACAGGTTGTAGACAGGTTGTCTAAACCACATCCATGTGTTAGTTATAACGTATACTGATAATGTGTATCATATTATTTAAATACCATTACAGTACTATACGCCTTTAAGATGGTTTTATCTGATAGGTGTGAACACAAATATATGAGTTTGATAACAAATAGATTAATGTATTTTAGATTTAAATGTCGATCTTATACCATTTACTAAACAAATCTCATTGTTTTCTATCTTTTTAACAACTATATTTTTAATAGTTATATTATGCGCTAGGGTGTGCAAAAACCGAATTAACTGACTCATAACCGAATTAACCGAAAAAAGTGAACAAAAAAAACCGAACTAAATCAAAAAGCGGTGGTTCAATTAATTGTTTTTTTTTAAATCAAAAGTAGATGGTCTATTATGGTTACTGATTTTTTCATACTCACCATAACCGAGCCAACTTGTAGTAAAAGCTTTGTTGGATTTTGAACTTTTCATCATTTTTCAATATTTGATGTTTTTGGTTTAAATGTTTGTTAGAATTTTTGGGTAGTATCATATTGTTTTGGTTGATTGTTGGCTTGAATTATGGTTTATATCATGTCATTTTGTTTGAATATCAATAACAAGCAATATTAATATTCTTGATTGTATGTATTTTTAATTCTATGTAATACATTAAAACTTAGAATAATGGATTTTAATAATCTACCATCGAGTCTATATGAGGAAAAAGGGAACGGGTCTTTAGGGGACATGCTTTGTTCAGGTCTGTGTAATCTACACAAACTCTCTAATTTCCATTCTTCTTTTGAACCACAACTACATTTGCTAGCCATTTGGGGAATTTGACTTCCCTAATCATCTTGGACTTCAATAATCTTTCAACCTCTTCCTGAATAGTTGCGTTTCGTTCAGGAGCAAATTCCTTCTCTTCTGCTGAACAGGCTTGAAAGACCTGTCAATTCCAAGCTTGTGAGTTATAATATCCCTAGAAATACCTGTCATATCATCATGCTTCCATGCGAATGTTGACATCCTGCATTTCAAAAAAGTTAGTCAATTGCTTTTCAATATCCTGAGGGATATTGGTTCCTACGAGCACCGAGATATTTGGATTATCCTGATCCAGGATAATTTTCTTAACATCCTGCTCAGAAGCCTCCGCGATATCCTGGGCTCGTATCTTTAATTGCTATCCTGCTTTGGGCTTGGTTGAGGATTTCATCGAGGAAGGAATAACATTCCTTTACCTCTTGTTGATCACTTTCCACCTTGGACAACCCCCCAAGGGGTAGGGATCTTGATACACTGATGATAGGTTGACGGATAGCTTTCATATCATGGATCCATGGCCTGCCCAATATGATATTGTAGCAGGATAAGGAGTCCATGACACAGAGGCGTTGCATTGAGTTGACTCCTTCAACATATACTGGCAGCTTTATTTCTCCCACAGTATTCTTGGCCTCTCCACTGAACCCAACAAGTACAGTGGATTTTGAAGTGATCTCCATCGGGGAAATATTCATCCTTTTCAGCGTTTCTAGTTGAATAATGTTGACGAAGCTACCATTATCCACCAATATCCTGCGCACAAAATGATTAGAAATATATAAAGTTATTACCAAACCACCGTGATGGGGATCCTGGACAGTATCCCTGTCATCACTGTCGAACGTGATCACTTTATCAGTTGTGGGGTTGTCATCCTGGTTGGCTTGTCTCCCCGTTCTGCCTTAGCCTCCTTTGCATGTCTTTTTGCTACAGAATAAGAGGTCCCACAAATGTCGGATCCTCCTGAAATAAAGTTAATTATCTTGGCATCCGCAGGAGGCGACACTGCTCGTTCAGGATCCTTCTCAGTATCCTGAACCTTATTCTTCTTTCTACCCAGAAGATCCTTCAGATGTCCTTTGCTTAGCAGGTAGCTTATTTCCTTCCTCAGGGCTATGTAATCCTCTGTAACATGTCCAAAATCCTCGTGGAAGGCACACCACTTGGATTTATCCTTCCAATCAGCTTTTTGTTGGTTTTTCCCAGGCCACCTTGCTTTATCTCCCTAACCCTGCATAGCATACATCAGTTCAGGTATATTAATAGAAAAACAATATTCTGACAATTCAGGATACTCCTCAGGATCCTCGTTTTCAACAACATTCACTTTCTTGCTGACATTCCTGCCATATGGCTTAGAACGACATGGTTTGTATGAGGATTCTGACTTCCTATTAGTTGATTCATAAGTTGAGGATGAATTCATCCTCTCTTGCATTTTTTTATCATCCTCCAGCCAAATGTATCTCAAAGCCTTGTTCCGAGCTTCATCCAGATTCCTGCTAGGATTCATTACAAGATCCTGATAAAATTAAGAATCTTTTTGCAACCCCATTTTGAATGCCTGCACAGCCGTTGCAACATCAAGATGTGGGATATCCAGAGATTCCCTGCTAAACTTGTTCACATAATCCCTTAAGGATTCTTGGGGACCTTGGGTCATCCTGTAGAGATCACTAGTTAGTTTTTCAAAACTTCGACTGCAAGAAAATTGACTGTTAAATAAATTAACTAGGTGAGCAAATGATGTAATCGAATTAGGTGGAACGTTTAAGAGCCATTTTAAGGCTGATCCCGTTAGAGTAGAGCCAAAACCCTTGCAGAGGCACGCTTCCTTGAGATCCAGAGTGATAGGGTTAATTTCCATCATTTCCCTTTACTGAACAATATGCTCTTCAGGATCCGTGGTTCCATCATAGAGCTTCATGTTGGGGGTTTGAAATCTTTTCGGGATTTCAGCATCACATATAGGATATGCAAACCGGGATATCATGTGGCTATCCTGGGACACTTCTGGAATTGGCTAGACCACCCCAGGTACACTGGATATCATATCCTTCAACTTCTGAAGCTCCCTAGAGAGTGCTGACGTCATACCTGCATCCTGCAAAGATCCAATACCGTTAGTAGCAAGAGTATTAGTATTATTAGACACGTTACCAGCCTGAGGATTCTGGCCATGTCCTGGAGCATATCCTGAACTTCTCACAGTTGACACCCTAACCGATGAGGGTATCTCAGGAGTATGACTCTGGGAATGACTAGGTACAATATTGCCCATGTTATCCTCGGTATATACTGCCGAACTGAAGTTCAAGGCTCTGGGCTGCAAGGGAGTGACAGTATCCTCAGCAGGCCTGCTTGAGCCGGATTTCAAGAGTTGTATCTCTCTTATCAGCATTTGGTTGGTCTCCTGCTGTTGCTTCATCTGATCCTGTATACTACCAAACAAAGTTAGAATTTCATCATTAGAAGCCATAATAGGAGTACTCCCTGAGGCAGCAGATCCTTGAACATTCTGATTGGGGATAATATCCCGAGCCACATGAGTTTCGGTCCTTCTTGGAGGAGCCTGAGGCTGTGAAGAGGGTTGTGTCCTTGGAGGTGGTGGAAGCACCGAACCAATTGTTGCAGAGGTCGTAGCAGACACGGTAGAAGAGCTCATGTTTGATTTTGAGACCATTGAAAATAGTGTGGCAAAAAAATTTGAAAACAGAAAACCAATCAATGATTTTAAGAAAGCTTTTAGTAGGAATAGCACCACTTGCCCCACGGTGGGCGCCAAATTGTTTTGGTCAAAAATTACCTGAGCAATTTAGTGATCAAATTAGTTAAGTGAGGTAGTGTGCTAGCAATGTGTATCGAAAATATTCTGATTATCTTGTTTACAAAAAACAGTTTTCAGGATATAGCTCAGAATATCGAGCTATATATATAATCAAACAATGAGCAAAAAGGTAAAGGGTGACACGAGATGTACGAGGAAAGCCCTTGATCAATCTAGATCGCCGGCACAAAACCTCGGGAGCTGACAATCTCAGCTGCCTTGTTCTTATTACTTCAAATCTCAGGATACAGTGCAGGATATGATGCGGATCAACTAAGTGTTACAATGTAATTCGAGTGTAAGTGTTAGTGATTGAGAGTGATTGCAGCTAGTAGAAAGCAAAAGTGTGCGTAAAAAGTTGTCTTCCTACTGATCCGATCATTCCTTTATATAGCAAAAGAAATAACAACTTATCCTAAAAATGGGGGATTCTTCGAATATTCCCCTATGAGCGTTGGAGACCCTTTCTTTGCGGCTTCAACGTTCTCTTCTCAACCATATAGTCCGAGTCTTCAGGAGAAGCAGTCCTCTTGACCGTTATAAGTATACCTTGCTAATCTGCACGTGAACTAATTAGTTATTACCAGGATACTGCATCAGGATGTTACCAATATCCTGATCCGGTATCCTGATCACAATCAAAAGTATAATCCAGGATATACATTCAGAAAACCACCCATAATAGTTAGAACCCAAGTTTATCACTTTATCGGTATAAATTATAAAATAAAACATTTTTAGAACAAATAGAAGGCTAGGTATGAGAAAAGTTAACCTTGGGACGGTGGAACTCAATTATGGAATCAATAGGCGTCTGGATTAATCCACAAACTCGGCAGACATAGCCAATATCATCTTTCAAGATATAAGAATGATCGCACTCTTGTCCATCTTCTCTTGACTTTTGATCAGATGAAGGATGCATTTCCTGACGGAGACAAACAAAAAATGGGAGACAAACAAAAAATGAAGTTTGAGATCTTGATGATGATGAGAATGATAATGAATGAGCTTGATGATGATAAGCATATAATACATGACTAATTACCTTTAAGAACTCTAATCCAATACTCATTTCATTCCATAGATCAGCTTCCCCAAAAAGGTTAGTGTCAGATTGTGAATTACTTTCATCCTCTTCAACACCAACATACACACCCTTATCATGCTTATTTTCAACTTCTACATCAAAATCTTCTATGCTATTACCATCTTCAACCTCCACATCATCTGAACTCTCCATGTCATCTTTTTTACTCTCCACGTCATCTTCTTTGCTATCCATATCATCTTCTTCCATGTCATCTTCTTCTTCACTCTCCACATCACCCTCCACATCATCATCTTCTATGCTCTTGTCTTTTTCAGCATTGTGCTCAGAAACAGTTGTTGTATTCCGCCCTTTAACGGAAGCTTTACCTTGAACACCAACTCTCCCCTAGATGGCAATTTAATAAAAATAATGTTAAACAAAAGGAACATGTATTATATATGAGTTTAAAATTGAATATGCATATCTTCAACAAATTGTTGTACAAGGACGAATGGGGTCCCTACTTAACTCTTTTAATAACCGGTGTATGCTATACTTCTCACAACAAAATAGAGCAAGATAATAAGCATAACTGGTAATGAATTAATTTATTTATTTCGTGCAGGTATGTATATTTAATGATTTGCAATTTATTTCTCTTTAAATGAAGTAAGACACAAGTTCTCAAAATTATATGGTAACATATTTATACAACTAAATTTTTTTCCAGCAAGATAATCTTGTTTACGACACACTGAAGCATATTATTGCAAAAATGGATCCTTGATGACTAATAGATACTAATAAACAACTGTCAAGTACCAACATGTTTGCAAATTGATTGTACATATTATTTCCAAAGTATAGTTGTGCCAAGGAAATAATTCTTTTACACGAAGACCTATTCCTTATCTCCTCAGGTACCTTCATGTTCAATCATCCCAATGAATCACAAAATATAAATAATAAAAAGATAAAGAGGAGACAGGTGAAACAGACCTTAGATCCTACTATATAACCACTACAGAACTACGATAACAAACACCATATCTCAGGTGAATCGAACACTTACAAGATCAAGTCGAAAACCTACCAGATCAAGAGAAGAAGACTGATTGTTCTTCAAAAAGAAAAACTAAAACACTATTCTTACTCGTCGATTGAAGATCTGATAGTTGAATCGCAAATCTCAAAGAAAAACAAAAACACTTTCAAGATGGATGATCTGGTGATTAACTAAATCCCCATGATTCTTATTGTAAACAACTAAGAAAAAAGAGGATTTCATACAGCTGGGGTTTCGATGAAGAGAGAAGAGAAGAGGAGTACAAGAGAAGTGAAGTGAAGGAGAAGATTTTAGGGTTTTTTAGGGGATATCTACTGACACGTGGCCCAAATAACTTTCATTTACTATATATAATAGATTAAGAAAAATGCTCGGATAGTCCCTGTGGTTTGTCCATTTTTCACCTTTAGTCCCTAACTTTTTAAAATTACACCTATAGTCCCCAAGTTTTTGAATTTTGTTCCCGTATAGTCCTTGGCATGGATGGGGGTTAGTTTTTGCTGTTAGGTGCGTGTGAAATGATAAAAATACCCTTACTGTCGTCAAATTAATAATAAAAGTTAAAATAAATATAATTAATATTTTACAATTTATGTGGGACCCACCACCCACTCTACCCACTTCATCTTCCCCACTCCACACCACCACCACCACCATCTACCCCCCACTTCACGGTAACCATCACTGCCACAACCATCCCCGCCGCCATCATCACCGCATGTGTCATATGCTTCTATTAAAATGTTATATATGTTGAAGCTGTTACTATTGACAGAAAATGGATTAAACAGAATGGACCAGGTTGTGCTTAATTATAAGACACTTCAGTAACCCAATGGATTTGTTTGTAAGAAAACTCAGTAAGCACATGAATGATCCAAAGAGAGAGAAAGAAGTTTATAAAACCAATTCCCCACCCAAATCCGCCGCCACCATCACTCCCCACCACCGTCGCCGCCATCCCCTTCTATCACCACTTTGATGCTACGTTAACACAGGTAAGGCATATCAACAAAGCGGGCACGAGATACCCACTTTAGTGAGAAGTCTTTGGAAAAATGTTCTCTCACTTTAATTTTCTTTTAATTTGTTTCAAACTTTTCACTGGTCACTTATTAGTTGTTCTGTGCATTCATTTCTTTGAATTATTTGATCAAATGAAATATAGAAGTACCTTTCTGTTATGGTTTTCATTGTAGGAAATAGGAATCCATATGTTCTTTTTTATTTAATTAATCGAGTTTCAGTAAAATACCATTTCAAGAAAAGCATGTTATCCAGCAAACATCAATTCTCAGGGCCGGCCCAAGGGTAAGCCGAATGAGGCTTGGGCCTTGGGCCACCAAAACTATAGGGCCTTCACAATTTGATGAAACCACAGTCCATTTATAAAAGATTTAGGGTGTGGGTTATCAACGGATTGATGGTTGGTAGTGTAGTGGTTTTGTGTATGTATGGATGTTGGTGAGACCTGGGTTCGAATCCCTGTTTCAACATTTTTTTTCCTTGTTTTTAAATTTTAACACAATCTGTCAAATAATTACACTTGGGCCCTTCAAGTTTAACTTTCAGTTATATACATTTTTTTGGGAAAAAGGCCACAAGATTTTACTTCGCCTTAGGCCACCAAAATGATTGAGCCGGCCCTGTCAATTCTTGGAAACTTGGAGAAGCTTGGAGCATTGAAGTCGTCTAGTATTGGGGAACAACTTCAATGTGACTTCATCTGCAAATTCTAGTTGCAGTTGTTGAGTTTGGAGCAGGGAAGGGGTATCCCGGAGAAAGTGATGGTGGTGATTGTGGTGTTCAATCAGTGATAGGTGGTGTGGATCGGTGATTGTGTGTGTGTGCTATGTTTGAGATCAGACATAGAGGGAGAAAGGGGGGTGGGTGGGTTGGTAGATGGTCTTATCTTTAAAAATAACTAATTATAATGTTTTAATTGTTATATTTTAATAATAAGGGTATTTTGGTCATTTCACACCCACTTAACATCAAAAACTAACCTCCATCCGTGTCAGGGACTATCCGGGAACAAAATTACAAAAGTTGGGGACTATAGCTGTAATTTTAGAAAGTTAGGGACTGTAACAAAAAGTGTTTCATGCACACTAGTTACCCATATTGACTTGTTCCCGTAAACCAATACAACCCCCCCCCCCCCCCCCCCCCACACACACACAAAAAAAAAACTTTTATTTTTCATCTAGAAAACATTATATTCCAACACGCAACTATACATAGGTAATGGGAGAAGAACCTTGGTTTTGTTGTTGTGGTTACTTGTTAATGCTTGTTCTTTTCTTCCTACGGTTGAAGAGCCACCGGCCAGTTGCTTGCCTCTCCCTCTTCATCAGTCTTTCTGACTTCATTTTTTTCAATCAAACAAAGCAATTGCAAGTGGTTAATTAAAGAAAAAATTGTACAAAAACAACCTTTATGTTTTGATACAGGGTTAACTATTCATACTAACTCTGATTGTTTTTTGGTTAACACCCCGCACATGCAAAGCATACGAGGGTATTTTGGTCTTTTCAACCTTGTCTCTTTTATTAATAAATTAAACTATTGTGGTCTCACCCATTCACATCCTTAACTCAACCCTTAAACCATAGTTGACCTCTTAATATTTACTAACCATAGTTAAGATGCAAACCGGCTCTGTAAGTTCGCCACTCCTCAAAAGAGGTTCCATGAACTACAACACACGTATGACAAGACACTTAATATATGGCCATCCTTGATGGTTATTTTGATTGAGCAGTTTTGGCATGAAATCTTTGAGAGTAACTAGATCAAGCCATGCAAAGCTGAAGAACAAACATCATGCTCAAACAATAAATGATCAACACTAGAACACTAATTTGCTTGATAAATATACACTATGTGTATGCAAAAGTTAACTGTTAAATTTGTAAAAAATATGTATTCCTTTTAATTACAAGTTGCACGAACCTGAATTCATGAACTTTTGCAGGCTGCAGGGCATGGAATGAATGTGCTAGACCTGCCAAATCCTAAAGAAGCCAAGAAATTAGTAACATAAAACACAAAATAATAATGATTTTATTATTTTAATGAAAAACAGATACTGATACATGATAATCTGCATCAATGATGACTGACCTCACTGTATTTAAGTTAATTAAAAATGTTGTTGAATATTCAGAAATGCGACTTACGATTGAATGATGATTTCTTTTCATTGGCATCCTTTGTAATGAATCCCCTGTAACATATTACACATATGAATTCGTCCACATGTTGATATATAACATATTACTAATGCATAAATACAATGAAATTCATGCCTAAATGACAATCGCCTCAAATTCCCACTCCCGAAGAAAAGTGATAAATCAAAAGTAAGCAAATGCATGGAGCTCCAATGAAAAAGAGATAAATCAAAAGTCAAACTAATAAAAAAACAATACCAAGATAAAACAATTGCAAGAAGCTGCAATGAATGAATGAATTAATAAAAAAGAATAAGAATTTACCATATCCAATGAAATGAATGATAAGTCAAAGCAAATGCATTCTTTTTTCCGAGACCACCCATTCCAACGAAGAATTATTTTCTTTGCCAAATCTGGGTAAAGAAGATCCACGAACAATGATTGAGAACACAATAAAAAAAACATAAGAATCAAGTCACAAGCTACAATTGTCCCAACCCACGATATCTAGTCCCAAACTATGATAATTCAGTTCCTAACTAAAATATCATTCCTGTTACAATAATAAGTCCCACAATTATCCAAACCACGATAATTAAAACTTGTTGAACAATTTACTTAAGTCTATTAGTTTATATTTCACTAAGGACACGGTGTACTTTACGTAATATTTTAAGGAAAATACACACAAAGAACACAAAAAATAATAAAGATAAGAAAAATAAAACACAAACAAATAACAAATATTATGCTGTTAGAAAAAAAAAACATATGTTTTATTTCAAATATTTATTACTATAATCCAAAAAACTAGTTATTTTATTTATCACAAAAGACATTTTCATAAAATAGTTATTTTATTTATCAAAATACATTGAAATACCCATTAAAATTTCATACGACTTGACCCGAATCTAAACGGACTGAAAAATATTATTACATAGCAATCTACAAACGAGATATTCGTGAACACATAAGATAGCATCAAGAACTAATGGTATATAGTTGTGTTCGATAATTACCTATGTAAATAAACAACCATTATGCCTTTAATTATCGATTCACTTCAGAATTAAAAGATCACCTGAAAGGTTGAATCAAACACAAACACACAAGAGAGGTAAGAATAATGCTAAACGATCAAATCCAAAAACAATTTTTAAAAGTATCAAACTTTTCAAGAGGTAATAAATAAAATAATGAACCTGCACCATATCTATCAAAAGATTTTTTCAAAACAAATTAAGAAACTATACCAAAATAGGTATCTACTTATATAAACACTTATATACCTTGTTTTACAACGGAAAAGCTTTTCTGTGTGCAAAGGTTGATAAAGCAAGTGTATGCACCACTCTATTCTTGCCCACAGTAGAAGAAGAAGATGGATCAATCGATAAACCTTAAAAAGGAGAAAGCCTTAAAAGGGAGAAAGGCCTCGAGCTTGTATTTATAATGGGCATGGTTGGTGGGTGAGGGAAGAAGGAGAGATGATACAGCTAGTGACAGGCTGTAGACAGGTTGTCTAAACCACATCCACGTGTTAGTTATAACGTATACTGATAATGTGTATCATATTATTTAAATACCATTACAGTACTATACGCGTTTAAGATGGTTTTATCTGATAGGTGTGAACACAAATATACGAGTTTGATAACAAATAGATTAATGTATTTTAGATTTAAATGTCGATCTTATACCATTTACTAAACAATCTCATTGTTTTCTATCTTTTTAACAACTATATTTTTTAATAGTTATATTCTGCGCTAGGGGTGTGCAAAAAACCGAATTAACTGACTCATAACCGAATTAACCGAAAAAAGTGAACTAAAAAAACCGAACTAAATCAAAAAGCGGTGGTTCAGTTAATTGTTTTTTTTTTAAATCAAAAGTAGATGGTCGATTATGGTTACTGATTTTTTCATACTCACCATAACCGAGCCAACTTGTAGTAAAAGCTTTGTTGGATTTTGAACTTTTCATCATGTTTCAATATTTGATGTTTTTGGTTAAATGTTTGTTAGAATTTTTGGGTAGTATCATATTGTTTTGGTTGATTGTTGGCTTGAATTATGGTTTATATCATGTCATTTTGTTTGAATATCAATAACAAGCGGTATTAATATTCTTGATTGTATGTATTTTTAATACTATGTAATACATTAAAACTTGGAATAATGGATTTTAATAATCCTAACTATTAGCCGTTGGTCGGCAATGGTCCCAACTTAAAAAACAACCAGTGGTGGTCCCACATTTTCATATATTGTAAACTAATGGACCTTTACTAAACCGAAAAGGATAAGGAGACAAAAAGAAATTAAGGTTCTGTTAGTAAAGGTCCATTAGTTTACAATATGTGAAAAGGTGGGACCATCACTGGTTATTTTTGAAGTTGGGACCGTTCTGATAGTTTGGATTATTAAAATCCATTATTACTTAAAACTTTGTATGATTAGAACCTTCAAGAGGTTGCCGCAATGGTAAGCATGAATATGCATGGTTACTGATGTTTTCATACTCACCATAACCGAACCAACATGTAGTAAAAGCTTTGTCGGATTTTGAACTTTTCACCATTTTTCAATATTTGATGTTTTTTGTTAAATGTTTGTTAGAATTTTTGGGTAGTATCATATTGTTTTGGTTGATTGTTGGTTTGAATTTATGGTTTATATCATGTCATTTTGTTTGAATATTCAATAATAATCGGTATTAATATTCTTGATTATATGTATTTTTAATACTACACAATACATTAAAACTTTGTATGATTAGGCTAGAGGGCAGTGGCGGATCCAGGATTTTTTTCCAAGGGGTTCACTTTTTTAAATGTTCCAATTTTATATGTCCGAACATAAAAAATTCGGGTCGGTTTGACGGTTCGGGTCGGCTAAGGTTGATCGCATAATAAAAATACGACACAATAAGAAATGATAACCATGAGTGAAGATTAGTTTTTTAAATTATTTAACAAAAAAACTACTAGTGACTTACCCATATAGTCATTGTCTCGTATAGATGAACAAGAACACAATCCAGTAGGAAGAGCCAATTCCTCAACAAGAATCTACAAAGAAAAAAAACACAATAAGACAAGTACAGGTTAAGATTGCATATAAAAAACAAACCTTTTAAGGTAACTATACTTTTAATGTTGCTTCAATTGGTATTCCAGTGGCTACATAACCGTTTAGATTTTTCAATGTCTATATATTGACCAAAGCAGCAATCTTTGCAATCGTTTGAAGGTTAGCATCCATGGTTTCAAGTGCATTCTATTCGAGATCAATTGATATAAAAAAGCAAACAAAATGTTATATCAGCCTGTGAACATTTTCCACCCACAACAATACTTGTACATAAGGATTGCTTACAAAAATCCTTAAACTTACATAAAGATTATGTATATGCAACAAAGTATCACTAACAGTAATATAGCAAAACCAACCACTTAATAGAAATATATAATATAAAACTCACTTACATAGCAATCAAGTTCAAAATTAGTTTACACCAAATATTAGTTTGACCACCAACTCAAGATAAACCCGTAAATGGCATCAAATACTACTTTCTCCTCTATGAACCATGTTTTCTGCCTAATATTGTTGAATAATACTAATTGGTGGACGTCATTATACAAAATAAATAATAGAATTACAAAGAGCAGGAACTTTAAAAGAGCTAGTCATTTTATCAAGCATTTGGTGGGCATAATCTATGAGCTTTGTTTACACAAAATCAAAGCAAAAAATTCATACCAGTTTGGATCGTTCTCCAACAACCCCTTCAAATTACATCCAAAAATGCTTTTTATACACACAAGAACATCACTAGTTTGCCCAAAATCAGAAATAAAAGTCATAAAACTTTTAGAGAAAAAATTATCCTGGTATGGAATGCTACATCAAATTGAATGTCAAAATCAACAATTGATTACCTAGAAATTAAATTGAATGCCGAAAGTCTAAACAAACATGTAAATCAACAAATTGAAAGTTAAAATCAACACCGTACACTAATAGGGTTTAAAAGAACCTGAAGGATGAAGAAAGTGACTGCGTGAGGACTGAGGGAAGGCCGAAGAAGGGGCTGCGTGACTGCTAGCGGGCGACTGTGTGACGGCCGACGGTGGGCAGGTGGCGGGAGAGTGGAGACCGGGGATGAGTGGTACCGACGTATGTGTTATGTTCTTCTGTTTGGGTTTCAGAGTAAACACATTAAAGGGCGGCAACTAATGAACTAAACCCTATTCATTGTTCACGAAAAAAAACGCAAAAAAGGGTCTTAACTCAACACGAACACGCGACCTCAAGATAATCTGCACGCATTTAACCAGTAAACCACGTTGTAGAGTTGTTTATAAGGTTCCCCTACAAAATATTAAGAGGTTCCTTGAGAATATTCTATATAACTTAACACTATAAATTTCAAATTGAACGGGTTCCTGAGAACCCCCTAAATGGCTATAGATCCACCCCTGTTAGAGGGTATGGTGATGGTCCTCCCTTAGAGGATGATCCGCCACGTAGGCGCCACATCATAGTCCTCCCAAGGATGATCCATCCCACAAAACTAGAGGGTATGGAGGATGGTCCTAGATGATCATACCCCACCACTTTTATTTTTTTTATTTTTTTAATCTTCTACTTTTTTTTTAACATTTAACAAATAAATTAACAAAATATTTTCATTAATATTTAAAAACATTACATAAACTTAAAAAAAACATACACTAAAAAAAACACACACAAAAAAGAAAACAGAGACTAAAAAAAACATAAACTTAAAAAAAATAAACTTAAAAAAATCCTAATATACTTAAAAAAAGCTACTAGTATTCGTATGGGTATTTATAAAAGTGGGAGTGAAATGGGTATTTATTTGAAATATAGCCGTTGGTTTTTGAAATAAAAGTTAGAATTTAAATTTTTTTTAACGGTTAAAAATGAAGGGGGGCCCACCAAAAACGAACTGTCGCCAACGTCTTGAGCAGGACGGGGACGCGGGGGGGGGGGGGGGATGGTGTGCCGGCGTCGCCGTCCTCGATGGGGGTGGGGACGAACCCCATACCCTCTAGCCTTAGAATCTTCAAGATGTTGCCGCAGTGGTAAGTGTGTATATGCATTTAACATGTGTTGTAATGGATTTTAATTAAAAGCGAAAGGCCAAAGCATCTATTGTAGCACCATGATATGCTTTAACATGTGTTGTAATATAATTATAACATAATTATAATAAGGGTTATTGGATTTTAATAATCTAATGTTTCATCTGTTGGCCGATAATAATCTCAACATTAAAAATTCTCTCCAACGATCCCAACTTACAAAAATTTGATCATTTTATAACATATAAGAATTTGATCTTCTCAATAGACTCAAGTGCACCTGTAGCCTCCTTAATTGAATTAAGTGCAACTACAGTTTGAAAAGGATCGATAGGGCCAAATTCTTATAAGTTTGGATCGTTTGAGGGAATTTTTAGAGTTAGTGATTATCGTCGGCCAACAGGTGAAACTTAGAATTATAAGTGTGATAATGAAATTAAAAAAAAAGTGACAATATATGGGTTGTAATTTGATAAAACGCAAATATAATCTATATTCGAAAAGTTGTATGTGCTTATGGCAATGTTTTTCTATTAAAATACGATATTTATAATGAGTTTGCTACATGTAGTTAGCGTGTTTTAAGCATATACTTCATTTGATAAAGCTTGGAATTTTCGTCAAATTGTAATATTCGTCTTAAATATGTAGCATACATTTAAATATACATCCGTGAAGTGTGTAAGCAAGAACCATAACCAACGAAATAACAAAACTTGTAGCAAATAATGTAAAAGTAGAAACAAGAACACAAATAAACAGCACGAGCTAATATAGCCCAGCTGGTCAGTGATTTTCTACATTCCACTAAGTGGTTTCCTCCTAGATAGGTCTCCATATAGATCCCTGCTAAGTGCAAATTCTGTAAAATAAAGAGCGCGGACGAACACAGAAAATAAGGGTGAGTACCACCGAGAAGGATACCACAAAGTTCTAACAAATGTGACAACATAATGAGATTTGGGTTAAGTGGTTATTAACATATTCATTTTCTCAAAACGATATTGCTAAAGTTTGAGGCAAAATAAGATCGATCAGGAACTCTTAACCCATGACAAATTTTTTAAATTAAAACTAAATAAAAAACTTTTAACACATGTGTTTTGTCCGAGCCAGAATGCCCATCTAGCTTATTATGATCGAGTACTCCAGCAACGGGTTCCTGAACCACGCGTGACGGTCCAGTTATTCAAAATATAAGCGTGAAAAGTTAAACAATCAGATACTAGACAGCAGAACTAAATCTTCAACCAGGCTAATATCATATTATGTGGTGAAACTGATTACAATTAGGAAAGGTTTTTTCGCTAAACAAAAGAGATAACCGAGAGTACTAGAAACAACCAAAAAAGAGCCTACAACATGTACCAAAATATGTAGCACCCCAAAAACCTTGTATGAAAGATTCTTGTTATTCAAACTCGAAAGAAAAACCAACACATAGCCGTGGTCGAAGACCAGGTGACCATTCACCTATCGAGCATTTAGGCTTCCACAGATGCAATGTGGACAATCAAGTCAATAACACGCGAGCTGAAAACAAAAGGTTGAAAAGAGAGTCAATATATTGCAACAAGTGTTATGCATATTCAATGTAAAATATTTATGAATGATAACTGTTTTTATTATCTTTATTGCAACATCTAGTTATTTGGCTTATAGGCCTGTATACGAACCAAACAAACACAAACAGAGGCATGTTTGTGTTCGTTTATTTAACTTTAACCGAACACGATGATTGATTAATTACGATAAGTGTTCGATTGCAAAGCTTATTTTTGTTATACGCATATAAGTAGTTAGAAAGCATCTTTTATGTTTGTATTTGTATAAATATATCTCCATTTGTAAAAATATAAAGAACATAAACGAACGAACAAACATGAACGAACAGAAACGAACAAGCATAAACGAACGTTCACAAACATAATGAACGAACATCGCTCGTGTTTTTAACTTCCCGCCGATCAAGTTCACGAACATTTCATGAACTTTCGGTTCGTTTGCATAAAACAGGTTGACCAATTTTGACACGTAAAAAATATGGATGTTAATTCAGTATACAATACATAATTAAAAAAAAAGTTGCAAGAAATTACCTGTATCCCCATTCGTTGTCATACCAAGAGACAAGTTTCAAAAAGTTGTCGTTCAAAGCAATTCCAGCCTTGGCATCAAAGATGCTTGACCTGCTATCACCAACAAAGTCGGTGGATACAACATCTTCTTCGACGTATCCCAAAATACCCTTAAGTTTTCCTTCTGATTCCTCCCTGAATTACAAAGAACCCCAAAAGTTATTTCAAAGTAACAACAATAATGATAATAAGAATATTAATTAATTGATCAATACTTACTTAATTGCAGCCTTGACCTGCTCATAAGTAGCCTTCTTCTCAAGTCTCACAGTCAAATCAACAACTGAGACATCTACGGTTGGTACACGGAACGCCATTCCGGTCAATTTGCCATTAAGAGCTGGCAAAACTTTGCCAACAGCCTACAAACAGGAATAAAGTAAAATGAATAATAAATAAACAAAAGTGAAATATTTGTTTTTTTTAAGTCGGTTAATTACCTTGGCAGCTCCAGTGCTGCTGGGGATAATGTTGAACGAAGCGGCTCTTCCACCTCTCCAGTCCTTCATTGACGGACCATCAACGGTCTTTTGGGTGGCTGAAATGCGTCAACAATGTAAGACACATAAATTTTAATGCATTTCTATAATTACCGGTTTACTTGAACAATTTAAAAGCTGCATTACCAGTCATGGCATGGACTGTTGTCATAAGACCCTCAACAATGCCAAACCTATCATTGATCACCTGAAATTGTTGCAAAAATGTAAGTTCACAATACACCAGTTAATAGAAAATAAAAAACAATTGAATATATAATTATATAGATACGAAATTGGGGAAATAGTACCTTGGCCAAAGGAGCAAGGCAGTTAGTTGTGCAGCTAGCGTTTGAAACAATGTTAAGGTCAGGTGTGTATTCGTGTTCATTGACACCCACAACAAACATGGGAGCATTGCCACTAGGAGCGGAGATTACAACCTTTTTGGCACCACCCTGATGATACAAAACCATGTGTAAAATGTAAAACAACATATAAAGTCACTTAAACCAAAACAAATGCAGGTTCTTAAAACAGAAACAGACCTTCAAGTGAGCAGCAGCCTTGTCCTTGTCTGTGAAGACTCCAGTGGACTCGACCACAAAGTCGGCTCCAGCTGCGCCCCATGGGATTTCTTCTGGGTTCCTAATAAGAGATATTAAACAAAAACTCTTATTAACTGACGGGGAAAAATGATATACTGACAAGTGATTCTTAGTCAGTAATGACGGATTTTACCTGAAGCCAAAAACACTGACTGGCTTATCACCGAAGAGAAGAGTCTTCTCATCCTTAACCTTAAGTTCATGATGCTTCCATTGCCCATGAACAGTGTCATACTTGAACATGTATGTCTGCAAGGAATTAAACTTGTAAATAACCGCACGCAGTTATAACCAAACACTTGCATTCTAATCGCACACAAATGAACTCATACGAAAAAAACTATCACAAAATGGCATTAAATACCAACAATTCAGCAAGAATATTTATCATTTAAAATACAGAAGCCACATACTTGAACAAATACATATCATAACACGCTATATGATTCTAAATATCATCAGTAGCCATGTCATTAATTTCTATAGATTGAAAACTCAAATATGACATGGATCCATACAACAACTACAATTACTTAAGTTCAACAGATCTTGTGCACTATGATAAATTAGATCTCTAACAGCAACATTGCTTGATGATATTTTTGAAAATACTGATCTCATCTCATCAAATACTAAATGAATCAAAACTTACTGTGAATCACATATATCACTTACTAAAAACAGTTTATCTTCGTTAAAATCTGTTATAACATGAGATCTATACAGAAATCAGTTTATTTTCTAGTTTTTGCAACATATACACACATATATACCGAGATCTAGTCCTGTAAAAGGAGATACATCTACTAAATCATACAAAATCACATACTACAATATTTAATCAGTTGAATCACATATTCACATTTTGACATAATATCTCTTTCACAGTTAGATCTAACTATAACTGTTTATCATTTATCAATATCATTAGCAAGTTAGCAACAGTTTATACAGTAACTACAGATCCACAACTATATAAACCCTAGCCTTTGAATCACAACATAACAAAATCACGTAATCATCATTTAGAACATAAATATATCTTTCATAATAGCATCTAACTTACTAAAACAGCAGTTTATAAAGTAACTACAGATCCAAAACAAATAACACTACAGAATCAAACACAGTACCATATAATCAGTGGAGATAAACGGATCGTTAACAGCAACAAGCTCGATATCATCTCTCTGAAGTGCAACTCTAGCAACTAGACGACCGATTCTTCCAAATCCTACAACATATCATTCAGATCTGACAAATCAGTACACAAAACACGCAACACGAACTCATAAACAGATCTAACGGTCACAAATTATAATCCAAAAATGTACCGTTGATTCCGATCTTAATCTTCTTGTCAGATCCTGCAAAATCAAATCAAACATATATGAAATCAAAATCAATACATATATAAACAAAACAAGTGCACATGAATTTGAAACAAATTGTAAAAAAAAAAAAAAAAAAAAAGAAGCTATTGAAGATGTTTGTTTACCCATGGCTGATGAGTGGAGTTTGATAAGGTTTTAGAGAGAGAGTGGAGTTTGTAGAGAGAGAATGAGTGTGAGGAAAAAGGGGATTGGGGTTTGGTGGTATTTATAGCTTCGGCGGATGCAACGAAGACGGTGGGTGACGTATGCGGTTTTCAGTTTTACTGTCTTGGAGAAAAAGAAATCTTTTGAAATTGAGCCGTTTGAAGTATGTTTACGGTATTCGATTATGGGTCATGCTAGCTGCACACGCCCAAAATTATTTTCACACCCCAAAGCGCCGCGCTATGGCCAAAGCGCGGCGCTTCGATCGACAACACGTGCTTCGATTGACGTTTGAAACATTCGTTACTGTTTGACAGACATAAAGCTAATCATGATGTTTTGTCGTTAACCCTAAGCGTCGCGCTGTGGCCATAGCGCGGCGCTTCGACCCCAAATTTCACCCTTTTCCCCTTTTAAAAGCAACCTGTGAGACATACATTTCCATCACACACTGTCCGTTTTGCCAACTTGAGGTTGTGTTTCCATCTTCGACATACATTTCCATCACACATTTCCATCTTCGATATACATTTTGCCTTCATTTCAGATCCGTTGTGTTTCTTCTCAAAATAACGCGCGGTTTTGCTGTATTAGTTACATCTCTTGAAAAAACGATGTCGTGGTTAAACAACTATATTTTCGGTCAATATTCTGACGAGACAGTTGTTCCTGATTCTTACGAGGGGACCGCTATTTCTGACTCGTATGAGAAACCGGTCTCGTCCAACTTGAGGGAGGCAGAGGTTGTATCTGGCATTCATTATCGTGATAACACGGTGACGCTGGATTTGAATACCCCTGTGGAGGACCCTTACGCACAACAAGGTTATTCGAATTTCGGTTACGGTGGCGAGTACGGTGGCGACAGTTACGGTTGTCAACAGAGCTTACAAGGTTATTCGAATTTCGGTTACGGTGGCGAGCACAACTTTGAACATCAAGTATATTCGGACCTCGGTGACGATGGTGAGCCGGGGGATGTGTCTGTTGACGAGGAAGGCTGTTACCCGGTTACGTTTTCGTTTGATACGACGCAGACCTTTTCGTCACGTAAAGAGTTGGTGCGTTGGGTACAAGACACGGCAAAAGACAACGGTTACCTCATTGTGACTAAGAGGTCGAATAAAAGAGGAGAGAATTACAAGATTTGGTTTCAATGTACTTTTGGTGGGGAGCATAAGAGTATAGCTACACAGAGGAAAACGGGTAGCAAGAAAATAGGCTGCCCGTTCGAGATGATCGGGTTTTCGGAATCATCCGGAAGTGTTTGGAGGATCGAGGTGACGAAGGCGAAGCATAACCACACTCCTATTGAAAACTTAGAGGGTCACGCGTATGCGAGAAGGCTTTCTTCGGAGGATACAAAACTGGTTAAGGAGCTGGCAGAGCAAGACATTCCTAACCAAAGTATCTGGCGAACGCTGACAAAAAACAATCCGGCTAGAAAGCTTATTCCGAAAGATATACACAACGCTGTTCAGAAGATCAACGCCGAAAAAAATGTCGACAAACAAATCGTTTACGGCTGCTTGTGCGGTAATTTCCCGCATGTGCTAATTATTGACGCCACCTACAAAACGAACATGTACAACCTGCCATTTGTTCAGGTCGTAGGCATGACGTCGACAAACAAATCGTTTACGGCTGCTTGTGCGGTAATTTCCGCTGAGAAGTCAGAGAACTACCTATGGGTGTTGCAGAGGATCAAGTCTATGCTGGTAGGATGTATGGAACCGCGCGTGATTTTAACAGACAGGGATTTTGCGCTGATGAACGCGTGTGAACAAGTTTTTCCAAAAGCGCATAAGTATCTTTGTCGGTTCCATATTCAACAAAATATTAATAAGAACAGCAAGAAGAAATTCTCTGACAAGGATTGGAAAGAATTCGTACGTAGTTTTTGGTTATTGTGCGAGTCTACGACCGAGGAAATATACAGGTATAACTTGGAAAACTTTGAAGCACAGCTGAAAGAAGATGACCGTGAACGTAGGTATTTCTTACATAATTATGTTCAAATTTTATATAATAACAAAAACTGACTATTTACGTTTTTTTTTAATTTTAGAGGTTTTTGATTATATGAAGAAATCCTGGTTGGATCCGTACCGTGAAAAGTTTGTATCATGCTGGATTAACAAAACTATCAACTTTCACCAAACTACGACCAACAGGGTTGAGGGCATGCATGCAACACTAAAAAGTCACTTTCCAAGTCATCGCAACACACTGGATAAACTTGTACTGTATGTTGATCATGTTGTTGATAGACAATACACCGAGATTAGTACAAGCTTTGAAACAAGCCTCCGAAAAGTGATGACGCACCACAAGAAGCAGCCCATGCTTGCATATATTCTCAGAAAGGTTTCAATATATGCGATTGAGCTTTTGAGTAGGGAACTAAAACGTAAGGAAGACGGGTTGAGAGCCTACGGTGCAAGCTGTGGTTGCCAACTTTTTACCAGCTGTGGTTTGCCATGTGCCTGTCGTTTGGAAAAGTTGGAAAATAAAGGTAATTAATATCTTTGACCTTTCTCGTTATGATTCTGCCACCTAATTTGTTTTCATCCACAGGTCAGCAACTCCGGATCACACACATAGACGTGTTCTGGAAGAAGCTTAACTTCAAGCCTGCAAAGAAAAACATAGAGGATATCGATGTAGACGCGGAATTTGAAAAATTGAAACAAAAGATCGATCCAACACCCCCTCAAGTGAAAAGGAGCTTCTTTGAAAAGTTTCAGCAAATCCTCAATCCAGGGAACAATAACAAAAAACCTCCTGCTGTTCTGAAGAAAACTCGTGGTCGCCCAACATTGAAAACGCAGGAAGAAAGAAAGGTTGAAGCCGCTAGAAAAAGCTCGTACATTCCGTCGGAAGAAACTTGGGTCGAGGCCTCAGATGATCTTCCCCGTCACAGCTCGTACATATCACTCGAAGATTCTAGAAGACAAAAGAATACCAAACCGATCAACCTGCACCCTGATTTCCCGATGATCAAGCTCGGTCCTAAGACGGATATAGCGATCCGCAACTTCGCATCTCAGATTCCCGAAGTGATCCATCCATACATCGTTAGAATAAAGGACGTGAAACCAGATGGTCATTGTGGGTTTCGATCGGTGGCTGTTGGGTTAGGATTGAAACAAAATTCATATTTGATGATCCGGAAACAACTTATAAAGGAGTTACGTAGGAACGAATCGCTTTGGAGGCAGTTTTTCGATCCGGAAAACATAGGACATTATGATGCGCTGCTTAGACGGATCAATTTCAAGGGGGTGGGACGAGCAGATATCGAAAATTACATGACGATGCCTGACACGGGGTTTCTTATTGCCCAACGATACGGTGTGATTGTTCACACCTTCGACATGCGTGGGAGCTGTACAATTTTCCCTCTGCTGGGCGGGCCAAACGAAGCTGAGCAACCTCACCTGGTGGTTGCGGTTGTGTTCGTCGACCATGGGCATTTCATACATGTAGATCTTGGAGGTTGTTATCCAATGCCTCCCCCACACCCACTCTGGACAGCGAACAGAACAGAGCGCGCAGCAGCCTGGCATACATTGTACCGGGATCAGATCAACGCGTACGAAATGCTTATGTATCGTGCCCCTGACCTTAATGTAACCCCATATGTTCACGATGTAGGTTAAATGTGTTTAATAATAATCACGTTTGTGCTTGTTCAATATATGCGTTACATCACGTTAAAAACCGAATGTCACCTGCGCGACCCAATCAGATTCAATACGCACTTGTACGACCCAAAATGACAATATACATCATAATACTACAATTAATGAAAAAATACGTCATGTTCATGTACGGTAGGCGGCTGATACACATAACACCTCTCACAGGAGTACTTGTGCTTTCAAACCAAAATGATACGATATAACGGAATAAGACATCACACGTAACCGATTTGATCCGGAACTTGCAATATAGTTCATATATAATAAAAAATGATATATAATGGAAAAAACGTAAAATTTAGACTATTATCGACGCGTTTGTGAATTAAAAACAATTTAAAAAAAATAAAAAAAGGCCCGAAACGCCCCGCTTTGACCTAAGCGACCCGCTTTGACCTCAAAGCGCCGCGCTATGGCCAAAGCGGGGCGCTTCGACCCCTCGCTATAGTTGAAGCGGAGGGCCTTCTCCCCCATTTCAAACCAAACACCCAAACACACACAACCAGTGCGATTTACACACACTAGACCGGATCGAACATCATTTCACCCGTTTCACCCGCTAAAAGGTACGATCGAACTTCATTTCATGTTTTGGTTCAAGTTATGTGTGTATTATTGTTTGATTTTTGTTTGATTTGGGCTGGGGATCGATCCGGTCCGCTGTTCTTCATCACGAAGAACCAAAGCGCCGCGCCGAGGCCAAAGCGCGGCGCCTTGGTTCATGTTTTTTTTTTTTTTATTAATAATATTTGTTTATTATTTATAATTAATATTATTTGTTTATTATTTAAATTGTTTAAATAATATAATTTATTTATTATTTATAATTAATATTATTTGTTTATTATTTAAATTGTTTAAATAATATAATTTATTTATTATTTATATTTAATATTATTTGTTTATTATTTAAATTGTTTAAATAATATAATTTATTTATTATTTATATTTAATATTATTTTTTTATTTCAACGTGCAGAGATGGATTCCTCCGATGATGAGATTGAGCATATGGAGGCTGAGGGAGTGGTGGGAGATGAGGGAGAGCAGCCGGCATGTCCGTACCTGCAGTTTCCGGCGGGGTCACGGGCGAGGAGGAGATGCGCGAGGTTGCGCGGCATCCCCATTGGGGAGCATGTAGGGATAGACTGGGGCCTGCTGGACACCGTGGGAGAGGCCGCGCGGGCGCGTGAGATAGTTGGACTAGATACTCCTTGGTCGGGCCTATTTGAGTTAGCGATGGAGGACTCGTATCCTGAGGTTACGTGGGAGTTTCTTTCCACGTTTACATACGCGCCGCATCCGGCGGATTACGTCGAGGACCCGGATTTTCCAGTCCACGAGGTTACATTCCGTCTCGCCGGTCAGGAGTTTCAGATGAGTGTGCGGCAGTTTGTTGTGCATACAGGTTTGTTTAAATAATATTATTTATTATTTTATATTTAATATCATTTGTTTATTTAATGTTATTTGTTTATTTAATATTATTTGTTTATTATTATTATTTATTTATTTAATGTTATTTGTTTATTTAATATCATTTGTTTATTTAATATTATTTGTTTATACAGGTTTGTACACAGAGGCCGAGCTTGATACTGATTTATATACGCAGGCGGTTACGATGATGGACAGGCAGACGCTTATCAGTTTCTGGAGGTCCATTTCCACTAGACCCTTTGGGAAATCCTGGCAAAAGGCCACCTCCATTAGAGACCCCTTGTTCCGATACTTGCAGCATGTTATCGCGGCAACTATCGTGCCGCGGGGTGCCAGCAGGGAGAAGGTCAACCTCGGTGACCTTTTCTTTCTATACTGCCTACTGCGGGGCCAGCCCTGCAATCTAGCAGCCTGCCTGGCAGATTACTTTGCCACCGCATACCACCGGCAGCTCCGCGGGTGGGTGCACACTGGCTCATTCATCACCGCCATCGCTCGCTCGCTCGGGATCGTGCTCGAGGGAGATCCGCTGCTGTCCGATCCGGTCCCGTCTACCAGGTTGGGCCGCGCGTCAGTTTCTAGCATGCAGATCACCCGTCGCTTTGATGTTGGTCTGAGGTTTAGGGGCATGGACGGGCAGATTTGGCAGCCGGAGCCGGTGCCGGAGGTCATCCCGGTTGTTATTGAGTTGAGGCCTGGAGTGTTGGCTCCTCCTGCTGAGCAGGCGGCCGCTCGGCAGGCTCAGCTACAGGCTCTGGGACTCGATGAGTTCCCGGGCCAGCCTCAGGCTGAGGCTGAGGCTGAGGCTCAGGCTCAGCCTGAGCCTGTATTAGAGGATCCGGCTCAGGAGGAGCATATCGAGGAGATCCTGGTACCACCAGTTCAGCCAGCTCCGGAGCCGCCACAGTACCCGCAGCACGTTTACGCTGACCTGCCTCCGGTAGCGCGTGAGGTGGCTCGGGACTTCGACCGGCGCCTGAGACGCCAGGCCGCACGCCAGGACTGGATCATCGAGACGCTCGTTTCTCTACGAGAGGCCGCTGGGTTGCCTCCACTTCCCCTCCCACCGTCCCCACCGCACGAGGATTAGTACCTTAGTTTGTTTGTATAGTGTTTTGTTATGTATTATGTAGTCAGTTGTACCTTTTTGTTTTGTATGTACAAACTGATATATATTTACATCCCGTTGGTTTTGGATTGTTTACGTTTAATTCTTATGGCTTTCTGTACAATTTATTTAACGTGTTCGTTTAATTTAACAAAATAAACTAGGTTAACAGTTTATAAAGACGCACTTATATTATATACGTTCTATAAAAATAATGACGTAAAAAAACGTAATTATAAAACAACGTATTATAAAACTCAAATACAATTTTTTCCTCCAAAAAACACTACCAAACTAACCCACATCCCACCTATTTCAAAAAAAAAACAACACAAATTACAGCCAACACTTTTTGTCTTTTTGCACACTCGAAGCGCCCCGCTTTGGCCATAGCGGGGCGCTTCGAGTGTGCAAAAAGACTAATGCCGTGTGCGAATAGACCAGGCCTTGATTATTTTGTATTTTTTTTTTTTTTAAATATGTACATGGACCATTGGTCACCGGGTTCCCGTCAAAGACGGTTACCCGTCAGCCCAGCTTTCACAGACGCGATGTTTTATCGGGCTCCGGCTGCCGCTCTGACTGACCTTCGCCCGGAAACCATACTGCCCCCACACGAGAGACTCGCTGGGGTAACAGCTGGATGAAAACCGGGTTGCCCTCAGGACCGCACCATGCCTCGGTAGGAACGATCCATCATTGGGACGTCCTCCCCCCCATAACGCCGCAGCCGTGGATCGAACCGGTGACCTCCAAGGAGGAACCGGCCCAACCCCACCACATGGGACCAACTGGGCTAGAGGTTCGAATTGATTATTTTGTATTGAGTTTTTTTTTCTAAATTAGTGTTGGTGGAAAAAATATTTACCTTAATAGTCTTAATATTGTTGTTTCAAAAGTATTTACTAAAATGGTGTTTTATCTCTTTTAATGGTTTTTACTCCTAATTTCATTTGTTAGCTTCACTTTATTAACTAAGATTTGACTTAATCACTTTTTTATTAAAAGAGTTAAATTATTAACTTTAAATATTTTCTGACTTTTGAGACTTCACATTTGAAAATAAATTTGAAGATTTTTTTTTCGAAACTATAAGAAATTGATTTGTTTTAATGTTTTTTTTATACTTTTGAAAAAAAAAATTTGTTTGACTAAAAGTGCTATTTTTCGACTAACCATAGGGACTAAAATTGTAGATTACTCTTTTTACCATTTTAAATACTTTCAAAATCAGCATTTTTTTTCATTTTTAATCAATATACTAAATAACCAGAATCTTATAAAACTTGTAATTATCGACTATATCATTATACATAGATATTTATATATTAACTTTATGAACAAGTCTAATTGAGGTTATATATATGAAAATTATCTGGGAAATATTGTTATACTTAGCAATACTTTATTTATCATATATCGTATATAAATACATCAAACAATTTTTTATAGAATGTTATATTTGATTCTAGTTATGGAATATCACATTATATCTTTTTTTGAAAGGAATATCACATTATATCTAAGTATTATATCTAAGTATACTTTTAAACACCATAATCACATGATTATGATTTATGAACTTGAACCTTTGATTATTTATTTGTTTGTTTTCTTTTAAAGACCTATTCTAATCAATATGAACTCAATATGAAATAGACCCTTAATTTGAATTTTATAAAAGAATTCTTCTATTTTTTGAAGTCTAAAAAAACAGAAGAAAGAAAAAATACAAAATTTTTATTGATTTTATTTTTGTCTTCTATTCCCCATCGACCTTTACAATAATGACAAATTCTTATGTTTCTCAGGAAGGCCTGATATAAGATTTTTAGTTCAAATTAATGAAGTGTTTAAACTAATTGATTCCGTGTTAAAAAAATTTGGATAACTTTCTGACTTCTTAATTTATTTAATTTTACAATCAGGCTCCTGTTACTCACATATTCGCAAATATTTAACCCAACGGGTGACATTAAAAAAACAGCTTAAAGCTGAACTTTAAAAATATATACATAACAAAATGTCTATAAACGTCTAAATACACTAAAAATGAATTTTACAGGTGTATTGTTGAACTAATTTCGATTTTACAGGTGTGTTTCGGTACTTACAATAGGTCCCCAATGAACTTGTAATCATACAAGAATAATCGTATAAAGCTGGTCATAATTCTTTTTTTTTTTTTTCGTTCTTTTTTTTTTCTGGTCATCAATCATGGTTTTACTTTTCAATTTAGAAAGAACTTTAGTAATTATATAGATATGGATATTTGTGGAAAAGAAATAATGGACCATGAGATTTGACCTTATTTACTCATACTCAATAATACATTTATAAAATTGGCCAATAAAAGAAGGTTCTTTTATTTATTTATTTGTAAGAATTTTATAATGAATAAAGAACTCAAATCCTTTGTGGCGCATGCTCTTCAACTTTCTGTTGTAAATTGTAATAGGATTAGATCAAGCGTAACTTTAACGCCTTTTAAGAGGCATTTTTCGTCACATCAGCATCATAACGCTCATTTAAAAAATGTGTAACGGTCAGTGCCTCTTAATGCTCATTTCATTCAATACTTTCCATTTTCTTCTCCTCTTTGGGCATTATTCTATAAAGGTCTCTCCCTCTTCATGCCCTATAACGACCTGAGGGATGGTGGCCTGGTGGGGCGTTATCAAACTTTTTCATTGCCCTATAATGCCCATTACACATGAACTTATAGAAGTGGTTATCTATTTTAGTAAAGATTGGTGGGCTAATACGTTAAACTTTCATACTTTTTTAAAGGTTTAATGAAAGCAATCATGGGTAATTATCGTATATTTATGTACATATATTATACTGGTGTGCATGGATCGGTTTATGTCGGTTTTTAAAGCTTAACTCAAATGAAAACCGAAAATTTCAATTATAGAATTTAGGATGATTGGTGTTTGTATTTGAAAGTCAAATAAAAAGAAAAATGAAAAGTCAAATGCTCACGGATCGAAAGGCAAGTTTGGAGTTGTGGAGGAGAATAGAGTAGTAGTTGGACATATTCGTATAAACCGGCGTGAAACTTGACATCATCGAAAAGCTAATAATTTCATATTTTTAATATTTCTATATCGAATTTTTTAAAGTAAAATAATTTCACTTTATATTATGAAACTTACTAAAATATCTTGATTTTTATATTTTAAATCAGACAAATAATGAATGATTTCGAGTTTCTTATATACACTCCACGCGTGTAGCAAAATTCTTCATTCGTTTGTGTATGTTTGTTACTTTTGTGTAGCGGACAGATGTCTTTAAAAATAAAAATTTATAGGTTTAAAAAAAATCATATACAATCACATTATACAAATTATCTTCTAATAAAAATACATATTAGAAAAACACAATGATATGCGAACACATACAATCAAACATGTACAAGTTTGCCACACGAGACAAGTTTACTTCGCTAATAAAAATACATATTAGAAAAACACAATGATATGCGAACACATACAATCAAACATGTACAAGTTTGCCACACGAGACAAGTTTACTTCGCAACATAAGTAAACATGTCATGAATGAATACATTTTTTTTTTGCTGTTGGATTTAAATAATCTCAAGTTCCATCATTTGTTTGATAACACTCTCAACTTATGAATTATACAAAATCACTTCCAATTTTCAACTTATTTTTTTCTAACACTCTCAAACTAACTGAAACCTAACTCAAACTTACGAATTGTACCACGTCACTCCAACTTTCAACTTATTTTCTTCCGTCATTCCCAAACTAACTGAAACCTAACTCAACTAGTTCTTTTGTCAATGTGGCATCTAACGTGGCAATACTTTGCTGACGTGACATTTGATTTTGGCACTTTTACTGACATGGTGTTTAATGTGGCATCTAACATGGCTTTTTTTGCTGACATGACATCTGATATGTCACTTGTTTAGTGACGTGACATCTGACGTCAGTTAACTGGGTTAGTTTTTAATTAGTTTGGGAGTGCCAGAGGAAAAAGTAGTTGAAAGTCGGGAGTGATATGGTACGGTTCGTAAGTTGAGAGTATTATCATCCAAAAGGTGCGGGAAAAAACTATCCTTCACGGTATTATTATCATTTGTTGTTGGAGCGTTTGGAAAGCTAAGAACGAGTTAGGTTCGCAAACAAATCGGCTCGGGTCGAGAACATCATTAGTGAGATAAAGACGGTCGGGTTTTTATGGGTTAGAAGTAGAACAAAGTTAAAAACTTTGTCTTGGGAAAACTGATGTAGTTTTGTAATTATGTAAGTGTCTTTTGTTTGTTTTGGCCGCCTGGTTTTTTCGGGTTGGTGTGCTCTTTTCTAATGAAGTTAGCTTTTAAAAAAAAATCAACTTTTTTTGAAGTACAATATTAGAATTTTATCTAGACGTGTCTAGATGTTTTCCATTAGTTTCAAATGGGAGAAAAATAGAATTCGTATACGAATTGAACTCCATGAATCTAGATTGATGTACATTTATGACGGTTGAAGACCAAACTTTCCGTGTTTGTGCACTTTTAGCGACGGCTAGAGATTATAAAATGCATGAAAACAAGCTTTGCTAAACGATCTTCTCATTTGCATTGTTTTTCTTTTATAGAAACCAGCAAGCAAATAATCTTTTTTTGTTGGGGAAAGAAGTTTTAATCGTTTAATTATTTATTCTCTCGTTAAAAATGTCTTGGCAGAGATGGATTAAACCCGAGGTACTTTTTTCATTATTATGCCGTGTTTTTTAGGTATTTTTTTCATTATTGTGAAGTGTTTTTTTAAAGGTTAGGCCGAACAGGACGGTCCTACCATAAGAATCATTATGGTTTTAACAGTGTTGTAAGAATCGGTAGGCGTTAGTCGGTCGGTGAGGTACTGACTAGTGATTAATTAAGATTAATAGAGATTAATCGGATTGAAATTTATATGTAATTTTTAGTTTTGTTTTCACATATACATTTTTATAAGTAGACATGTTTTAACACCTTGTTAGCCCATTTTTTAAAGTAACTAAAGGGAATTTATAAGCTTTGGTCAAAATTTGTTCGGAGCATGGCCGGAATAGGACTGTTGTTAACCGCCTAGCGATTAATCGGCCTTTACTCGGTGAACCTTCGATTAGTGATTAATCAGCGACTAACCGAAGCCTGGATGATTTTTACAACCATGGTTTTAAACAACAAAAATCGATGAATAACCACCGATGCTTGCCTCTTTCATTTGTTGGCTAACCGGTTGAACTAATGTTATTCGATTTTCAAAACATTATGCACTATTTTATGATTTTCTTTTCTTTATATTTAAGAAATTTGATAATTTGTATGTATAAAGTTTATCATACAAAGTGTATTTCTTTTGTAGGTTTACCCTTTAATGGTACCAATTGCGGGAGTTATTGGACTAGTTGCGACGCAACTTGTACGTAACATATCCACCAATCCTGATGTGAGGTTAAACTTTTGATCCTATATCTAGGAAACTCTACAAACAAAAAAATATATAGTAAACAATCGATGCTAAATGTTATGTATCGCGTAATTTTGGTTTTAGGGTTACTAAAGAAAATAGAGCCGCGGGGATCTTGGAGAACCATAGCGAGGGTGAAAAGTACGCGGAGCATAGATTAAGAAAGTTTGTTCGAGGGCGGACCCCTCAGATCATGCCATCAATCAACGACTATTTTACTCGGGAGTAATGTTTTGAAAATCAAATAGATTGATTGAAGTGGTACCATATTGGTTGAATTTTGCATCGATTTTCATATCATGGATTTAGATAAACAAATTTGAAAAGAGATATGATGTATTTTTTTCAATCTGTTCCTTAGCATTTAGGGGTGTATTTTTTTTTTCTTTTTCGATGCATAACATTTTCTTTATTGGTGGAATGTGTTAACACCTAAAATAGTATTTATAAGTGTGTAAAAAAGGTCAATGAGTAATTTTTTGATGCATAACATTTTCTTTATTGGTGGAATGTATTAACACCTAAAATAGTATTTATAAGTGTGTAAAAAAGGTCAATAAGTAACCCTTTACCAAAAAAAAAAAAAAGGTCAATAAGTAATTTTTTTAAATATTGTTTTTCTTATTTAGTGAAAGTCTCTTAAGACCATGTGTAGTGGAGGATACAAATAATTCCCCCATCGTTGGGCGTTTTGCGCCATGTGACAGTTCAGTCAACAAAATAATTAGTTGGTTTATTAAGTATATAGAATTAGTAGACAAATGAATTTGTTTAACACTTAAAAGAAGAAGCATTTCTAACATTGTACATTATGTAAGTCAGTTTATGAATTTATGCACAAATATTTGAGTTATCATAAGATATAACACTTTGGTTGCAAGGATGTTTGAAAAAATCACAAGGCAAAGATATGTTATTTAGATCGAGTGTTGTGGAACAACGCCTAGGGTGTGACCACCACCCACGTCGGAGGCACATTGATGCAAAACTTGCTGGAAAACTAGTGAAAAAGAAAAATTTTCACCAAGTGTTAAAGTGTATTTTTTCGCCAACTTTGGACTTTAATATTTATATTATACTTTGGTAAATATAAGTATCATTTACTTGGTTTGTGTTATGTGTTGTGAGAGCTTCGCAACAAAACAAACCACGTCCAAATCAGAACTAAGATGAATGAAATATTGTTTTGCTCGATTCTGTCGCTTTGATAGCAAACTTTGGCCTTTGGAAGGTTGGTTCAAGTGACTCGGGCCAGGTGCGACTGACCGTGGTTCAGGTTGGATGTGGGTGGTGCAGGTCCGGTTGGTCGGGTCAGGAACAACTAATGACGTCAGTAGTAACACCTCCTAACATCATCAACTGCTAATGAGGTCATTATTGGGAGGTCATCATTTTGGAACCATTAGTGGTTCATTGATTAGTTGTTTCTTATATACCTGCGGGTTTTAGTGTCTTCCAGCAATATGTTCATCTTTTTCAAGGTATACCTTCGGGTTTTAGTGTCTTCCCTGACAGTACAAACTGCTCAAGTTGTTGTACCCTGAGAAACAAACGAGTTCTCTTGAAAGACTTGAAATTTTTTCTAGGGGACCATGTTCAACACGATCGATCATATGCTGGAAACAGAATACAAGACCATGAGCATTGCAATATGTGGAACTGTAGAGATTTTGGATCTTTTCAAGATTAAATAAGATTTACCCACAAGTATATTTTATGACACTAAAGATGCAATATTAATTGCATTTAGGGGTGCAAACGAGCCGAGCGGCTCGCAAGCTACTCGAGATCGGCTCAAAAAAAAGCTTGAAACGAGCCGAGCCTTATCGAGCCCGAGCCGAGCTTGAGCCTAAAATAAAGCTCGTTTGTTTATTGAGCCCGAGCTCGAGCCTCGCATGTGAAGCTCGTTAGGCTCGTCGAGCCTTATCAAGCCTTAGTGTAAACGAGCCGAGTCGAGCTGAGCTTATTTAAACTTGTTTACAAGCCGACCTCGAACCTAAATATAAGATTAATTAGTAAACGAGCCCGAGCCTGAGCCCGAGCTTCACTTATCGAACTCACGAGCCTAAAAAGTCTATTATTTATATTATTTTTATTTAATATATTAGTTAATAGATAATAAACGAGCCGAGCTCGAGCTTGAGAAAATACAAACGAGCCGAGCTCGAGCTTTGAAAACAAAGCTCGAATCGAGCCGAGCTCTCATAAGTTAATCGAGCTCGAGCCTGGTCAAGCTCGGGCTCAGCTCGACTCGTTTGCACCCCTAATTGCATCTAATGTCATAATGTAACAAAGCATTTTGAAATAAATCTATTATGTGAAAAAGTTGTGGTCATATGACAATCAACGTGGACCGTAATATGCAAATGGAACAACATTGTGGGCAACACTATGCAACACACTTCTCTTGCCCTTTCCATTACACCCAAAGGACAAATAAATATAGGGTTGAGTTTATTGGCCACAACAATAACACCTTTACTTGAAAGAAGCCTTAAAAAGATATGTTCATGAGTTTTGAATTATTATTATAGGTGTGATGCTGCTAATCAACATAACTTTTCTGATGTGAACTTAGAAGACAATATGAAAGAAACAAACAAAAATATGATCTTGGATTGGTGTTGGTATGTTTAAATTGTTGGACTGCAATAGAGAGTGATTCTAATCGTAAATTCACAATTCGTAATTCGTAAAGTTGCATCCTTTGAATAATACGGCAAAATTTTGTACCTTATTTGTAAAACTGTCATTTTCATTCATTTTAAAGGCGTCATTTTCATTCATTTTACCTATAAGTAGAATATGATTGATATTCACTAGTCATCGTGTAATTATAATTTTTTCAAATTGCTCGATGCCGATCGAAAATGCCCGAAAATACACTTGTTTGGTTTGTAAATAGACCAGGTACGAGCAAAGGAACGTTAGCTCGTCGCTCGCTCAATTGGCTCAAATTAATTTTGAATACACACACAATTATACATACTAATCTATAGGGCAATTATCTTATTATCAAATACCCAAACTAATAAACAAGTGAATAACGTCTGGAGTCTACGTACCACATCTGCAGACCCTAATTATCAAATAACCGCTCTCATTGCCACCTGTTTCAGGATTTTTCACATCAAGACTTCACAATCGAAAATTCAAAGGTCACTATCATGTAAACATGGATCATGTATTGTTATTCGCTAATTCAAAAGTTCGACTCCTTTTATACGATTCTCCGAATTGATTGACGCTCAATCAAAAAATGCTCGGATACACTCGTTTTATTTCGGCTTGGTTTGAATTATAAACAATCCAAACATAAACAAATGCAATAAAAGAACCTGCTGTAGAACCTAGAAAGTGAGCTGAAAAAAAAATACAAAGGAAATTAATTAACAAACAAAAAAGAATAAGGATCAATCAAGGGAATTTGAACCCGACGTGAATCGAACACGCAACCTTCTGATCTGGAGTCAGACGCGCTACCATTGCGCCACGGATCCTTGATGTTTAATATCTGCGATCATCTATTTAAGAAAGTACTTTATCCGCTTTAGATACTTGTACATGATGCATAAAACCTTGTACAATACACAACAAACAGTCATCTTTCTTTTGAGGAACCAGGTGTCATACATCTGCTGATTGGCTTGAACAATAATCTTGTTCCTAACTCATTGGTTAATGAAGAACCCTAGAGTGTTTCTAGAAGGTTTACTAACAAATGGAAATTTTACTTTCAGTGAAACTACCAATTTACCCTTGTCTCATCAATGTTTTGAAATTAACTTCTACAACTTTTTAACTAAAATATTTCTTGAGTTCAATGTCAATTTTGTGCATGTGGTTTCGGTCATTTTGCCAGTTTAGTCAAAAGGTTTCATTTTTCGCATTTGGATTCAAAAAGGTTTCACCGTTGCCATTTTAGTCCACTGGGTTAACTTCATCCATTTTTTTTGTTAACGAGAAGGGCAATTCGGTTATTTTATATATAATTCTGTTAACTAAAAGGGCAATTCGGCCATATAAAATGACCGAATTGCCATTCTCGTTAATAGAAAAATGGATGAAGTTAACCCAGTAGACTAAAATGGCAACGATGAAACTTTTTGGACCTACATGCGAAAAATGAAACCTTTGAACTAAACTGGCAAAATGGCCCAAACCACAGGGACTAAAATAACATTTAACTCAAATTTCTTCGATGGTGTAACTGCAGTATATTATAAGAAAACGGCGACATTGAATACCATTGTTAAAAGAAAATTTTGCTAGGTGGATGGTCAACGACTTCCCGTACCCAAGGTTTTAAAAACCGGTTAAAATAAGGTGGTTGAGCCAGTTAAACTGGATGCCGGAGGCTTGTGCGGCACGATTCGTACTGGTAAACCGAGGAAACAACAAAGAAGTTGTACCATTGGTAAATTGAGTTATACCGATTTAAACCGTTATACTGGTACCGGGTCAAGGTTAATTTGGACTTTTGGGCTAAAAAGATGCCGATTTACCTTCTTAGTAGAACTTAGCTTCATCCACATTCCACATCCATCATTGGGTTATTTTTTGATTATGGATTAACTTTTGTAATATTTTTTTTTATTATGGAATGATCTAGTTTCGGATTATATTTTGAGTTGAAATGGCATTTTATGGATTTATAGATTTAATTAGTCAACTCGGTTGAACCGCTTGTTACAACCCGGTTCAACCAGATAACCATTTCTAAACCTAACCCGTTGTGATTTAAAAACCGGTTTTTAAAACATTGTCGGTACCCTCCCCTTGTTGACTTGTTCTACTATAAAAAGTTTTAAGCATAGTGAGAAAGAAAAGTTGTGTATTCTCTACTTATTTTGTAATATTCTTTTAACATAGTACCCTATACACAATTACATACTAATATTTTTTTCTTCCTAATATACTTTTTTTAACGGCTCACAATATATAAAAACAATCGGCAAGTGATGAAAACAACATAATACACAAGATTTACAGCCCGAATATAAATCAGCATGACGCTAAAAATAACAGAATAGACAAAATTTACATCCCATAACATATAAAGGGGAAAGTTCTTGTACAAATAATCTTAACATACTAAACATACAAATTGAAGGAAAACTCAAAAAGACAAGGTGGTTTTTTTGTAATTATCAATAACTATCAAAGTTACTTTACAAATATACCTACAAAAAGCCTAACCCCCCCACCACCCCCAAAAACCTACCCCCCCACCCACCCAAGCTAAAATGCTAAAAACTAAACCCCCAAAAAAACCTAAAAAAAAAACACACACACAAATTATTTATTTTTTTTAATATTTTTTACTAAAAAATCGCTACTTTTAGTAGCAGCAAAAAAAAAAAGTAGCGATTTTTTTTATAAAAAATATTTAAAAAAAATTGTGTTTTTTAGGTATTTTTGGTTGAGTTCACATTTGTATAGTAACTTTGATAGTTGGTGGTAATTACAAAAATGCCACCTTGTATTTTTTACTTTTCCTTCAATTTATATGTTTAGTAGGTTAAGTTTATTTGTATTTGATCTTTTGCCAACATATAAAAGCAATCAACAGGTCCTGAAAACAACATAATACCAAAACTCCAAGACTGCCCTTTACCTGAATGCACCTAAAAACATTGTGATCACAATTCACACCA
The DNA here is from genome assembly GCA_030545235.1 of Helianthus tuberosus. NCBI lineage: Eukaryota > Viridiplantae > Streptophyta > Magnoliopsida > Asterales > Asteraceae > Helianthus > Helianthus tuberosus. The sequence goes on along the minus strand of CM060397.1, from coordinate 4,256,991 downwards.
CTTGCCCGAATCAATGGTCACCAGTTTCGACCGGTTGAATACCAAACCGTGTCACGTTTTCCTAATATATAATGACATAGGTAACTAAAGGTGTTTTTAAGATTGGGAACTGCTGAAAGGGTTGGCATTTATCTAGATCTCAAAGTTTTGACTCACTATGCTCTTGAAAGTTCACATTAAAACCAAGTCAAAGCCTATGGTTTTCATCTTTGAACTTTGATTTTCCAACTCATCTTTGTGTTCCCTATACCTGTTACAAGAATGAAAAACTGCCAGACTTTTAGATCTCAAACTTTGACCTTGAACATGTTCAAATATATGAGTTTTGACTATGAGGAATCGGTTGAGTGTGTCTTTTGCTTAGACTATGAGGAATCGGTTGAACACATGTTTACGGGATGTCAGGTGACTTCGAGAGTTTGGAGTTTTATTAGTGATTGGATCAACATCTCCCCTATCTTTGCTTTCAGATTCCAGGACCTGATGGAAGTGCATAACAAGGCGGCTGGGGGTGCACAAGCAAAGGAGATTATCAGAGGTATTATCATTTTGGCCTGTTGGTTTATTTGGAAAGTTAGAAATGAGAGGATATTCGAAGACGGCAAAGGGGATTGGCTAGAGATAGTTGGTTTGGTCAAATCTTTTAGTTTCTTTTGGATGAAAAATAGATCTAAATTTAAAGATTTAGATTGGGTAGAATGGTGTAAGTCCCCGTTGTATATGTTGTAATCTTGGGTGGTGCGGTCCTGCTTTTTTGTGTCAGGCCGGCCGTTTTTTAATAAAGTTTACCTTTCAAAAAAAAAAAATATGAGTTTTGACTTCAAATTATAATACCAACACTACTGTATCACATCACACTTTATATAAGGAAAAAAAAATTCACCACAGAAGTAAAAAACGGTGTTATCTAGCACATAATACTTGTTTATCATGTGTTATTTATTTAAGCAAATTTAATATCAATTTACCTAACATCTTCTAAAGAATGAAACCAATAAGAAAAATTTCTGGTGAGCACCACTTTCTAATTCAAGATCTAAGAAGAGTCTGAAAAATGGCTAAATGATAAAATGATTTGATGAATCATTCAGTACACACGGTTTCTAAGATGTTGGTCTAGTGGTCAAAAGACGCTCTCCTTAGTGGAGACGCAGGTTTGATTCCTGCTCGGGCCATTTTCGAGGGACATCTGGTGAAAGGACGAATTAAGGCTTTAATCTCGTGTTCAGACCTGACGCGGGGGTGAGGGTTTACAGATTCCAGTTCCCGCGCATCAGGGGGCGCGATCTTATGACGGTCGACATTGGACATAGCCTCAAACATGGTATAGTTTACACGTGAGATTCTTTGCGTTAAAAAAAAGTACACACAGTTAGAATAAGAAATTCAAAGAAACATTAATTGGTCAAAATGGCTCAGCGAATTTGCCGTTTATAAAAAAAACAACAATATTTAACATATCACGTGATATGATGCAATTGCCACAACCTGTAATCAAGTTATCAAAGTAGTGATCACGTGAAAACTGCATCTTGGTCAACTAAGCCTTGATAATGTCGCCAAAACTTGTACTCATGTCACACCTTTTTGCATGTTCTATTTTTGGAACTACAAAAACCAATGCGCTGTAATAAACTTGTACAGTTGTACCCAATGCATTAACAATTGTACCCTGCATGGTCTTGTATCTTTTCAAATCAGCAACTACAAGTGCTGACACAAAGCAATATGCATACAACAGAATACAAAGTCTTTATTGTCATTACAAACAAACATTATGGTAAAAACAGAAAAGACAAGACTCAGCAAAATGAAACATACCGGGCCACCCACAAACGTAACCACGATCGTGAAACGGGTCGGTCTTGTAGCTGACCGGACCTGCATACACCCAAATAGCCCCAACCGCACTATCACCCATTGACCCACAGCATGTGCATCCATGAATAACAGTATAACACCTGATCTCGAACCCGAAGGCCCCGAACCACATCCACATCTCATCACGTTAACAAGTACTAACCCAAACACGAACCCTAACCATGCCCTCGATAAGCGTGCAAGCGCGCAATCCGACCCCCTATCATGTAACAAGAACATCACCCCTCTCTTTAACCAACTTCTAACATACTTTTGTTACTTTTCTTTTTTCATATTTCGACCGGCAAACGGATATAGGGGAATGATTCATAAACATCACAAACCAATATGAGCTTTTTTTTTCATCTTTCAATCAAATGTGGTACCAACGAATCTACCCACGTGGCTCTTGACACCTAGGAAGCTGTTTCAAACATTCTGAGCAAAGATACTCCAACGAAAACGTTTCTTCATATTCACTATTATGTACACACCGCCCGCATTCAGCACACCTAGGAATGCAGATTATGCAAGCTCTACATTGCTCTTTCGGTTGACAACCGCCAGCTGGACAGTCATAAACGAGCCTCAGGTTCTGACATCTAGGGCAAATTTCAACATCTATAGCACGATCATCATCACATGTCGTATACAAGTTTGCCCGGTGATAATAATGTGGAATGTAATTGATTTTCTGAATTCCCAACAAGTTATTCAACAGTTCATAATGATCAAGTGTTATTCCGTAAAATCCACCTGTTTTTATATGCTTTATACCAGCGGTTTCTGTATTCGAGTTGAAAGCCTTCAAATTGTTCAAGATACCCTCGATACTGAGTCGTGTGCATCCAGGAATGAATAACTATATTAAAAAGAACAAGGCATTATTAGCATTACAAAAAACACAACAGATCAAACAGATTATAAAATAATTATATTATCTTAGCTATATATAGCTATGCAGTTAATATCGGTGATATATCGGTTATCAGTCCCCATGTAAAAATATTGGTGTCAAATATCGGTACCGATATTATCAGCGATATTGATCAACATAACTGATATATCACTGATATAACCGATATATCACTGAATTGTTAGTGTTAAATTGCTATAGATATATGAATTTTGCATGATATCCCACCGATATCTCACCAAGATAACATATATCTCAAATATCGGTCCTTGACAGATATCCAATATTTTACCTCATTAACTGCAAAGATATATAGGTGTATCCTAATGACAACATTAAATACAGTAAGCATATTAAAATTAAGATTAGAAAAACTTAAAATGTTTGAAACAATTGTTTACCTTGGTCAGTTTTGGGTTCGTTTCCAAAACGCGCCTGAGACCATCATCGGTGATCTTTGGGCATTTTATTAGGCTCAGACACTGGAGATTACCGTCAGCGCGATTAGTTAACTGAACAAGAATATCATCAGTAATTCTCTCATTCAATGGCTGATCAATGTACAGATTTCTCCATAAAAGAGAATCGTTATGAATAGTGGAGCACAAAGATTTACAAACACGCTCCACCGCAAGAAGATCTTTAGTTCCCAAATAACTAAGAGCTAGAACAAAAGCCTCATGGGGCTCTCCTCCAATAACATCAGGACACGTGGCAACATCGTTTACAGACTCTTCAGATTTTGTAACAAAAACACTTTCACTCACACAGTCAAAATCCTTATAGTGTTGATCATGGAACATCAAATTAGTGGGAATCGACTGGAACTTCATAGCACTGTTCAAAAAGAAATTGAAACCTGCGAATAACCCGTAATCTTCTCTATGATTCACAAACGTGTTTCTCATATAATCCCCATAATCAAGTTCTAAATCACCAATCCATCCTGTAATCGCGGTAAACGTGGTACTAATATCAATATCCATCCCAAACGGATCCGATGGCAACAAATCAATAATGTCTTTCGACACAGATTCCGGTGAACCACCTTTATCAACTATCTCCCTCCGTGAACCAAACCGATCATATAACTCATCATGACCCCCTTTCTCACTGTTCACTATTCTCAGCGGCGAAACCATACTGTCTTCCGACGTATGAGCAGGAAAAATCGGACGCTGAGAGTAATTCAATGCATTTTCTATAAACCCTAGAAACAAAAATACCTTTTTCGGATACAGAAATAAACCGAATGAAACTGAAAGCAACAAAACCCTGGTAAAAAGACACCTTTTTCGGATATGAAACGAAAGGAACCGAACGAAACGAACAATAGTGAATTCAACGAAACCGAACAAAGCCGAATTCAACGAAAACCTAGAAATTCAAGACAATCAACATGACAAAACCAAAAGAGGGGGGGGGGGGGGGGGGGGGGGGGGGGGGGGAGAGAACTTCCTAATCTTTTTAAATTTTTTTATTCTTTTATTTTTTTGAAACTTTTTTTGTTTGTTTTCTGTTGAATAAAAACCTAAAAATAACAAAACAAGAAAACCCTAACTTTTTGGGGGCAAACTAAAAAAGGCGCCAAAAATTCCAAAAATTTCACAGAGTTTCTTGCATAAACCTATAACACAGATTATTAACAAACACTATACAAATAAAGAATCAACGAATAACGAAACCCTAACGTTCAATTATTCAAATCAGAACCTCAATTCACAAACAATAACACAAAAATCAATCAAATCCGATAGAAACTAAATCAAACAATTGAATAAGTAGATGAATTCGACCTGATTGAACCACGAAAAAACCCTAACTTTCCGGTGAGAACGAACGAACGACGAACGGCAATCGAATTAGTCAAAATTGGAGGCTGTGAGAATCAATTGGGGGTGAATGCAGGTGCCATAGAGCGAATCGAACGAGAATTCGATCCGATTTGGGGGAAAATGTTGGTGAAATTGGAAGAATTGTAGAGAGAGAAAGTGGGGGATTGTAGAGAGAGAAGAGTGTGGGAAAGGAGATGAATGGGAATGTGTTGTGGGGAGTATTAGTATGAGTAAATGAGGTGGAAACCGACACGTGTCCGGTTGTTAGGGTTTTACTGGTTCATGTGGCGGGAGTTTGGAATGCATCTGGTTTTACGGTTGACCGTTTGTGGTGGTGTTTTACCGGTTACCGGTAATTACCGTAATGGTAAACTATTTTGGTGGATTGTTTGCTCTATTTTTGTTCGGAACCATCCGTTTTTTCGTGAATTTTTTGTGATAAATTTAAAGTTTTAAAATAAAAAAAATAATAATCAAAGGATAATATGAAGATAAAAACACAAATCAGAAGTAAAAATAAAAGGTAAATTAAAATCAACTCGTATTAACCATCCTCGCGTTGCGGTGGGGCCATCAACACTAAACTTGCGGCGTGTAAATGCGAATCGTTTAGACCGAAACGTAAAAATAATAAATTAGATGATCTAGGATCCACGTGTTGCGATGAACCTGCCACACGGGAAAAAACGTAGACGATGTAAAAACGTTGAATCACACACACGTTGTACCGTGTTAACTCGTAAAATTTAAACGGAAGATAAAACGAAAAATTTGCGTAAGATGAAACAATGTAGGGAACCAACGCTGAAAGTACAAAATCAACTAGTATAACTCAAAAGTAAAATCAACTAGTATTAAGCACCCTCGTGTTATGGTGGGGCCACCAACACTGAATTTCGGCATGTTAATTCGAATAACTTATACCCAAACTTAAAACATAGAAAAAAATATCTAAGTTGATCTAGGACCCACATGTTGCGACGAACCTGTCAAACGGAGCAAAATAGATGACGTAAAAACGTTAAACCACATACGTTGCGTCATGTTAACTCGCAAAATTTAAACAGAACGTAAAACGAAAAATTTTCGTATCATGAAAAGTGTAGGAGACTAAAGTTGAAAATATAAAAGTTGTGAGGTTAAATTGTAAAAAAATGAAAGCTTTGGTGTTATAAGTAAAAAAATAATTAGTTTTGAGTTAAAAGTGAAAATCGATTTTCTTTTTAAAACCTTACAAAGCATAACGGTACACACCTCTGTATAAACAAATGTTATAAATTTAGGAGTTAATTACATAGTTAGTCCATGTGGTTAGCACAAAGTAACATACTTAGGTAGTAGTAGTTTAAAATCACATTCTAGAGTATTAACTTTTCATTTTGTAACGTTTGGAGGTATTAACTTCTAGAGTGTTAACATAGTTAGTCCCTGTGGTTTGCACAAAATAACATACTTAGGTGCTAATAGAATGTGATTAAACCTACAAATAACGTTAATACCTCCAAACGTTACAAAATGAAAAGTTAATACCATAGAATGTGATTTTAATTTATTAGTACCTAAGTATGTTACTTTTTGTAAACCAAGAAGACTAACTATGTAATTAACTCTAAATTTAGATTATGTAAATAGGGGTCAAGTTATTCTACAAAGGTTTCTAATTGTAAGAAGTGTAAGAAGGATTTATAGAGTGACAAGTGTCCAATAACCTAAAACTAAACCCACTACATCACCACCAAAAACCTAAACACCCACCCCCACCCCACCACCACCACCACCACCACCCAAAAACCTAACCCCCCCCCCCCCCCCGCCAAAAAAAAACAAAAAAAAAAACTATACCTCATCAAAAAAACCCCCAAAAAACCTAACCCACCCCCCCCACCCCCCAAAAACCTAAAAAAACCTAACCCCCCCCCCCCCCCCCTACCCCCCAAAAAACCTAAAAAAAAAATATAAAAAAAACTAAACACCCACCCCCCACCCAAAAACCTAAACCCCCACCCCCCACCCCCTCGGCAAAAAAAAAAAAAAAAAAAAAAAAAAATTTTTTTTTTTTGGGTGGGTGATGTGGGGGGTTGGGGGGGGGGGGGGGGGTTGGTGGTGGTGGATGTTTAAGTTTTTTTTTTTTTTTTTTTTAGTGGGTTTTTTTGTGTAATGGGTTTTTTTAGGTTATTGGACACTTGTCACTCTATAAATCCTTCTTACACTTCTTACAATTAGGATCCTTTGTATTTGATCCTAATCCATGTAAATAGTAGCCACTTCTCTATTTGGTTTTTCAAATCTTGTGTGTAGCTATGGAATTGTTATTGCAATTTTTACGTAATTAATTATTATTTTTTACTGGTTGATGAAGTTTAGATAATTGGATGATTTATAAATTACTAGGAGCCCTGAAGTTGAGTGTGTTCAACATGATGTGTGGATAATCATAGAATTCGGTGGCAAAATAAAACAAAAATATAATTGTTGTTTACAATATAAGTTTTTGTATACTCATTGTAATTACTTTTTTAGAAATAATTTACGGTGCTAAGCTACAAAAGAGAAGTAATCTTTCATTGTTTTTTAATTGTCTTATAAACATTCATTTTTACTTATGTGTCTTCATTTATAATGTCAAACTATAACAATTAGCGACATCATTTTATAAATATTTTTTTTATTGACGTCGTTATCTTTTGGTATTCAGATGTCTATCAACTCTATGAAAGGATTTCCTTAGGCGGGTTGGTTCAACCATATTCAACAATATTGATTTGTGTAATCAAGTTTTTATATACTTTTAGTGCTTTGTTATAAAACTATCAATATTACACTATCACCAATTTTGAAACACGAATATAAGATGTTCAAATAGCTATTGTCTTGAATCTTGCTCGAAAAATACTCTATCTTGCTCTTAGGCTAAGCATAATGGGCATTATAGGGACGTGAAAAGGTACGATAATGCCCTCAAGGCACTTTAAAATATCCAATATAAGGAAGCATGTAACCCAAGCTTTGATTATTTCAATCAAGGTAGCTACCCTAATTCACATCCCTAAGAAGCAAGCAAGGTTCTTCAAGGTAGATATCAAGGTTTCTTCAAGGAAGTCATTGCCTCTATTATTCTTCTTCCTATCTTAACTGACTTTCGTACTCATCACACTATAATATCCGTTTTATCAATGTAATGATTTTAGATATTATATTGCATAATATAGTATTAGATACTCGTTGATGACACGTCTACATTCTCCATTGTAATTATCTTACAATCAAACCCTATTGTCATAAATTGCTTTGAACTTTTGGACCATAATGCTAATACAAGGTTTGAGTAAATTGCCAAAATGGTCCCTGAGTTTAGGCCACTTTTGCCACTTTAGTCCAAAACATTTTATATCTGGGTCACTGAGGTTTCATTTTTGCTGTCATTTCCATCCAATTGGCAAATTGGGTTAGAATTTTTTGTTAACTTCTCCCTTTTTTATCGGTTTCCTCATTTAAATTAAGGGTATAAATCGTCATTTATGCCATAATATATTTTAATTAAATGAGGAAAACGACAAAAAAAAGAAGTTAACAGAAAATTCTAACCCAGTTTGCCAATTGGGTGAAAATGACAACAAAAATGAAACCTTAGGGACTTAGATACAAAAAAAAATCATTTTTGGATTGAAGTGGCAAAATGACCTAAACTTAGGGACTATTTTGGCATTTTACTCGTAAAATTTTAGGATAAAAGTTTAGTGAAATCAAACTGAAGGCCCAACAAGGTTATTCAAAACTTTAGTAAAAAAAAAAATATGTATATAAACAAAGGAGGGAGTTGGTTCTAAGAGTTCCAATATTTTTAATGTGTTTGTGTGTGGCTTTGGTGTGAGATGAACGCAAAGAATAATTACCAAAGGAGGAATCAAGTTATATTCGCAATCTATAGTTTATAATTAGTGCCTAAAGCTTACCCCTTACATCTCAAGGACTAACTATTCAATTTAGCATCATTGAGTACTAATACAACCACCACTCCACTTAATGGAAATTGGAAGGTTATGGGATATATAGTTGCTTATAATCATTAATGATTATAAAAATACAATCTATTATAATTTATTTATTATAACTGTGTGATAATACCAAAGAAACGTATAAGTGAGTTTTTGTTGAGCTAGAGGATTACCATTCGCGCTTCGCAACGGGTTTGAAACATAGATAAAAATAAACAAATCGTGAGAGTTTAAAGTTGTTTGATGTTTTACTTAAGGGGCTAAACATGTCATTATCAAAGTTGAGGAGCTAAAGTTGTTTATTATTAAAGTTGAGAGGCTAAAGTTGTTTTAGTTAAAGGGCTAAACATGTCATTATTAAAGTTGAGGGGCTAAACATGTCATTATTAATGTTGAGGGGCTGAAGTTTATTATTAAAGTTGAGGGGCTAAAGTTGTTTGATGTAGTTAAGGGGCTAAACATGTCATTATTAAAGTTGAGGGACTAAACATGTCATTATTAAAGTTGAGCGGCTAAAGTTGTTTAATATTAAAGCTGAGGGGCTAAAGTTGTATTAGTTAAGGGTCTGAACATGTCGTTTGCTATAATCATATTTGCAGTCAGGTCTCAAACTAACATTTTTATTCTTTCTTTGACCTTTACAATGTTATAATATATTAATATAGGAGTAAATTACGATTTTGGCCCATGTGGTTATATCACTTTTATCCTTTTAGACCAAAAAAGAATTTTTTAACATCCGAGCCCCCAACGTCTTTTTTTCTAACCCTTTGATGTTAGGAGCCAAAAAGGTTAGAAAAAAAGACGTTATTTTTTTTGGGCTAAAAGGGTAAAAGTGATATAACCACAGGGGCCAAAATCGTAATTTACTCTTAATATAGCTTCTACTATACATATAGGTTTTTTGGTGGCATGAAAATCTTTTTCAGGTTGAAATGCAATGTGAAGTGGCATATATCAAGTGGTGCTATTGGCTGTTTAGCTGATTAGGTATATACGTTTTTGACTACCGGTCGGAAATCTCAAGCTTCGTCACTGACTTTCTCCCTCTTTGTTTTAAGTGGCAGTTCACATACACAAATGCGATACTGATACAATCTTGTGCCATTCCAATATTTGTGTCTATTGCAGAAAAAGTAAGAAAGGAGATAGATGCACATGTTTCGGCTTGCAGGTCTTTCGTACTTACCATTCGTTATCTTTGGCCGATAAGTAATAATTATATGCGCGTAGACTTAAATATGATTACAAACTATATTAATAATCTATGTTATTCATTATAAGGCCTTAAGAGGTTGTATGCATTAACATGCACTTTTAATGACTTTCGGCTTGTTTCTTTTTCAGCTGTAATTTTGTTTGACCCGTTTGAGAAACGTAGTCATTCAAGCTTTAATAAGTAAATGGGCCGAAATTGCCACTACTGTCAACTATGCATTTTCCGAGTTTATACAGAAATTATATTATTGTAGACTTTGTTTGTTATGCACTTGTAGGACCTCATGCAACCTATAAATGATGAATTAATGATGTATGCAAATTACTCAAGAGACGGTGGTGTTTCTTGTTCGCACTCAATCTGAAGCAAGAAATTATACTGTAAGTTTTTTTTTTTTTTTTTTGGAAAGGCAAAAAAAAAAGTAAATTTTACTGTAAGTTTATCAGTTCTCAATTTATCATGCAAAATTTGTTTTTTTTTTTCCATACATAGAAGTTATTCTAGGTAATTACTATATTTAAAAAAAAACTATGTTATCAGCTATATATGTATAAAAATGGACAAGAAGTTTGTGGGTCAACCTGCCTGGCCCACGTTGAACTTTTCAACCTGACCCACCGACCCGATTTTGGGGTGTTTGTATTAGACTTTGGGCCCACGGGCTCGGTTAGGTTTCTAAGATCACTCGTAATATATATCGTAACCTATATAGAGATTACGAGTAACCCTAGAAACCTAACTGAGCCCGTGGCCCATAGTCTGGATTTGCCTATTAAACTACTTATATTTGAAAATTTTCAAGGGTCAACATGAGGGTCAACGGAAGCAATTGAACTCCTATCAGTCCAAAGCTTTTGTTGATAACAAAACTGAAACATTTAATAATGCATCTTTTAGATTTGCCTGTCATGTGCAGGATTCTTCTCATGTTAGATGCAACCATTTTTTGTTACCAATGAGCAAAAGTTTCTACTTTAAATGTGTTTGTAATGTAATCAAAAGTTGACTTTCCAAACACCCCCCCTAGGTGGGGGTGGGGTGGGTGAGTTTGTTATAGAAGATCATGATCTACATCTATGTTTGTTTTATTTGTACTTTTGTTGTTGGTCATGATGGTGTTTTCCACCAATATATCATGGTTTTTGCTTGAAGATTTGACAATTATTTGTTTTTTTCGGCCTTATTACTTGTACTCGTTAGAAGTGAAGAGAAGGTTTCCTGACCCGTTAGGAAATCGTCGGACTGATTGCTTTATATGTCAGAAATTGACAACCGGTGAGGATATTGGTACAATAGAAGTGGCACGGCGTGTATCACTTTTTTTGCCTACCAATACGGCTTGTGTTACTTTTTTCACCCGACAAAGAAATGACTGATGTGACAATGATATGACCAATACGGCTTGTATAGACCAATGCTACCTAAGAACCTTTTTTTATTTGATGGGCCAAGTAAAAAATAGCTACAATATAAAAGCGTTTGATAGGTAGCTCAATGAAAAATGATTTAGACAAGCAATGGGAGGGAGTGTACTTACACTCGAACCCATAAAACGCAAGCATGTAAAATGATTTAGACAAGTATTGGGAGGGAGTGTACTTACACTCGAACCCAGAAAACGCAAGCATGTAAAATGATTTAGACAAGTATTGGGAGGGAGTGTACTTACACTCGAACCCAGAAAACGCAAACATGAAAAATGATTTAGACAAGCAATGGGAGGGAGTGTACTTACACTCGAACCCGGAAAATGCAAATATGTCCCTTAACGGGTCGTTTTTGTAAAACGTCAAACTTAAAGACAAAGTCAGAATATAAAAATGAAGCGTGGTCTTAATGCATACCGGGAGGATTGCAATAATAACGACTTCGGTAAAACACCCGGTTGATGGGTAAGAATTAAACACATGCGTAAACCAAGAGACGTGAACGCGGATTGAAAAATATAAGGACTTGGATTACGAGTTATGACTATAAAATCTCGTATATAGAAATTGTGAGTAAATATATTCAACTATTCGAAGTCGAATGGGTTGAATAAAGAATAAAGTTGATTGTTTATAAGTGATGGATTTCACATTAATAGGTCAAACATGTTGAATACAATATAACGCCGAATGGCACGAATGAGCGCTAGCCAGATAAAGGTAGCGTTAAATGCAAGAGAATAATGAGCCCGGTAATGGGATATAACCAAATAAGAATAAATTATGGACTGTCAATATCCTGGTATGGATAATAGACAAAAGTTAAAGAGAAGATCCTAAAACTAAAACTTCGGTTTTAGTGAGAAATAATGTTTTTACAAACATAAATTCTGATAGGAATTTAAATAGTAAGCATGAAAGATACAAGTCTTGACACTGATAGGCGCAAAACGATATATTCGAAAAGTAATATTTTCGAAAATGAAATTTGATATAAATTAAAGATGATGTAACACAATCACGGTCCAGAAATGTAAGGTGAAGTAGAATCACATTATAACCAAGCAAGCGGTAAAAAGTAACTGGACTAATAAGTCTAATTAGTGAGACCCGTCAAGGTCATTTAAATAAATTTGGTTTGCTTGTAAACGGTAGGTTCGGTATGACTGAACCGAATAAATAAATCTGAAAACAAAAGAAAGTATTGCTAAAAGTGAAATATTTCACTAAGGACCCTTAAACGGGTCGAGGTGACGAATGCACCAAGAGTTCGATAATATATAAAAGCGATGGAAATCGCTAAGTTAACTAAACTAGTAAAAATAACGGAATTACGTTATTTCAAGTTACATTATGTCATATGAGATACGTAGAGGTTCTGTAACCAAAAAGACATTACCATAATTTTTCTGGTAATGCTAACAATTGGTTAAAGTAGGAGTAATGCTTAAGAGATTACTCAAGTCAAACGCATTGAGTTTAGGAACTCAATGAACTATGTAAGCAAGGTTTCGAGGACGAAACCTCTTTAAGGGGGGTAGACTTGTAACACCCCGAAAACGGGTTTGGTAATTAACCCGCGTTAATTCTAAAAGACGGGTAAAGTACCGTTAGCAGTAAAAATAGCCCGGTAAATATTAGGATTTTAAATAAATAAACCTAATATTAAATAAAAGTAGTATAAAGGCTTTTGGAGGAAATAAAGTTTATAGAAGACCTGACCTAACGGGACCTAAAATAAACTTAGTCATAAATATTCCCGAACCCGCTAAGTTAACTAGGAAATATTTAACCTAGTTAATAAGTGGGAAAATTGTTAAAAGAAATAAGTAGGTTGTGACCTACTTAATAACGAACCAAACACGAGGGGTTAAAGCGGGATAACTAGAAAAGTTATTTAATTAAAACAAACACAAACACACACACACAGTGTGTGTTCTGGATCGAGCTCAGGGGCGACCAAGAAGAGTCAAACCCTAATCAACACAATTTCATCAAATTGAAGGGGCAAATCAAGTCCAAATCAAAATCCGAGTATGAATTAGTGATCTACATTGAAAAAGGAGTCACGAGGTATGTAAATTCTTGAGAAAATCTCTAGTTGAAATTCTGAGCAAACCTAGAGAACTCGAATCTGAGCTTGCATGTTTGTTGTTTGGATGAAATTAGTGATGAAACTATGTTTAGGAGTAAACCCTAGTCATGTACTTGTTTAATTGATGTTCATGGTTGTGAATTCATGATCATACACTCATGTGTCAAGTGGGTTTTGATTATGTAGTAAAGATGATGATGTACACATGTTTAAAATCATCATAGTTGCTAGTAGGAACAAGATGCTTGAACAATTTGCAAGTTTGAGTAATTGATCATAAGTGATAGTGGTGAATTTTGATGTTAATCTTGGTAAAAATAACTAGTTGGGAACTAGTTAGTAAATATGTAAAATTATGCACATTAGGTGTTTGTTAAAATGCCTAAATGAGAACTAAGTGTTGATAATGTGCCTAATTGAGTCTTGTGAACTTGATAGTGCAATCATATGTGTTAATTGGTGATTTGACTTTTAAATAGTCAAACCGACCATTAATAAGATCGAATGGTAATTGTGATAGAAAATATGTAAGATGGAATAGTCATAATTAATGATGACTAATATAACCGTCTTATGAATTATGATGATAGTTTGACGCTTGACAAGCTAGGTGGAGGCTTGGAAAGGAAGCGGGTCAAACGAAGCAAGTATGAAGGAAAAGCGTAATTCGGATGCAAGGTAAGTATAGCTTACACTAGTCTTAAATTGTGGAATATTTTCTTATCATATAAGTTATGAATGAGATATCTAAACAATTGAAATATGATGTTCCGTCGTGTAGTCGAACGGAACAAGAACGTCAAAGATGAAAGAAACCATAATAATGGTTAAAAAGAAGTAAATCAATAATTTGGTCATATTATGTCGAAAGTAATAAACGGTTTATAAGTAAAATGACCGTACGATGTTAAACGGAACGGGTCATGTAGACGAGACGATAATAAATATCATCTCGCATAGATAAACGACCATTTCGGCCAAACGGGTCAAAAATTGTAGACATCACCTTTTGACAATATCGACTAATGATTCTTTTGTCGAGTTATATGCTTACAGGAATAGATATCCAATGGATATTCGTATCGTTCTAAATTAGCGAATATAAATCAAGGTATTAAAACCGGGTTAATAAGTTGACCCGGGCCAGGTATGTATAATAGATCAACTCCTCTTTTAGAACTTGGAGATCTATGAGATTTAGGCAAAGTAAAAAGAAACATTCGGTTACCTTAAAAGGTAAACCGAAGGATTTAAATTATAGACAGAGTGTTTTGAAAATAAGATTTGGTTAAAAACGAGATTTTGGGCGTACATGGCTAAGCAAACCCTTCGTTGTAAAAGAAGGGTTAAAAATGACCAAAACGCCCTTGTAAACAAAATTAAGCAAACAACTCTTACAAGTCGCTTGAAAACAAGTTTTATAATCAAGTTAATACTTAGAATAAGTCTAATAGCGTAAGATGTAAATCCTTGGTCAAAAGACTCTATATGAGTCTTTGCCGTAAATTGATAATCCGAAGGGTAAACTCGGATTAATTAGATCGTCACATTAAAACCATCACAAATATAGATGTGATGGAAGGTCACTTGATAATTAATGTGGAAATAAAATGCTAGAAAGAAATGGGTGCGAGTTATGCGTAAAAGTTGCTTAAATGTCCTTAACGGGTCAAAATAAGCACTTGAGTATAAGCGGGGTTAAAATGCGTAGAAAACCCATGGTTTGAGCCAAATATGATAGACGATATAGAACTTAGAAGGTTCACGAGAATTTGGAATCGAACAAACAAGTTTGTTTGATAAATACATGAACGGGTTAAAATGGGTAAATTCTAGTTTAAGCCAAAAGCTTAAAACTCTAAAAATTTGTTAATCCGGAAGTCGGATTTTAAATCCATTTGATGGAGAATCAAATTACAAACATGTAGGAAGAAACGGAAGGTCAAACGGATAAGCGGTTTGAAAGATACGAAAGATTTCGTGTCAAATTACGGCAAAATGGAAAACTGGATGCAGGGTCCACCGTAAGTTACGGTGGAGGCCAGGTTGAAAATTTTGTTTTTGTTATCAATTGTTTCTCGGATTCGTTTAGACACGTTTTAAGCCATGTATGACTAAAGCATTTCATGTTTATGAAATGTAGGTACACCTTGGATGCCGGAAGACGATCAAGCTCAACGAAGAACCGAACACGATAAAGACACACGCTTCCGCACTTTGACACATAGTAAATTTTAAACAACGAATTCAACCTCGTTATGTAGAATAACTTATGATTTGTAAAAGTTTTTAATAAACCCGTATTTCCAAATGTTTATGTAATCTTAATTACATGATTGTTTTACGTAAAATTTACGTTAAACCTTGAATAATAAGAACGGGTGTTACATTAATAAACAAGTAACTAAATGAAATCATTTCCGCTTATTGTTTCTCAATTGTTTAGTATTTTTTTTATTAATATTTACCTAGTAAACAAATAAAATCGAGAAAATTTTGAATTAGTCATATATATAAAGGAAAATAGATTTTAATAATCTCAACTTTGATCTATTGGCCGAGATTAATCCCCAACTCAGAAAATGTTTACATACAGTCACAACTTTAGATATATTTTCCTTCCGCAGTCACATATCAATTAGTTTTTGCTGAGGTGGACTTCTTATTTGACAAAAAAAAAAAAATCAAACTTATGATAACGTAGACTGTTTTTGTGGCAAATAAATCAAAGTTTTGATGACATCAGTATAAACTAACTGGGTTAACTTTTCAATAGTATGAGATTGCTGAACAAAAATATGTTCAAAATTCAGTAAACATTTCCAGGGTTGGAATTAATTCTAGTTTCTGGGTCAAAATTGTGATTATTAAAATATAATTTCCCAATATAACTGATGCTGATTTTAAAGAAAAGTCAAGATGATTATTTATTCTGATAATGTCAAACTTAATAATAAAAAAAAAGACATGTTGTTTAAGGCCATGTGTTGATGAAAAATAAAACAATTAAAATTTGTTTGATGCGGTCCTGTGGATGGGTCTTGGACATATCAACTATCAATAAAGAAGATCATGTACCCCTTCATATCATCCATGAAAGACTCTTGAAAATTATCACATTCTCTCTTTAAAAGTTACCCCTTCACATTCTATCATTTTTTTTTAACTTAAATATAGTAAAAAAGTTGTAACAATCATTAATAATCATATATTTCAAATACACATAAATTTCATACATTTAAAGGGAAACGAAATACATATTAATTAAGTTATGCTACTACATGTTAGGGATGGATATCTGGTACTGGGTTCCGTCGAATCACTACCGTACTGAACCGTTTTCGGTATCTACTTTTTACGTTTTTCAGGATCGGTACTTTTAGTTAAGTACAACACGATATTTTGGGTTGATTTACCTTGAATACCGGTACCATACCGTATCGGCCACTTTGGTTACCAGTGTCCGTACGATACCAAGCTTATCCCTAGTATTAAATGAGTGACATGTATATTTAGACTATGTGTTCTTTATTCATTAAAATACTAAGAAGATTGAAATAAATATTAAAGTAAATTATAAAAAAATAACTAATTTACATATTTCTAATTTTAATGAATTAATTTCAAAAATTGTTTTTCCTAATTAGATTTTTTATGATTATTACGTCACGTTCCATGTATAGTTAAGCCTCTAAATTTGACTTTGAATTTGGAATAAGCCCACACGACCAGATTAAGTTATCTTTTTTTAGTAGTTGTAAGTTTGGTCCATGCAGTAATAAAACTCCAAGTCCTCATAAGTCATGACCAACCCAATAAACGTCCAATATTAATAGCCACCCATTTGGTTGCTTTTAATAATATTTTCTTCTTATTTTATACTTTAGAGAGTAAAATCTAAAACGGTTCCTCATTTTAGGTTATTTCTGTCACTTCAGTTTAAAAATGAAACGTTTTGCATTTAGGTCCCTAAGACTGCAGGGAGTGGTGGCGTTGATTGGGCAGGGGAAGCCAGGCAACGCTGGCTAACCCACTCCGTGCCAGCGTTAGCTTTGGCGTTGCCCAGCCAGCATCACTATGAAGCCGACGTGGGGCGGGGTGGAGAGATGACTTGGCTGGCTACTATTGGCTGTGGTATACAGTGGCGAAGCTTGAGATTTCCGACCGAGGGGTCGAAAACGTATATAGCAAAAATTTCTATAAAACCGGGGGGTCAAAAACGTATATACCCAAAAATTCCTATACGAAAACTACATACTCTCCACTAACGAGGGAAAAGTTCGAGGGGTCGGTCGCCCCCTCCCGCCCCTACAAAGTTACGCCATTGGTGGCATATGACCGTTGGGCTAGCCGTTTGGCATAGCCGTTGGCCAATGGATTCTTTAAGTTCAAGCGATTCGTATGATACGTTTGTTTTGTCATCCTCATTCGACGATGGAGCGGAAATATTATTATCAACAGTGGCGACGGTCGTGAAAGCTATTGTTGAAGATTTAGATGAAGGGACTTCCCAACCCGAACCCAAACCCAAACAGATGAAGTATATAGTTCGTGAACGTGAAACTGCAAACGATTTGCTGGTAAGAGATTATTTCTCACCCGAACCAACGTATGATGCAAACATGTTTAGGCGTCGTTTTCGTATGAGTAAAGAATTATTTTTAAGAATATCAAAGGATTTAGAGGATAATTATCATTATTTCCAACAAAGACCCGATGCACGTGGTAAGATCGGATTTACCACGTGGCAAAAGATCACGACCGCCCTAAGACAATTGGCTTACGGCAATAGTTCCGACATAATGGACGACTGTTTAAAAATGTCGGCACGAGTGGCTTGGGAAAGTCTTCACAATTTTTGTGCGTATATCAATGAACTATATATGAAAAGATACTTGAGAAAACCGACGTTTAGTGATATGCAACGAAGAGAGAACACAAAACCAAAATCTAATCGAGTCAAGACAAATAAGTTCAAACTTTCGAGCTGATATGGTACAACCTGTTTCGACACTTCCTAGATTCGACTCAATGGAAGATGAAGATGAAGATGAAGATGATTGATTGATTTTTTATTGTTGTAATGTATTATTTTATTGTAGTTTTTTAAAATTACTTTATTTAAATTCTATGATTAATATAAAAAAGCAAAAAAAAAAAAAAAAATCTATGCACATGTGGCACCCCCACGCCGCTAACCCACGCCCCTTACACACCCCACTTTTTTGGGTGTGGAGTGGTGGAGCCCACAAGTGATATGTGTCATTCAAACCCCCCCCCCCCTCCCCCCCGACTCCCCGCAGTCTAAGGTTCCATTTTTGTTGTCATTTTAATCCAATTGGCAAACTGGGTTACAACTTTGTGTTTACTTCTCTCATTTTGTCGTTTTCCTCATTTTAATGAAGGGTATAATCGTCATTTTATGACAAAATATATTTTAATTAAATGAGGAAAACGACAAAAACGAGAGAAGTTAACATAACATTTTAACTCAGTTGACCAATTGAATGAAAATGGTAACATAAATGAAACTTCAAGGATTCAGATACAAAAAAGTTTCATTTCTGTACTGAGTAGTTACAAAAATGACCTAAATTCAAGGACCATTTTGACATTTTACTCTACTCTAGATAAAGACATAACTAATACAAATCAAGATACAAAAGAATTAAGGAATCTTGTATTTGTATAACTTATCAAATTATTTATATTTATGGTTGTTTTAATTAAAATTTGACCAAAGAATAGTGATGTCAACATTTTTAGAATATGAAAGTTTAACAAGAACGCCAATGTGGTATCATCAGACGACTTTAATTTACAATAAACTTTAATAAAAGACGATTACGACGTGGTTATATTGACTCGGTTAGAGAAGAAACCTTCGGTCAAAATGTTTAATAACACAAGTAAAGCACTAACTACTCATGGCATGCAAATCTAAAGGGGAAAATTCAAAAACTATTATTTATTCTAATCGAAAATCATTTAATCGATGTCATAACAAGCAATGTCGAAAGTGAGTTCGACACAAGTACGGGAGCATATATTGTAGAGAGCTCCCGGTGTTTAAGAATCAACATGATTTCGTTAGTGACATATTCAGACGTTCTGCTAAGAAAGAGGCACTCATTAATTTTTTTTAATTGACCTATTGGAAGAAATATCTACCCTTAGATCAGCCGACGTTTTAGTCTTCAGTTGAGAAGAAAACATGCGTGTGTGGATTTAACATAGGTTTGCCCTTGTGGGCTTAGGGGTAGTGCTTTCACTGTAAGCTGCTTTAAAGACTGTTTCGGGCAAAGTGTGCAAACACGAGTAAGCATGCATTGACAACTAGCACGTGTTTATTCCATTTACTTTTGATATTTTTGGTTTCCTTTCAGATGGTCATGCATAGTAATGTTATGACCCGAGATCTATGTATGTAGTTTTTAAAAGACTTAGTTTTGCCACGTAAGCAGTCTACGTCATAAAACAGAGTTATCTTTCAGTTAATATGAGACCATCGCTGGAGAAATATACATTCGAAGTTAGTAATTCAAAATTCTGTAAACGTTTATTGAGTTGATATTATCCTGATCAATAAGTCAAAGTTAGGATTATTAAAATCCCGCATCTGAATAAAATATTAATAAAAACTTTTGAAAACATACTATTTTTATCATTTATCATAAAAACAATAAAAAAATATTACACATAAATATACATATCATTAACCTTTTAAGAAACCCTAAAAACTATTATTTACCAAATCCAAAAAAAAGTACCACATTATTTACCAAATCCAAAAAAAAGTACCACAAAATTTGAGTCAAGAAACAACCACAAAGGAAAAGGCCAAGCACAAACATAGAAAAACACACACAAACATAAACAAAGAATAAGGGTGGCTACTGGCTTGGTCTTTCTTGTTAGGTGGGTTTCAAGATATTTTCTTCCTTAACACCCTACACCCCCACCCCCAATTTTCTTTCCATCAAATCCCCTATATTTGTTCTTTCAGTTTTGTTCTTGATACCCTAATTCCCAATCTTGAAACTACACTAACTTGATCCACTTTTTTTCTTTTCTTTTCTTTTCTTTTCAGTTATTCCCTTTCAAGTGTTTGCTAAAAGAAAGTGTGAAAGAAAGTAAAGCAGGATTCTTGTGGTGTAGTGAACATACTTTTTTATCCATCTGTCCAGCTCACAGGGGATAAAAAAGCTCTTTTTTTACATAAAAAAAAACTATGTTGTTTAACTTATTTTGAGAGATTTGCCCATTATCCCTACTTTCAAGTCCCAAGATTGTTAATTTCCATATGGGTTTTTGGTGTTAAATCAAAAGCCATAAGCTTTTTCTATAAGGGTCTTGATTTATACAAAAAAAAGTCCCAAGATTGTTAATTTACATATGGGTTTTTTGTGTTAAATCAAAAGCAAGAAGCTTTTTCTATAAGGGTCTTGATTTATACAAAAAAAAAGAGGAAAAAAGGAAAGAAACTGATGTGGGGTATTTTGAAAAAGGGGACTTTGATGGTGTTTGAGGGGGTTTGTTTGAGTTTGATTCAGATTAGTGGGTTTTTAATGTATAGTTCAGATTTGTTTTTGTGTGTTATGTGTGTATTATCATAGGATTTCAAAAGGGTTTTGCTTTATTTCCTATTTTGGATTTTGGATTAGTCTTTATGATGAATTTGTAGGTTTTTGATGATTTGGATTAAAATCTGAGTTGGGATTTTAGGGTTTTTTTTTTTTTTTTTTAATTTGAGACATGATCAAGCAAATTCTCAGTAAAGTTTCCAGGAAACAATCAAAATCTTCCAAAAATCAAGAATCTTCAGGTACCCAAAACCCTAATTTCACCTCTGCAAGTTCAAAAAGAAGTGATTTAGCAAGTGGGAATTCAAGAAAGCTTGTGAATTCCGATATTTCAGCCCCGTTAAACACCCGATTCAATCCAAACGAATCGAAATTTCGTAATGGTGGTCCTGTAAGTGTTTCTTATGAATCTTTACCAAGTTTTAGAGATGTACCGAGCTCCGAAAAACAGAATTTGTTCATAAAGAAAGTGATTATGTGCTCTGTGATCTTTGATTTCAATGACCCGACGAAACACCTCAAAGAAAAAGAGATAAAGCGACAAACTTTATTAGAACTAGTCGATTTTGTGGCGTCTAGTAATGTTAAGTTCACAGAATCTGTTATGCAAGAGTTTGTGAAAATGGTTTCTGCAAATTTGTTTAGAGAGTTAACGCCTCAACCTCGCGACTGCAAAGTGTTGGAATCTTACGATGTAGAAGAAGAAGAACCGTCAATGGATCCGTCATGGCCCCATTTGCAAATCGTATACGAACTTTTACTTAGGTTTATCGCATCACCAGAAGCCGATGCAAAAGTTGCAAAAAAGTTCATCGATCATTACTTCGTTCTCAAGTTGTTAGATTTGTTTGATTCCGAAGATCCTAGAGAACGCGAGTACTTAAAGACGATTCTTCATAGGGTTTACGGTAAATTCATGGTTCATCGTCCGTTTATTCGGAAGTCTATGAACAATATCTTTTACAGGTTTGTTTTAGAGACCGAGAAACATAACGGGATTGCTGAACTTTTGGAGATTTTAGGGAGTATTGTTAACGGGTTTGCTTTGCCATTGAAGGAAGAACACAAATTGTTTCTTTCTAGGGCTTTGATCCCATTGCATAAACCGAAATGTTTAGCGATGTATCATCAGCAGTTATCGTATTGTATTACGCAATTTGTTGAAAAAGATTGCAAATTGGCTGATATGGTGATAAGGGGTTTACTGAAGTATTGGCCGGTTACCAACAGTTCGAAAGAAATCATGTTTTTAGGGGAGTTGGAGGAGGTTCTAGAAACGACACAACAACCGGAGTTTCACCGGTGTATGGTGCCTTTATTCAAGCAAATCGCCCGTTGCTTGAACGGTTTGCATTTTCAGGTAATATAATTATTCTTTTGAGCATTTTTTTAATACCAAGTAGTTTATCAACTATGATTTGTTAATTTCCATGATTCTTGTTAGAATCTCATTTTATTATTGTTGTGAATTGTGATAGATATATACATAATGATATGGTTCTTTCTATAGGGACTAGGGAGTGTTTGGATGTGGGTTTTCATAACTGAACAGTTAATGCAGTAAAAAATCGGATATCGGTCAAGGACCAATATTTGAAATATAGGTTATCGCGGTGGGATATTGGTAATTTTTAATATAATGTAGGATTTATATGAATAGCAATTTAACACTAACAATTGTAGCAACTAGGAACTGATCAAGACTTAAAACACTAACAATTAACAGTTAAAACTTAAAACACTAATACCGACAACAAGAAGAAAGACCAATGTAGAACTAAGAAGAAAGGTACTGATACCGGGAAAATCGGTGATATATCGATCAAATATTAGTCCAATATCGCCGATATTATCAGTACCGATATCCTGACCGATATTTTGCACCGATATCTCATCAGGTGATCGATAACCGATATATCAATGACATATTGGCGATATTAACTGGATAGTTTCATAATCAATGTTGTACTTGAAGGATTAGATAGTTGGTTGCTTAGAGTAAGGGATAATTTGGGAATTTTACGCTTATCTCAATAATTAGTTTTCTTGCCACAATTTCTGAAAATTTTACTCTCCCACAATAATAAAAGACAAACAAAGGTGTCGGGTAAGGGTAAAACTGTCAAAAGCAAAATTTCATGGTTTGTAGATCACCTTCCTATGTTTTCGACATTTGTTGATTGTTGAAAATTATAGAGTAATGATGGTGGCGAGATCCTCATTTATCGTAAAAAAATATTTGAAGCTTTATAAATTTTGTGTTGAAGCCTTGAAGGGTAGATTTGGTATTTCCTAATGTTCATGTATTAGTTCTTCTGCAAATCCCTTTTGTACTGGTGAATTATTCAAGTTTTTTAAACGATGGTTATAAGCGATTAAGACCCTCATTTACCGCCCAATAAACCTGACGGTAGTTTTTTAAAAAATATCTAAGCTTGCTTATTGATGTTGTCGGGTCGAGGGTAAATTGGGTATTTCTCATAATCATGTATGAATTCTTGATTCTTCAGCAAACGCCCGTTCCAATGTCTCATTCAAGATTTCTTGAATTTACCCTCAGACACCCCCCCCCCCCCCCCCCACACACACACACAAAAGGGAATTTTTAAGCCTTTTTATCGGCTTTTGTTGATTCTTGAAGATTTATATTGGTTAGACGATTCTTGAAAGAAAAAAATCAAAGCTTTGTTACTTGAAGGGTAGATACGGTATTTCCTCATGATCATATTTGAAAAAACAAATTCAGTGAATACTTAATTTTTCTATTGATTTTCTAGGTGGCAGAAAGAGCACTTTTCTTTTGGAACAACGATCACATCGAGAGTTTGATCAGGCAAAACCGCAAGGTAATATTACCAATAATCTTTCCTGCACTCGAAAGAAACGGGAGGTACCATTGGAATCAAGCGGTGCATAGTTTGACCTTAAACGTTCGGAAAATCTTCTTTGACCTTGACGCTGATTTGTTCAACGAGTGTTTACTCAATTTTCAAGAAGAAGAGGCGAAGGAAGAAAAAATCAAAGCTAGACGTGAATCCACGTGGAAACGATTAGAAGAAATCGCTGTGGATAAAGTTTCGAGTAATGAAGCTGTTCTTGTGAATTAGGAGTCGGGGTTGTCTAGAAATCGGATAAAGATTCAAGCTTTTGTAATTCCATTTACAAAAGCTACAAAGTTGATGTAAATTTCTGTTGGTTATTATGTTGTAGGATGACAATTTGTTAAATTTAGTAAGATAAACTAGCCAAAGAAATGCATTTTGAGCAAGTTACAAGCCTTTTTTGCTATGTTTGTTCCATCAATTTTCACTTTTTGATTTGGTATTGAGTTTTCACTTTTTGTTTATATTTGTTCATATGAGGAGGAAAACACGCGTTTGTGGATCTAACAGGGGTTTCCCCTGTTTAATTTCATACGATTCAAATGTGTGTAGTAAGCTCGTTAAGGTTCTCGAGTCTAATCAAGTTTGTGTTTGAGCGTGTTTATTAAATAAACTTCAACTTAGTCTTCAACCTTAGAGTAGGCTTGAATTACGTTTTTAACGAGTCAAGCTTAAATAGTTTAGAAGTAGTTTTGATAGACGTAAGAAAACTAAAAAATCAACTTGGGTTGTTGAAAGTTTGATTGATGATGGATTGATGCCTTTCAATATAACTAAGATACATGGTTTAAAAATATATATGGATTTAGACCATGGGGTGTGGTTTGCTTAGTACCTTTGGGGACTACCCGTCACGTAGACGCCACATCACAATGGGTGGATGACCATCCTTTTGCGGACTATCCAAGGGTGTGGAGGATAGTCCTCCATCCCTTTTTTAATTATTTTGTTTGATTTATTTAAATAATTAAAACAATAAAAAATCATTCTCTCTATCTCTCTCACAGGTGGCCCACCATTAGCCAATAATACACCTCGTCCCCAACGTCCAAATTCAGCCGGTGGAGCCGCGGCGAGGCGGGGATGGGCGGTGTGGGATGACCGAGACGAGCGGAGGGGACGACCCCACACCCCATGGTCTTAACGATCGATATTTATAGAACATACGTACATACTATAAACAATTTTTCTTTGAAATTAGTGCAAATCTTGACTTTTTCATTAAAAAAAGATGATTGACTCATTCAAATTTGACTTTTAGTTATTCAAGTTTCAACTACGTTGTTTGACCAACGTGTTCTTTTTTACTTTTTAATTGGTTGACGGTTTCAGTCTCATTGTAAGCATTGATGTGGATTTAGATGTGCTAGCGTGTGAGCTAGGCGATAAACTACGTTTTATTAAAATACTAGTTTAAGAACCCGTGTATTACACGGGTTGGTAAAAGATAATATCTTATCATCATCATCGTTTACATAAAATGTTATGATTAAATACAACGAAACATCGTACTATAGATCTAACAAAACCATGTATTACAAACTCCTAAATTAAAACCGAGGGTCACCTTTTGTTATATTAAACATAGTGAACTCATGATAGTTGTGATCAAGAGAACTGAATCGCCATAAGTTGTAGGAGGACTTGAGAGATAAGGTAACTCAGCACACTACTACAAAATGGAGCATTAGACGGGGTGATTTGGGTTTTAAGACGGGGTTTCTAATCCCGTCTTAAAATACTGCTTCTTAAAATGGGTTTTTATTAGCTTGGGCGTCTTAAACATGATGAACCCCGTCTTTAGATCCAAAATACATTTTCAAAAATTATTAAAATTATTATGATGGACCCCGCCTTATAATGTAAGCTGAAAAAAAAATTATTTGGCATTTCGTGTCCATTCCAAACCTGTTCAATTCAAGCCAATATATACACCAATTCGAACATTTTCAAATCGACCCAATACATATTCAATTCGGAAATAAACCCTTCAAATTACAATTCTTTCTAAATGAATAACAAACTACATTAAATTATAAACTACTTACAATTCCAAAATCTATTTTCGATCACCTGCGCCTACACATTTTTCTATTCAGTTAGACCATATTGTATAGCTTTCAAAATCGTTGATCACAAATAAAAATTAATAAAAAAGAAAACATATCATAACTTTAATAGTTGATAGAAGTCAATATAGATTATACATGTTCTTGCTCTGCATCCAAATAGGTGATTGTCTTTGTTTTTTAAGAAAACACCTACACAATTTTTCATTCAGTTGGACCATATTCCATAGCATTCAAAGCTCAAGAAATACCTTTTTCTTTCAAATATTCAAGTCATATGTCATCAGCAGTAAACTCCAAACCTCTACTAATCATCAAATGTTAGTGCTAAGGTTGCACCCGTGATCCCTCTTGCCATGGCACTGTTTTTTCAAGCAAACACGAACCGCAAGTTATCAGACATGGATAAAAACCCATCATGCACAAATTTTAATTTGAATATCTGAAATTGGAATTATGCACAGTTTTGAATCGTTTCCTTACCCAATCATGAACTCATCTGAAAGCCTAATCCCATTCCCATTTGAGCTAGCATTGACATGTGAAGGTGGTGTTCTTGTTGTTGCAATTGTAGGGGTACTGGTATCATCATTTGTGGTGGTGGAATTGACATGCTATTCATTAACTTCACTTGTGTTTGTAGCTTCTTTAAATAATCTATCACTTCATCCAACATCGAAGCTTTATTCGTCTATATAATAGTTCCCAAATTTAGATAATTTTTAGTTCACACTGAAATGAGTCAAAAAGTAAATGTTGACTGATGAGGTCAAACAGACTAAATTATAACTCCAAATTGGACCAAGAGTGATGAAAATTTTCAAACTTTTTTTTGACAACCCAGTTTGCCATAAGCTATTTGCTACATATATAAAGGTCTTAATGTTGTGCATTTAAATGGATGAAGATGAATTTGGAAAAAAAGATTTTGTGGGATTGACCTCAAAAGTCAAACAACACAAAAGAGTATTAACAAATATATTCAATGATTAATCATAACAATCAAAATAATGAAACTGGTGCCCCTTAATGTACTCACTGTTTAATAATATTCAAAATAAGATAAATAAGCATGTATCTTTTAACCTGGATAAAATTATGCTCGCATGCTTATAGCAGTCCTTGTAACACCAAAATCCGAAATCTGCAACAAATAAATGATCAAACTCAGCAGGTCAGGTGTAGCAGCCGGATTAGGGCAGTTTAAAAAATACATGATATATACTCAGTTGGAGAAGGTTAAAGAATAAAAAACCATGGTTGACTTAGTTTTCTATAATTCATTTCTTAAACTTATCTAAGTGAATCAAGTGTAGTTAATATTTATATATCGACCATTCTCTTTCGCTTCTTTCATATATTCAGTACTTAAATCAGGATTACCGCATTTTTTCGGTCAGTATTGGTTCGGTAAGGTACGTTACCGGTAAATTATCGGTACAGTACCGGTACTCAGTAAGAAGTGCCCATCCCTGCATATACCTAATACAAATAAATAGCAAAAACTGAATCAACCCATGTTATAATTCCAAATCCCACTAAGCTATGATTGATGATTAACTTGAGACCTTTTAAACTTTTTGATTGATTCTAATCACATTTGATAGAATGCAATGCAACAGAAGGGTAGTGCATTACTCCAATTTTTAGCAGCATCACTTAGATTGTGATCTGACACAAGCCCCTCTTAAGCTCCTAATTACCATGAAAAAAATGAAATTTAGTAAATTTTCATATCATTAACGACTAAAAAAGGGTATGCCCCAATAAAAAGTGAACTCACCGGAATCTTAGAAGCCCTGGTTGTCGAATGTCTCCGTAAACCCCGCCGAATGAAGTTTATGATATGTTTTTGAAGCCATGAACCACTCAACCATGCCGCCTAAGAAAACCTAAGTTAATAATTGATTATAAGCCTCAACCAAATGTATACTAACGCATTAAGATGCAAATAAATTATGGCGATGATGATTTTATTTATCGTCTATGCCTAAACATTCGAGGTTTATGGGTGTACCTCTCGGTTGACCAGCGGCCCAGCACGTAGTGTGTCTCGTGATCCATATAAGATGGAATCCACATGCGTACAACATGTATTTATACCGGTGGTATAGTTCCCTCTAACCCAAGGGTTGATATTTCCACATCTTCCATTTTCGATCACCTGCGCCTACACATTTTTCTATTCAGTTAGACCATATTGTATAGCTTTCAAAATCGTTGATCACAAATAAAAATTAATAAAAAAGAAAACATATCATAACTTTAATAGTTGATAGAAGTCAATATAGATTATACATGTTCTTGCTCTGCATCCAAATAGGTGATTGTCTTTGTTTTTTAAGAAAACACCTACACAATTTTTCATTCAGTTGGACCATATTCCATAGCATTCAAAGCTCAAGAAATACCTTTTTCTTTCAAATATTCAAGTCATATGTCATCAGCAGTAAACTCCAAACCTCTACTAATCATCAAATGTTAGTGCTAAGGTTGCACCCGTGATCCCTCTTGCCATGGCACTGTTTTTTCAAGCAAACACGAACCACAAGTTATCAGACATGGATAAAAACCCATCATGCACAAATTTTAATTTGAATATCTGAAATTGGAATTATGCACAGTTTTGAATCGTTTCCTTACCCAATCATGAACTCCGCATGTCTCTTTCAATCATTATGTAATACCCGCATCCAAACCTGAAATATGGTAACATTCGATTTGTTAGGATAGCACAATTATGATTTAGATACTGCTGATCATGTGTTTACCCCATTGTAGTGATTCCTTCCCTGTGCTTTTGACATGAAAACATTTAAATGCATAAAATTCCAGACCTCGGATGTTATTTTAAGTCAGATGATTAAGATGTTTATAAATGTAATTCACTCATTCGAAAGAGACAAAGATCAAATCGTTGAAACCAAACACAATCAATATAATAACTTGTGTAAAATTCACTAATTCTAACCCAAAAACACGACCTTTTTAATTTTTTTACTTTGTAATCAAGCTAACATAATCATAACATATTTACATTAATCCTGATCCTGGTTATTTTACAGTAGCTTTATTTCTATACAGAGACCAGTCACATACCTTCTTGCACTAACAGAAAAGCTAAGATCCCCAGTATGCATTCCCACCTTGTAAACGTTAAAATATCAAATAACATACCAGATCGACAAACAAAATCGGAAACAAACTTAAACATTATAAACATTATAGATTAGTTGCATATTCATCTATTTCAATTTGGTTTATAAAATGTTCATTGAATTAAAAACTAACATTATGTAAAAAAGAAAATCAAATTATTATTATTGAATCCTATGATTCAGGATAATCATTAGTGTTCAATATAAAGCCCTAACAATTTCTCCCAAAAAACCCCAATTCCAAATACTATAAACCCTAACATACACTTGTAACTAAACCGGATAGATCATAGAAATCATGAATCCACTGTAGTAGCACATGAAGTAAATCTAACAGGAAAGCAACATATACAATTATGAGTCTACTATCAGCCCAATGTTACAATTTAAAACAGAAATTATTATGCAAAATATATATCCAAAATGTACCTTCTGAGTCAAATCATAGTTGTTTAAACCAAACTTCAACACAGATCTGAATCCAGACAATCCAGAATGTCTAATAGCGGTTTCGACTTATCAATCGTCAGATTAAACTCCATTAGTGTAAAGCTAAATAAACAAAGGAATCTCAGATTGAAAGATCAAGTAAACATACCTCGGAATATAACTGGTGGACATGAGAAACATATCTCGTTCTTGGATTTGTAAGACTGAATCGCCGATTTGCGGGGAAGAACTTGTTGTAGTATT
Source organism: Helianthus tuberosus (assembly GCA_030545235.1). Taxonomy (NCBI): domain Eukaryota; kingdom Viridiplantae; phylum Streptophyta; class Magnoliopsida; order Asterales; family Asteraceae; genus Helianthus; species Helianthus tuberosus. The sequence continues at coordinate 4,227,259 of CM060397.1, read as the reverse complement.
AGGGTTTGTGAATGTGGCTGATGATGAAAGAAAAAGGTAGTGTTTGGTATGAAGGAATGGGAGGTGGAATGGAATGGATGATTACGAGTGAATGAAGAAAAGGGTGTTTGGTTGGTCAATGGAATGGAATCACCCATTCCAAAAAGCATTCCATTCCCTCAAAATCATTCCTTCTATCCCCCATGTTTTTTTTCCATTCCATCCCCTCTTGCACCATTCATCAACAACACCAAAACCCACCACCTTCGCCACAACCCACCACCACCACCCACCACCGACGCCATCGCCGCCACCCGCCACCACCTCACCCACTCGCCACCGTCGCCGCCGCCACCCACTCGCCACCGTTATCAGCACAGCCGCGACCAACCGCCGACGCCGCCCACCGCCACCTCTAATGCCACCCACCACCAACGACCACCTTGCCGCCACCACCACTCGTCGTCACCGCCGCACCGCCACTCGCTGCAGCCACCACCACCCATCGCCGTCGCCGACACCCACCCCGCCACCTATAACCACCCACAATCACTACCACCGACCACCACCACTCACCGCTGATTTTATTACTCCGTTTTTCTTGCCTACCGAACAATATACAATAATAATTCATTCCATTCACATATGGTAAGTGGTAACCAAACAAGACATAGAATGGTAATGATCCATTACATTCCCTCGTCCATTCCATTACCTCGTTCATTCCATTCCTTCGTCTATTCCATTACTCCGTACCAAACATACCCAAAGAGATAGAATTAGGGTTAATGTACGGGATGAAAGAAAAAGGGAAGAGTATGTGAGAAGAAATAGGGCCGCGTGAAATAAAAGAGGAGAAAAGTATTCCCGCTCAAAGTTCTATTATCTTGCATAAGAGGGTTGCCACATCAATAAATGATTTTTTTAAAAAATGACATGTGGCATTAAGTGTATTGTTTTAGTATAATTGGTAGATATAGTGGTGTTCGTTTACCCCTCCCATTATTGGAACGCTCAATCGAGTTCGATTGTCAAAAGTTATCAATAGATGTGACGCTTTTTAGTTATTATTGGTTTATCATTAATTTACTTTATCATTTGCCTTTTAATGGTGGCACGTAAACTTCATTCAACTTATTAGCTGCTTCTTCTCTTCTTAATTCTTCAATTGACAAGGTACTAGCTCTAATACTGAATCAATAGACAAGAAACATGAAATCCACAATTAGATTCTTAACAATACACCCTAGTTATAGGCTTGAACGCCGCTGATCGTTCATGTTGTGTGTGTAACAGTGGCTTTCAACTAATGTGGGAAAAGAATCAAAGATGTAGTAAAGAGTCGGGTCGGGTATTCTGCTCCGGACCGGTATACCCAGACTATTATATTAACCGGAACCGACCCGATACTTTAGGGTATTAAATCGGGTATGATTATATAGGGGTCTCGGTTCTCGGGTGATATGTTGTAATGAGAGGGACTTAGATGTAATTGTCATATAGTTATAATAACAGGGGCTTGTATGTCAGATAAGTGAAGATGAGGGTAGTTAATTGTTAGATTGGTTGTTAGGTTAGTTGATTGTACGTTATAAAGGTAGTTAATCAGCTAATAACAGTTACGTTTTGGTTGGTCAATTTCTTCTCTGTATTTCTGATTTAATCCTTATCATTGGTATCAGAGCTGTCGATTCCTTGGCACGCTCTTGATTCAGTTCAAAATTCGTTCCAATTTCGTTCAGTTCGTCTGAATTGATAACATTTTTTCGATTCATCCTTGAATTTGATCATCGTTCGGTCAAATTCACTCCAATTTCAATTCAAATCTCGAATTGGCCATTGATTCGGTCGATTCAAATCAATTCAATTGCAACAAGATGACGACTCGTAGCCGATCTGAAAGTGAGAAAACAACTCTGGAAAAGACGGTGGAAGATCATGCGGTGACATTGCTGAAAGTAGATGCGTTTATGCAGAAGTCAGAACAGACGTTTGCAAGTCTTAATGCAAATGTAGAAGCATTGCTGTCTAAACTGAATGGAACCTCGATCAGTGCTCCATCTAATGGAGTAAACAACTTGATTACTGGCCCTACAGTGAGAAATGAGCGATTACATCGTATTGGGAAGATTGATTTCCCAAAATTTGATGGAAATGAGGTGGACGATTTGATTTATAAATGCGAACATTTCTTCAATATAGATGAAACTCCGGAGAATTTCAAGGTGCGGTATGCAGCCATTCATCTTGAAGGAAAGGCTGTTAAGTGGCATCAGTCCTTTTTGAAAACAAAAACGGTTCCAATTTCTGAGATACTATGGAAAGACTATTCGGAGGCGATTGTGGCAAGATTTTCTACAATCTTGTTTGAAGATGCTGATGCGTGTGAAGTGTCGTATATTTTAGGTGTATATTTTAAGCCCTTTTTAACACTTATTTTAGCCAAGTTTTAAATTTATAAAACACGATATTTCACTAACACTAAACACACATATGGGCAAGTGCACCCATCGTTGAGTGTAGTATAGCGTTGGTAAGATACCGAGGTCGTCCAAGGACACAAGAGCTTTTAATACCGGTTTATCCTCAACGTCTAACCAAAATAAAAGTTTAGAAAAATGTTTTAAACTAAGAAAAATAAAAACTAACTAAAATGCTGAAAATAAAAATAAAATAAAAACAGATAGACAAGATGAATCACTTGGTTCCGACTCGTATCTAGTATAACCTTTGATTATTTCCGCACTTTTGCACATAATTAAGAGATTATCTTAGTTATTGTAGTAGGCCCCTCTTTTGAAGGTGACGTTACCCTCACCCCAGTAGTTTGAGTCAGCAGGGATACAATCCTAAAGGGGTGGATTATTGGAAGATAATGAATTAAGTTATTAATGCAGTATTGTGGTAGGCCCCGCTTTTGGCGGTGACGTTACCCTCGACTAAGTAGTCTGAGTCAGCAGGGATACAGTCCTAAATAGCCGGGTTATAGTATTAATAGTAGTTAACTTATGAGGGGATCAAAGAGTTTGGACCCCCGCCATCCAATACCGTGAAGTATTGAAGGAGGTCCTACTAAATTTGACCCAGGTCCATTGCAGGACCTCTAAACGCTGAACAATGGCAAGACCTTTACCAAACCGTTCCCTTAACCCCCTACCAGGTAGCCAACATACCTCCATATAGACCGTGGAGATATGAATGGTGAAAATCCTTTATTTTATATAGACAGTAAAATAATGCCAAGACACCACGGACAAACGATAAGGAAAGATCACCTTCAACATAAGTAACTAGTTATTAAAGTTATTAATACAAAACCAAATAAAAAGTGCAAAAGATTAGAAATAAAAAGTATTATACTAGACACTTTGTCTTCACCAAGTGATGTAAGAGACTTAGGCAAACATGGCCTTGATTGTCAAGAACTCTTACGATCAATCTTGGATCCCGAGACGACTCACACACTCTATGATGGACAATGGATGATGGTGGTGGATGATGGTGTTGTGATGGTGGTGGGTGGTGGATGAAGTGTGAGAGAGGTGGTGCCAAGGGATAGTTTGAGCTTGAGCCAAGCACTCCTATTTATAGCCTGTACAGAAGCCTGGACACGGCCCCGTGTCCACCCTTTTCTCTTTCTTCATTAATACAGTTTGTCTTTATTAACTCCACACGCCCCCGTGTCCGCTGGGCACGGCCCCGTGTCCGTCTGACACTCTCTCTCTTCATTAATTGTAATTCGCAATTACAATTAATGCGCCTGCTGTACTTTCGCCACGCCCCCGTGTCCGCTGGGCACGGCCCCGTGGTGGGCAATAGAAGCTTCTACAGGTTTGTCTTTTGTGCCAGGGCTGACCATTCTGGACACGGCCCCGTGCTGAGCTGGGCATGCCCCGTGTCGGGCTGGGCACGCCCCGTGTCGGGCTGGGCACACCCCGTGTCGGGCTGGGCACAGCCCCATGCTCAGCTGGGCACAGCCCCATGCTCAGCTTTCTTCTTGTTTTTGCTTTGGGAGTTGTTGTCGAGGGGTCGGGCATGCCACGTTTCTTCATTTTCTTTGTATTTATGTTGGTTTTGGCTGTATATTTGTTCCTTTTGTTCGTTTAAGCTCATTTGATCCTGAAAATACAAAAGGAAGACAAAAGCACACTTTTTCCAACATTAGTACTAAAAAAGGGTTAGTTTTATGCCTTATTTGATGTAATTTATATGTTGCATTTTACACACATCAGATGCTATGGGAACTCTAACTTCAATGCAACAAACTGGTTCATTAGAGGAGTTTTGTGATGAATTCGATGCATGCCTATTGAGGGTATCTATACCGGAACCATATGCAGTTAGTATCTTCTTGAAAGCTGTTAAACCAGAGATAGGAGGGCCAGTACGGATGTTCCAACCGAAGAACATGAAAGAAGTGTTTTACTTAGCCAAGATTCAAGACACAACCAATAAATCATTGATGCACTCTGGTTCAAACAGGTATTCTGGTAATTCAGTAAATTCTTATGGAAATAATAGGGTAAATGGTACAGTTAAACCTCCTGCCAATGTGTCACATTTACCCTTGTTACCCTCTCCACCTGTGGCAAAAAGATTCCTTAATACTAAGCAAATTTCTAGCAAAGAGATTGAAGGAAAACGGGCCAGAGGTGAATGCTTTTGGTGTCCGGAAAAGTTTACACCAGGGCATAAATGTGCTAATAAAAGACTGTTTGTGTTAGAAGTTATTGGGTCAGAAGAGGAGGATGAAAAAGGGAATGAGTTTATTATGGACGAATCTATAGGTCAGCAAGAATGGCAAGATCCACCACATATTTCACTTCATGCTTTAACTGGTATGGTTTCCTATTCTACTATGAAGGTGTTGGGTTCAATAGGGAACAAACAATTAAGAATTCTGATTGATTCAGGCTCAACTCACAACTTTGTGAATGAGCAGTTGGCTATGAAACTTAAATGTGCTCTAAAACCTATAGATAATGTAACAGTAGGGGTAGCGAATGGTACTAAAATTGTGTGTGCCAATTATTCTCCTAATTTCCAATGGTTTATGCAAGGCATGTGGTTTACTACTGATGTCCTAGTGATTCCGTTGGACAGTTATGATATGGTTTTGGGGGTACAATGGTTATTGACATTGGGATCTATTGTTTGGAACTTCATGGACATGACTAAGCAGTTTACTATTGGCAACACACAGTGTAGCTTGAAGGGTGTTGATAGCAATAAGGTCTCGTTATGTTCAGCAAACAGTATGAATACTCTTCTCGGCCAACAAGATAAGATAGTGGAAGCTCACTTGTTTAGCCTACAATTGCAATCCAATGAGGAAGAGTTCCAACATGAAACCAAGATCTTTGATGTGAAGAATAACGATCAGTTGACTGGCTTTGAAGATATCTTTCAAACTCCTACAACATTACCACCAAAGAGGGCATTTGATCATAGAATCTTGTTAAAGGATGAGTCTCAAGTGATTAATCTGAAACCCTACAGGTATCAATCTACACAAAAAGATGTGATTGAAAAGTTAACTAAAGAGTTAATGGATACAGGGGTAGTTAGGGGCAGCTCTAGTCCTTTTGCAGCTCCAGTAGTTTTAGTAAAAAAAAAAAGATGGTACCTGGAGATTCTGTATTGACTATAGAAGATTAAATGAAGTGACCATAAAGAACAGCTATCCCATTCCTTTAGTGGATGAGTTGTTTGAAGAATTGGGAAATGCAGTGGTCTTTTCAAAACTGGATTTAAGATCTGGATACCATCAGATCCGTATGCATGATGATGACATCCAGAAAACTGCATTCAGAACTCATGAAGGTCTGTTCGAATTTGTGGTAATGCCTTTTGGACTTACAAACGCACCTGCTACATTTCAGGCGTTAATGAACAATATTTTCAAACAATTTCTGAGGAAATTTGTACTAGTATTCTTTGATGATATACTAGTTTATAGCAGTTCTTGGGCTACTCATTTTACTCATCTGAAGCAGGTGTTGATGGTTTTAAGGGAACAACGGTTATATGCAAAGAAATCGAAGTGTACTTTTGGTGGAACTTCTGTTGAGTACTTAGGGCATATCATTTCTAATAAAGGAGTCTCTACAGATCCTAAGAAGATAGCTGCTATTAAGGATTGGCCAATACCTGCTGATGTCAAGCAATTAAGAGGATTTTTGGGTCTCACGGGATACTACCGAAGATTCATTAAGTCTTATGAGGTGTTGGCAAGACCATTGACTGATCTTTTAAAGAAAGATTAACATACTATCATATAAGTTAGGAAACAATATTTGTTATTATTGTCATGTAAATATCTCTCCTAGAATAGGAGATTGATTGTATTCCTATATATACTGTTATTATCAATGAGAAGGCAAGACTTTAGATTCCTTCATGGTATCATACCTCTAAAACCCTAGCCGATCCTCCCACCTCTCTTTCCCTGCGCCGATTCCCCACCTTCTCATCATGTCTTCTTCTTCCCCTGTTCATCCCGCAGTCACTGTTACATCTATCAAGAACCTTATTCCAATCACACTTGATATTGAAACCGGCCACTATACCACGTGGTCCGAGATGTTCAAGATTCAATGTAAGGCTCATCTCGTGTTTGACCACTTACAACCCAAACCGGCTACGGTTACTTCTTCCTCATCGACACAGACCAAAGATAAGGCGGAAGAAAAATCTGCACCAACCGAGACATGGGAACGTCTCGATTCCATTGTCCTACAGTGGATTTACAGCACCATCTCAACTGATCTCCTGCACACGGTTCTCAAACCCGATACCACCGCACACGAGGCATGGACTACAATTGCAAACATCTTCCAAGATAACAAAGCTACCCGTACCATCGATCTCAACAACAAATTTGCCAACACACACCTCGATCAGTTTCCGAACATGTCGGCGTACTGTCAAGCCCTTAAAGTTATTTTTGACCAGCTATCCAATTTGGGATCTCCTGTCACGGATGAACAACTTGTGCTACAACTTCTCTCGGGTTTAACCGAACAATACGAGAATACTGCTTCAGTCATACAACAAATGAAACCCCTTCCGGACTTCTATGACACCCGTTCGCGGCTGTGTATGGCAGAATCTCGAAAGCTCAGTCAAGTTCGACATTCGGCTCAGTCGGCTGGCACCGCTCTTACCGCCGCCGCTGATTCTCCACATCGTGATAACAGAGATCGGTCCGAACAACAACGGGAATCACGAACTGACTCTTCTGACCGTGGTCGCGGTCGCGGCGGTCGAGGTAGAGGCCGTGGACGAGGACGAAGTGGCGGCCGTGGCAGGGGCGGTTATGCTTTTCCGGGTAACAATGGCGGCAACACTTCTTTTGGTAGCAGTGGTAATGCATCAAATGTTCACATACCATTTGGACCGTACTACTCGTGGCCATATTTGCCCACATGGGCCGGCCCATCTAGTGGGAATTCACAACCACCTCAGTGGGCTACTTGGGCACATATCCCACCTTGTCCTTATCCCACCATGAATAAACAAAATAATTCGGCTGCGGGTATATTAGGACCACGTCCAAATCAGTCCTTTGCTGCTAATCACACGCCAACTGACATCAATCAGGCTATGTACGCAATGGCGCTCAATGACCCCTCTTGGGCTATGGATACGGGTGCCACAGGTCACATGACTTCTAACTCTAAACTCTCGTCTTCTTTTAATAATAGCATTATTCGTAACATCATTGTGGGAAATGGTCAAACCATTCCCGTGCATGGACAAGGCGACCTTACCCTACCCCTTCCCCTTCCACCTTTTAAACTAAACCAAGTCCTTTACGCACCCTCTCTAATTAAAAATTTACTTTCTGTTCGTCGTTTTACTACCGATAACCAATTATCTATTGAATTTGACCCGTATGGTTTTTTGGTGAAGGATCTCAAGACTCGGACTCCTATCCTACGATGCAATAGCTATGGAGATCTATACACTTTTGATCCATCTCAAGTCACCAAGATTTCTTCTCCCATCGCTCTCACCGCTATTTCACAAGACACATGGCATCAACGTCTCGGTCACCCGGGATCTACATTATTGCATTCTCTTAAAAATTCTTCTTTTATTAATTGTGGACCTTTAAAAAATCATGTTTGTCAGTCATGTGTTTTTGGTAAACATATTAGATTACCTTTTCTTGATTCCAATAATATTACCAAACTGCCATTTGATATCATACATAGTGATCTTTAGACCTCCCCAATACTTAGTACGGGGGGTCACCGTTATTACATTCTGTTCCTTGATGATTTCACCAATTTTTTATGGACTTATCCTCTCTCAAACAAATCTCAAGTTTTCTCCATATTTACCACCTTCTACAATATGATCCACACTCAATTTGAACGAAAACTAAAACAATTTCAATGTGATAACGGTAAAGAATATAACAACCATATGTTCCACCAATTTTGCAAAACAAATGGCATGCTTTTTCGTTTCTCCTGCCCATATACCTCATCTCAAAACGGTAAAGCCGAACGAAAAATTCGCTCCATTGATAACATTATTCGCACCCTTTTAGCACACTCCTCTTTACCAAATACATACTGGCATCATGCCTTGGAAGTCGCAACATACCTTCACAACATTCTCCCTACCAAGGTCATTAACAATATCTCTCCTACCCAAAAACTATATCATCGTATACCATCGTACTCACATCTACGAGTATTCGGTTGTCTATGTTATCCTCTCATCCCTCACACCAACATTCACAAACTTCAATATCGTTCTATGCCATGCGTCTTTCTTGGCTATCCCCCAAACCATCGTGGCTATAAATGTCTTGATCTCAACACCCGTAAAATACTAATTAACCGCCACGTCATCTTTGACGAGACCGTATTTCCGTTTGCCAACCACCCACAGCCATCCCCACATTCTTATGATTTTCTATTTCATACACCTCACCCATCACTTTTACACCCTACCACATCTCCTATATGTCCTACCCCTACAACTAATGCCCCCACCCAACATGATATCCCCACCCCACCAAACACGTCTGACTCTCACAGCCCACCCTTCACTACCTCACCTACCCCACTATCACATGCTACATCTATTTACAGCTCATCATTACTTCCTACCAGCCCACCTCCTCACGGCCCACCCTCCAATCCCACAAGCCCACCATCTCAGGGCTCTACTTCCGATTCTCCAAGCCCATCTAATATTCCTCTTTTCGGCCCACATCAGATACCCACCCACTCACCGTTACACTCTTCACCGGGCCCTACATCCTCCATACCTCTACACTCCTCTTCATCGTCCACCAGCCCGTCACCTTCACCTCCGACTCCCCCCCACCCCCCACTCGAACCATCCGCACCCGGTCCATGGATGGTATTGTTAAACCTAAACATTTATTTAATCTTCACTCTTCAACCGTCGCACCTATTCCCAAAAACCCAAAGGACGCCTTGTCTAGCACGGAATGGCATAATGCCATGACCACCGAATTCAATGCTCTTATTAAAAATAAGACCTGGGTTCTTATCCCGAGGCAACCGGACATGCACGTGTTACGCAGTATGTGGCTCTTTCGCCACAAATTTAGGTCGGATGGAACTTTGGAACGTTATAAAGCTCGTCTTGTCTGTGACGGGAGTAATCAACAGATTGGGGTGGACTGTGGTGAAACGTTTAGTCCCGTTGTAAAACCCACCACTATTCGTACTATGTTGTCACTTGCATTATCCCAATCCTGGCCGATCCATCAATTGGGCGTTACTAATGCGTTTCTTCACGACAACCTCACTGAGACAGTGTACATGTATCAACCTATGGGGTTTCGTCATCAACACTATCCAGACCATGTGTGCTTACTAAAGAAACCGCTTTATGGCTTGAAACAGGCTCCAAGGGCGTGGTACCAAAGATTTACCGACTTTGTTATTTCACTAGGCTTCCAACAGAGTAAGTGTGATAACTCCCTCTTCACGTTTCGGCATAATGGAACCACTGTGTACCTTCTTATTTACGTTGATGACATCATTCTCACGGCATCGACTGATCCTCTTCGTGTGCAACTTATGTCCCGTCTTGCCGCTGAGTTCGCAATGAAAGACCTTGGGCCTCTAAGTCATTTTTTGGGTATTCATGTACAAAGGCAAGGTGATAACATGTTTCTCTCTCAACAGGTCTATGCAAAGGAAATCATTGATCGGGCTGGCATGTCCTCTTGTAAACCAGCTTCCACACCAGTCGATACCAAACCAAAACTTGGTGCCAACTCGGGTTCTGACTTCGACAATCCGACATTATACCGTAGTCTTGCGGGTGCTCTTCAATATTTAACATTTACACGCCCTGATATTTGTTATGCAGTTCAGCAGGTCTGTATGCACATGCATGCACCCAAAGTGGATCATTGGAATGCACTTAAACGCATTATTCGTTACCTTCAAGGTACCTCATCTCTTGGTCTCACTATTGGTGCCTCAGTGGACTTCTCCTTACGTGCATACACCGATGCCGATTGGGCAGGGTGTCCGGATACGCGACGTTCTACATCTGGTTATTGCGTATATTTAGGCCCCAATATTATTTCATGGTCGTCGAAGCGTCAGTCTGTCATCTCTCGATCTAGTGCTGAAGCCAAATACAGGGGTGTTGCCAATGTGGTTGCTGAAATTTGTTGGCTTCGCAACCTCCTGTTAGAATTACATAGACCATTGACCACAGCTAGTCTTGTGTACTGTGACAATATTAGTGCCATTTACTTATCCGGGAATCTGGTTCAGCATCAACGTACCAAGCATATTGAACTGGACATCCACTTTGTTCGTGATTTAGTTCAGCGCGGATCCATTCGTATTCTACACATTCCTACGTGGTTTCAAGTGGCTGACATCTTCACAAAAGGGCTTCCTAAAGTTTTATTTGACGATTTCCGGTCCAGTCTCAGCATTCGACCTCCTCTCGCTTCGACTGCGGGGGTGTAACAGACTATCATATAAGTTGGGAAACAATATTTGTTATTATTGTCATGTAAATATCTCTCCTAGAATAGGAGATTGATTGTATTCCTATATATACTGTTATTATCAATGAGAAGGCAAGACTTTAGATTCCTTCAAAGATGATTTTGTTTGGAATGATAAAGCTACAGAAGCATTTGAGCACTTAAAAGGAGTTTTAATGTCCCTTCCAGTGTTAGCTCTTCCGGACATGTCAAAAACCTTTATTATAGAAACTGATGCTTCTGGCAAAGGCATTGGGGCTGCATTGATGCAGGAGAGTCATCCCATTGCATACATCAGCAAGGCTTTATCGTCTAGACAACAAGCACTTTCTGTTTATGAAAGAGAGTTACTGGCCATTATTTTCGCAGTACAATATTGGCATCATTATTTTTCTACGGGACACTTTATCATTAAGACTGATCAAAAAAGTCTTAAGCATTTACTGGAGCAGAAGATAACAACCCCCCTTGCAACAGGTATTGCTTTCAAAGTTAATGGGATATAATTTTGAGATACTGTATAAACAAGGTTCGGAAAATGGAGTTGCTGATGCCCTTTCAAGGGTACAGTCTCCTGCCTTGTTAGCCATTACTGTGAACACTTTTGACCCAAGTGTATGGGCCAGAATACAAAATACATGGGTTGCTGATCTCACATTAAAACAAGTGTTGGATGAGTTAAAAAATGGAAAGATACATCCTAAGTATAGTTGGAATGGTCAAGTGTTGTTTTTGAAAGGGAAAGTGGCAGTGGGAAAAGATGAGAATTTGCAATGGGATATCATTTCTTTGTGCCATGATAGTGTGATGGGGGGTCACTCGGGCATACATGCAACAGTACAGAGGGTTAGATCAATGTTTGCTTGGAAAGGATTGCATAAACAAGTAAGAAATTTTATAAGACAATGCACTATTTGTCAGAACGCTAAATATGAAACAGTGGCAACTCCTGGATTGCTACAACCTCTTCCTATTCCTAATCATGTATTTTCTGACATTTCTATGGATTTTATTGGGGGATTACCAAAATCGCAAGGAAAAGATTCAATCTTTGTAGTGGTGGACAGGCTCACCAAATACAGTCATTTTATGGCACTTACACACCCTTACTCTGCAGCTCAAGTGGCTCAGGTTTTCCTTGATCAGGTGTATAAGTTACATGGGTGGCCAGATACTATAGTGTCAGACAGAGATCCTATATTTGTTAGCCAATTCTGGAAGGAATTTACTGCATTACAAGGCATTCAACTGGCTCTATCCACTGCCCATCACCCACAAACTGATGGACAGACTGAAGTGGTAAACAGATGTTTAGAGTCGTACCTAAGGTGTATGGTTATGGATAAGCCTACAGGTTGGGTAAAATGGCTGTCATTGGCAGAATTTTGGTATAATACGAATTATCACAATGCTCTGGGAATTACTCCATTTCAGGCTTTATATGGATATCCACCACCATTGTTTGTGCCCTATGTTCCAAGAGATGTAAGGACAGCTGCTATTAATGAAGTTTTACAAGATAGAGAGGAGACTATTAAATTGCTGAGATTTGCATTACAAAAAGCACAGAACAGGATGAAACAGACTGCAGATAATAACAGAAGTGAAAGGGAATTTCAAATAGGAGATCATGTTTATGTTAAACTACATCCCTATGGGCAGACTACACTGAGGTCATCACATTTTAACAAGTTGGGACCTAAATTTTTTGGGCCTTTTATGATAATTGAAAGGATTGGAGCTGTAGCATACCGATTGGATTTACCAGATGATGCACAAGTCCATCATGTCTTCCATGTGTCCCTGCTGAAACATGCAAGAGGAAATACTACACAGACTACTCCTCTTCCTTATAATCCAAGATTTCAGTTCAAACCGCTGCAAGTGCTTGACAGGAAGATGGTTCGCCGAGGGAACAGAGCTACAGTTAAGGGACTGGTTCAATGGGACAACCTTCCAATAACTGAGGCTACTTGGGAGAATCTGGAAGATTTGCAGCTGAGATTTCCTAATTTTGTTTTTTGAGGTCAAAAAATGCTATAGGGGGGAGGTATTGATATGTTGTAATGAGAGGGACTTAGATGTAATTGTCCTATAGTTATAATAACAGGGGCTTGTATGTCAGATAAGTGAAGATGAGAGTAGTTAATTGTAAGATTGGTTGTTAGCTTAGTTGATTGTACGTTATAAAGGTAGTTAATAAGCTAATAACAGTTACGTTTTGGTTGATCAATTTCTTCTCTGTATTGTATTTCTGATTCAATCCTTATCATCGGGTCGGGTCGGGTAGTTAAAAAAAGCTCTATGTATATGTGTGTGTGAGAAAGGGGAGGCCCGTCAACAACGTCTTACGGAAGACGTTCATGACGCGCCGCACCCCTGAAAATGGTGTTGAGGATCGGCGCCGGTCCAAGACGGGTCTGACGCCCCCGTACGAGTAGCCTAAGCTTCAACCCGGTTTTGACTTTTGTTGACCAAACCCAAGCCACTAACAGTAACAGCCACTACTATATAAATACTGTACTCCTGTCAAAAGAAGGCAAGTTGAGCGGTCTAGATCGTTCCACGTGTACAACAATATTCCTTTATTTTATTTTTGGTCATCAAAATCCCATAACAGTAATACTGGATAAGACCAACAATCTTGAGAAGATAACTGTAACAGCAACAATGGAGGTTTGTATGTCTCTGAAATCACACTCACTTCTTCCATTCAACTCCAAAAACCTAAAACCACTCGATGACTCAATCATCAGACACTCGTTTTCTTCTTCATCATCACAAACTCAACGAAAACAGCAGAAGAAGAGATTAATGGTGGTTGAAGCGAAAGGAAAACGAGGCGGAGGAGGAATGCAAGCTCGTCAGTTTCAACGACCCATGCCTGCTATGCCTAAGATTGAAGATGATGGAAACCCTAGATTCGTCATTTTTATTCGCATGGCTAATGTTAGTATCATCCTTTCATTATACATACACCTATTTTCTTATTCAGTTATTTGGTTCGGTAATTTGGTTTGGTTCCCTTAAGAAATTATTTTATTAGCTTCGGTTTTATACACCAGTAGCTGCTAGGGGTGTCCGTTCGGTTCGGTTATTAGCATTAACGTAACCGAAGTTATCGGTTAATCAGTTCGGTTAATTTGTTGTTTTTTGGTTCCGTTCGGTTAATAACCAAATCAAATAAAGTCATACATGAAATGGAGGTATAAATACATGAAATCATGGAGATATAAATACATGAAATAGATGTATGAATAAATGAAATTGAGGTATCAACAGTGGCGGATCTATAAAATCTTCGTAGCGGTAACGTTTTATAAAAAAAAACGGTAACGAAATCGAAAAAACACTAAAAAAAAGTCAGATTTTTCCAAAATTTACACAACCCAAGCGGTAGCGGAGGCTACCCCTTCCCCTAAGGTAGGTCCCCCCGGGTATCAATAATGAAATAAAAGTATAAAACATGAATACATGAAATGAAAGTATAAAAGCTAGAAATTTATGAACATATAAATGGTTCGGTTAATTTCGGTTAATCGATGGCACAAAAAAGAAAACCGATAACCGACTTTCGGTTAGTTCGGTTTCGGCTAACGGTTCGGTTATTGTACACCCTACGTAGCTACTACTACTTGAAGAGTAGATCAGTTTTTTGGAGCTCTAGTTATACACGTATTTAAACGATTTGCTAACATTAGTTTTCTATATCCAAATTCCAAACCAATTATCGAAATTCGATTATTCGGTTTGGTTAAGAACTTATTATATCCAAATTCCAAACCAATTATCGAAATTCGATTATTCGGTTTGGTTAAGAACTTATTTTATTCGGTTCGGTTTTTGGTTACGACTAAAATCGAATAAACTGAAACCCGAACAAATACACCCCTAACTATAGCAACCGAAAGAGAAGATCAATTATTTGTTATCTGTCTATAGGGTTGTAAACGAACCGAACCAAACAGAGCATTGAACTTGTTCACGAACGCATATCGAACGGAAATTTTATACATGTTTGTTCATTAAGGAATTGAACTTGTTCACGAACGGTTCAGGAACACAAACGGACATGTACCATTTTAAAAAAAATAATAAAAGCTACATTTTTAATACCAAACATTAAACATAATCACCTTGTTAAAAACTTGATATAATCATAAACATAATTATCCCAAAACAAAGGCACATGTTAGACATAATAAGCATAAACTGATAAACATAATTATACCAAAATAATGTTTCCGACGACCGAACGTAAACTAAACAAAACAAACGATCATGAATGGACGTAAACAAACATATTACTGACGTTCACGAACACAACCTTGTTCATGTTTGTTCTTTTATTAAACTAACGAACGTAAACAAACTTCCTGCCAAACGGTTCGCGAACAGTTCTCTGAACGTTCGGTTCGTTTACAGCCATATCTGTGTGTAACAAACTTGAATATCGCATTTAAACAAGATGCTTCATGTTACTTTTACATTATAGTGTTAAAAGATATCGAGTTTATTTATTATGCAGGTTTATCTGTGGTATCCTGTTAGTATTGTAGCAGGTGGCACAACAGCAAAAATCATGGTTTCAGCCAAAGATAATTTTCTTGGGAAATATATATACAAGGACACTCTAGCCAGAAATCTTGCAGCAGTTATTTACAAAGTAAGTTTTATATCTCCAAGTTGAGTTTTCCAATATAATTAAATGAATGTAATAAAAAATCTGCAGTGACCCAAACAATAGTAATGATATCAATATTTTTAAGACCCTTATTTGTTTTCTTGTGTGTCATTCCTAAGGACGAGAAGGCGGTTCAAAAGACGGCAATTCGACAACATCGTGTGTTGCGAAATGCTACAGAATTTCGATATGGCTACAAAATTGTGGTATGTTCTTTTTAGCACTTGTAGTGATAGAACTAAACCTGTAACAGCCCGTCCCATATGGTTAAAAAACATATCTTTCCACATAAGTAAAAGAAGAGTAAAATGCCATTTTCGGCCCTGGGGTTTGGCGCGACTTTTGTCCAAAGGTTTGTTTTTTTTGCATCTGGATCCAATAGGTTTGAAATCTTGCCATTTTAATCCAGCTTGTGAATTCCATCCATTTTTCTTCGTTAAGTCAGGGGTATTTTCGTCTTTTTTGTTAACTTAAAGGGTAATTCGGTCTTTTGAATACTTGTACATTATGCTAAATGCTTGTACTCAAAGTGAAAAAGACCGAATTGCCTCTTAAGTTAACAAAAAATACGGAAATACCCCTGACTTAACGGAGAAAAATTGATGGAGTTAACGAGCCGGATGAAAACGGCAAATTTCAAATCTTTTGGATCCGGATGCGAAAAAAACAAACCTTTGGACGAAAGTCGCAAACTGGCCAACAAACCTCAGGGACGAAGATGGCATTTTACTCATAAAAGAACTAAGAAACCTTATTATGCCTTAGACTTACCTTGAAAATTTTGTAAACTGTTAACAACTTCCACCATGGATTTAAGTTAATTTAGATTTTAATGGGTTTTAACTTATAACTAACTGTAAGTTGATTCAGATGTTATTGTGTCGGTTCACAAAATTGTCGTTTTAATTCTCGTGTGGATTATGCAGGAAGGTACCAACATAAGAGCAGCACTTGCAAGCAACGATGTAGTCGAGGTATTTATAATTATATATTTATATGTCACCAAATTTCCTAATAAACATTTGTATTAAACCAAGTTTCTGCCTGTTTAACCGATCTAAGAGTTTAACGTCTGATCTTTTTTAAGCTCCCAACCCAAGCCGAGCTGAAAACAGTGCTTGATAAAGTTGTTGATTTCTTCGGTGATGCCAAAGAGTCGTTTGGGAAATTGACCGATCTAAAGTCAACATCCGACACTGAGTCTGAGTCTCCGGAAAACGCCAGTGACAAACCCAAGTGAGTTTTGTATTTATGACTATATTTAACCAACTTTTGCTAGCTTAAACATTTTTGTCCTCTTCTTTAAACTTTATTTCAAAAGTAATGTATATTATAAGAGTAAAGTACACAACGGTCCCTGTGGTTTACCAAAATTCTGAATTTGGTCCTTAGCTTTCTAAAAGTACATGGATGGTTCTTGTGGTTTGCACTTTGTAACCCATTTAGTCCCCAACCAGGGGCGGACCTACCTCTTTGGTAGGGGTAACCCCCGCTACCCCTTGGTCGGAAAAAAATTGGAAAAATTAGTGTAAATTTTGGAAAAATTTGACGTTTTTTCGATTTCGTTACGGCTTATTTATACACGTTACCCCTTGGTCGGAATCCTAGATCCGCCACTGTCCCCAACTTTTTCCAAAAGTACATGGATGGTCTCTGTGGTTTGCACTTTGTAACGCATTTAGTTCGTAACTTGGAAATGCTAAAACCTTTAGATTTGTTGGCTGGAGACTAAATGCGTTACAAAGTGCAAACCATAGGGACCGTCAATGTACTTTTGGAAGCTAAGGACCAAATCCAAAATTTTGGTATACTGCCCGGACGATCTGTGTACTTTACTCATATTATAAATCTGTTTCTTTGAATAAAAACATCTAGTATATTGTATGCGTTAACTTCGACCCATTTGATTCAAACTGATTTGACAAGTAAATGGTCCGCTCGGCATCCATTGACAGGGTCAAAAGCTGAATGACAAGGAGAAAGAAGGATATGTGGATTCACTGTACCTTGTTACAAACAAAATACAGAAACGGGTTTCGCACCCGAAATTTTTCTGAATATTTTTGCTTTAAATCTGTGTTCAATAGGCCAACACTTGCTATTTATTGTCGATAGTACATAATCGCTGTTAATCGTTATGCCTCTTTAAACATTGAATGATTATTAGTTTCGTTAACTTCGACCCGTTTGATTCAACCTTGATCACATAACAAAGACGTGACCTGGAGTCGTCGCTATCATCTCATCTTTCCCAATGTCAAGGATCTCATCAACATCATAATATCGTGGGTTAACCACGCAACCTCCTAGACGTCATCCAACCTGTCCCTTTACACTATAAAGACGCAACCAATCTCGCACGCATTAGCATGTATTAGATACATCGTGATTTGCAAAAATAGCTACGACTGTGACAGTATGGTCACAAGAGCTACGACCGCCACAACATGTGCTATGACAATGGCGGCTAAAAAAAGAATCAATAAATGAGAAATTCATCACAAAAAAGGGAGACGATGAGGGAAGAGAACCGACAACTAGGGGTGCATATGAGCTGAGCTACTCGCGAGCTACTCGAGCTCGGCTCGAAAAAAAGCTCGAACGAGCCGAGCTTGAACGAGCCGAGCTTAAACGAGCTCGAGCCTAAAAAAACAAGCTCGTTTAGTAAACGAGCCCGATCTTCGCTTATCGAGCTCGAGCCGGCTCGCGAGCCTAAACGAGCTTTCTGTTTATATATTTGTTATTAATATATTAAACATATATTTATATAATAATAATTACCATTTATATAAATATAAAAAGATAACTTAATTATATGTATAATAATAATTATAATTAATATAAATTAATTAATAAATGCTAAACGAGTCGAGCCCGAGTCGAGCTTGAAAAAGTCCCTTCGAGCCGAGCTCGAGCTTTAGAAATAAAGCTCGAATCGAGCCGAGCTCGAGCTCGAGCTCGAGCTTTCATATGTTAAACTCGAGCTCGGGCTCGGCTCGTTTGCACCCCTACCGACAACCAACTGGCATTGGGAGGGAGAGAAGTAAAAGGCAAGAACCCTAAGGCCCTGATACCATGTATAATAATGAAGACTTCGTAAGGTCTTGTCACTATTGTGTTATATTAATCAACTACGTATCAGGCATGACGTGTTTTGTGACTTCAACGTGATGAATCCTATCAAAACGTCGCATTCAAGTGTGTTAGGCGAGAGTGCTACCGTGATAGTGAAAAACAAAGTTATGGGAGCAAACTGCAAAGTGGACAATGTCATGGTTGTGATGAGAGTTTTACAGCATAAGATTGGAGCAAGTCTTGTATCGTTTCGGATGCATGAACAACTCTATCAAGGACACTAAAGCCTTATTAGATTAGTTGAATTTCACATTAGATGCAGATAAAATAGATGTCGATGGTCTTTTGGTCTAGTGGCATCAGTTTTTTTATCTTTTACCAAAGTGATGTCGGTTTAAATTACATAGTGGGTAATAGGTGGATTTTAGGAGTGTTCACCGTAAAAAAAAATACACATAATGATAATCCTATGGTAATTTCATAATGGAATGTGATAACTTCACAATTGAATGTGTTGATATGCAGTGACGGATCTAATAACTTTTTTAACTGGGTTTCTTTTGGTAGATTCTCACGAATCACTATTTTTTTTTCAAATCATAAGAGATTCTCACTAATTTTCTCTATTTTTTTCAAACCGAATGAGTTCATGGGAATCCAAAAAATGACCTAGATCCAGTGTTGCAAAAATCGCGATTACTCGGCGATTAATCGCCGACTAGTCGCTAGTCGGCCTCCTACTGAGTAATTTTTCACTAACCAGTCAAAAAATCGCTAGTCGGTCAAAGCCCATTTGAAATCCTTACAAAACAGGCCCAAGATTACAACTTTGGGGGTGTTTGGCTTAGCTTTTATTTTTTGGCTTATGCTTATATTTTAAAGTAGCTTATAGCTTATTTTCTATCATTTGATAAGCTCTTTTTAAGTGTTTGGATTAGCTTATAGCTTATTTTCTATCATTCTTCAAATAAGCTTAAAAACCATGTTCAAATAAGCTTATTCAAATTAGCTTATATAAGCTAATAAGCATAAATTTAAAAAGCTAAAACAAACACCAAATGGAGCTTATTTTGTAAAAAAAAGCTAAAAAAGCTATAAGCTTTGTTAAAAAAAGCTAGGCCAAACACCCCATTTAGCCCATTTTCCTTATCCCTTACCCTAATATGACGAAAAATTTGAGTCGGAGAAAGAGGATGAAGTAGACGAGGAGAATGAATACGAGTTGGATGGTGTCGAAATCATTGAACACTATGGGGATGACGATTACATTTGAGCTATTTGTTAATGTTTGAATTTTAAGTACCGAGACTTGTTATGTTATGACTTGTATGTAAGTTTAGTTTGCATTTTGAACTACTTTTACCTTTTTAAGTATTATATTGATATAGATGTGTGAGTACATATATATACATATTTATAAAAATAATGAAATTTACATATAAAATTTCCGATCCGATTAATTCCGAATAATCCCGAGTAGTCGCTAGTCGCCACCTCACCGGCCGACTGAAATAATGATTGATATAGATGTGTGAGTACATATATATACATATTTATAAAAATAATGAAATTTACATATAAAATTTCCGATCCGATTAATTCCGAATAATCCCGAGTAGTAGCATCTCCAAAACCTTTAATATGTAGTGAAAAACAAATCAAATAATGATTATGGAGACGTGTTAAGCAAACACCATTTTATTATATAAAGGCACTACTAAAAAAGTACATAAAAAAATTCAATGAATGGAGTGGGTTTGTACCATGCGCAGCCTGATATACTTATTTTTATTTTTTCAATGATTAGTTTTAATTAAATAAAAACTTGTTTAGCAAATAAAGACTCATTTAAAGGGAATATTTTCATAAAGAATTACTTAAAGCTCACCAACCCAAAGAACATAAATAAAAATGGTTGCTCCCCATTCATGAAACTTGACAACCATAAGGGGACCTTGCAATTATAGACCCTATCCAATATTTTATTTAGAAAATCAAACGTTTTTAATATAAAAGAACTTTGGAATGTTAAATTAGTGAAATTGATCATATTGGAAATTAAGTTTATGAGCCTCACAAGTAACAAACAATAATCCTTGCACATTCTTATGCATATGCAGTGTTGTAAAAATCGGAATTAATCGGCGTCTAGGCGCTAGTCGGCGGTTAACTGATTAATTTGGAGCTAGTCGGACCATTAATCGGTAGTCGGTCCTAGTCGGTCCAAGGCGGACCTAGTCGGTCCAAGGCGGACCAAATCGGCCCAAGTCGGCCCAAGTCGGCCCACTCTTTTTTAGTTTAAATCTGGCCCAAACAAATGTTTTTAACCATTAAATACATGGCCCAACTTGTTTAGTTCCAACCTGGCCCAAAAAAACATGTTTTTAACCCATTAAAACATATTCCATGAGACCATGACTGATATGTTAATGTTTAAATACTTAAATTGCTATGTTTTAAACTTCATTGTTTAAATTTTAAACTATTTTTAAGTATTATATTGATATTAACGTGTGTATTGAATGTTTAAATACTTGATTAGCTATGTTTTAAACTTAGTTGTTTGAATTTTGAACTATTTTTAAGTATTATATTGATATTAATGTATGTGTATATATATAAATTTAAAAATTATATATATAAAATCCGATCCGATTAATCCTGATTAATCCCGATTAATCCCTAGTCGGTACTCCACCGCCCGACTGGCGCCTAGCGATCTCTACAACACTGTGCATATGTTAATTTAAAGGTCTATATAACGTTAAATGTGGTATTCTTTGTTAATACAGTCGACCTTCAAGGTTCCGTATTCTGGATACTATACAACAAACACATGCAGAAGGAGAACCATCTTATCAAGATGAGTAGACGAAAACCCATTCTCTATCCTTTAATAGGATCAATCACAAAAAATAAAGAAGTTTTACGCTCAAACTATTATATAAAATACGAAACTCTTAGACCACACAATGTGTGCGTTGTTTACTGGCGTTTAGGCCTTTTCACGCCGGTCACACTACCCCAGCAACAACGTGGAAGGCAGCGTTCAGGTTGGGGCGAGAGGATTTCCACCGGCGTGGAGGTAAAGAGTGGGTCGACGTGGCATTGGCTCATTGGTGTGGCATGTAGCCGTTGGACCCAACGACACAATTTAAAAAATATATATTTTAACCCACCTATATAAATTATGCAATCATTTTTTATTATTGTTAATCAATTAAAAAAATATTTTAACCCACTTATATATTTTTTTTTAATTATGTAATCGTTTTTTATTTAAATTATGTCATCTTTGTTTTTTAAATTACTACATTTTTTATAGTTTTGAATATAACAAAATGTGAGTGTTACATGTCGAATAACGCTATTGTTCCATGCCCCGTCCCACACCCCCCCCCCCCCCCCGTTTTTGCACCATGCCACTTTTCTGGCACGTGCTGGCGTGTCGTCCACATGTCGCAGAACGCCCCATTTCCATGCCCTCCGCACCGTATATTCTTAAAACATTACACACATTGATTAGATGAGGTTTATGTATCATTGAGTTTTGCTTACAATGGAATACATAAAGTGTAAAATAATACATATAATTATGCTTAAGTAAGTTCAATAATGATTGGTGTCATATAATTTATCCAAATAACTTATAGATTAAATTAATTTCACAACTCTTTTTGTGATAACTCATAATCACAAATAATTAAAACCACAGTCGAACTCGTCCTTCTCCCCTTTCTTGATTACTTTTTTGGACAACAATGATTAATCATTGTCAAAAGATAATGAATCTTTAGTGATAAAGTTTGGTGCTTTCTTACTCAATCATGAGTTGTGATAGTTGGCAGAATCTTCACTTTCAAACTAGCATGCAAACGGTACAAGTTTCTATCCTCTATCAATCATCATCATGATTTACAATGTCCTTATATGCATATATAGACATATATATACACACACATGCATACATATATCCATACACACATATATATACATCATACATATATAGTTTGTTTATCCATCTTTTACTCATTGCTACATCAACCATTTGATTTCTAGTTCTTGATGCAATCAAGATGGGAAGACAACCATGTTGTGAGAAAAATGGACTAAGAAGAGGACCATGGACAGTTGAAGAAGATCATAAACTCATGACCTTCATCCTCAACAATGGTATTCAATGTTGGCGAATTGTGCCGAAGCTTGCAGGTTTGATTTTCATCTATGTTTGATCTTTTAGAAGAATTCGAGCGTTGGGAGTTGATTTCTTTGTGTGTTGTTGTAGGGTTGATGAGATGTGGAAAGAGTTGTAGGCTACGATGGATTAATTATCTAAGACCCGACCTTAAAAGAGGCGCGTTTACAGAAGCCGAAGAAGATATGATCATTCAACTCCATTCTCGTCTTGGCAATAGGTAATTTTTTTATTTGACTCAAAACACAACACGTAAATAATCAGATTTTGGGTTGTCATGTATAACCGGTTTAATAAATGGGTTGTGTTTTGGTTTGACATGTTTAATTAAACATGTCATTTTCAGGTTGATCTTTTCACCATTTTAATTAAATAGGTCAACCCATTAACCTGTTTGATTAAACATGTCTATTCACTAATTCATTTAACCCATTTATTACGATGTATCAACCTATTTAACATATTTACAACTTAATTACAACTCGCCAACCTGTTTGACTTTTTTAGACATTGGTTAAATTAGTCATATTTGGGTTATACGCATTTAAATGTATTAGGTCAAGAGTTGATATCTTTAACACGAATAAATATACGGGTGGTGTTTGTTTGGATGATTCAACTCACTAACCTCACACAATTGACACCCGTACATGAATTATTGTTTTTATGTGTGTAAAGATACCAATGTATAACGATTATGGTCGTATTAGATGGTCAAAAATCGCAGCTCAATTTCCTGGGAGAACAGATAACGAGATCAAGAATCACTGGAATACTCGGATCAAGAAGAAGATGAAATTCATGGGATTAGACCCTCGTACGCACCATCCAATCGGGCAACAACGTAATCTTGACCCGATTATCACAAGAGAGAATGGTGAATCCACTTCTTCGCATAACGCGTTCAATAATCACATGATCAAAGAAGAGAAACCCGACGTTTTAAACGACAACATTCCGACAATTGAGGATATTGGATTGATGATGTTGTCTCATAATCAACAACTTGAATCTTTAAATCCTTCATTTGAATTTGATTTCCCACAAAATTGGAATGAAAATCCAGGATTTCAATGGGATGTGTTCAATGATCCAGGATTGGGTTTTCATTGATCCAAGATTAATTTGTAATTTCTTTTATTGAAATAAATATCATGTTTAACCATGTAATTTAGTATTTTAAACAAAGTTACTTGTGTTAAAATATTTACATTCTGTAATTTAGTTTTGGCATTCTTTTGCATTTTTTGTACATTGGATGTTGATGTTTAGTTAGCACTTTTTATAACTTTTATGAAATAAATCTGTTTTTTAAGACAACCTTCATATACTTTATACTTGAGAAAATTATTGATTGGAGAAACTGAAATAGGAGGATATTCTTGATAGAGAAAAATCGATATATAATTTATTGGTTCATACTACTAAACCATTTTTTTTTACATGGGAAGTCTATTTTTATAGTTTTGGCAAAAATCTTGATATTTAAAGTTGACGGGTTTATGATTGAAATTAAGTGTATACGTAAATACATGAAATAACAAATTCAAAGACCCCCAGCAAAACTACTATCGGGGGTCTCACTCAAAGCAGTCTCTCGGGGTAGAGGTAAGGCTGTATACATCTTACCCTCCTCAGATCCTACCTTAGCTTTGCTATTGGTGAGATTTACTGAGTATGATGATGACACGTTTGAAAAAAAAGTACGTGAAAATTGGCTAATTATCTCGGGAAATTACCGTTATCATCGAAATCGGATGGAATTTGAACAAAAACTCAGTGGGGGCCGGACTCTCAAAATCCAAATCGGTGGGAGCCGGGTTCTAAAAAATCCAATATTTTACACTACAGAAAAAAAAAAATTGAAAATTTTCGATAAAATTAACACTACGAATGAAAACTTGATGGGGGCCGGGGCACCCTTGGGCCCCAATAAATCTCCGCGAATGGGCATTTGCCACATGATTCGGCATGGTAATGTGACGGTAAAGGATGAAAGGATGAGGGATAAATACAACGCGTAGCCTAAAAATTTTACATCTAAATTAAATACCAACTAACCTTATTATCATTCACACCGTATAGAATAAATGTCATCTAAAAGTATTAAAATTATTTTCACCTTTTAAATTGTTTTAAGCACGATTATAATTTACAAGCTTGATTCTGGGCTGATGGCCCTTCAGCTTCTTCTTTCCTCTTGTGGGCCAAAAAAAACTCTGAAGAAACAGCTTCTCGCTTCTAGAGCTATCTAGATTCTATAAATACTCAAAAAAGACAACAATTTTTATTAAAAAAAAAAATATAAAGATCAGGTGGGCCGCTGATCCAGTTTCTCATCACTTCTAGAAATTTCTATTCTTATCCTGTACTTATCTATATATACAAATGACCCCCTATACATTTTCATCAAAGTTCTCTCGAGTAGTTGAGTGTACTAGAAAGCAAATAGTAGAAGCATGGCCCTCTCATTATTCTCTCAAAGAATTACCACCCCCAAATCAAACCCTTCATCTTTAATATTAGCCCCAAAATCTCACAAAAAGAACCATAATTTTAACATCATCAAAGCAGAATCAAGAAATGGAAATTTGGATCATTTACAAAGAGCAAGCATCAAGACTCCACAACAAAAACAACCCATCAAGAAAAGAGTAGTCCAATCTCCTCCAATTGGTAATTTTCATTTTCCTTTTCTTTCTTTTTGGTTTTCCTTTACTATTTTGTTATTTTGAATTCATGAAATGGGTATGCATGATTTTTCAATATAAAAGGAAAACACCAGTCAAGAGTTAAATCATCTAGTGTCACCTATCTACTGTTTGGCAATTTCTGAATTGTTAAGTGTTTGGGTGTGGACAGGGGCGAAGCATTGAAGGGGCCGTGGGGCGCCCGACCCCCCGAACTTTTCGCTCAGTAGTGTTATGTATGTACGTTTTGTATAGAATTTGTTAGGTATATACGTTTTCGACCCCCGGTTTTATAAAAATAAAAAATTTTAGGTATATACTTTTAGGTCCGATGACTTCCGACCCCCAGTGGAAATTTTCAATCTTTTTGTGTGCATTGTTATGCTCCAAAAGTGGAGAGTTATGCTCCCAATAGTAAATTTTCAAGTGGATATCTTTTTCTTGATCTAATGATATGTGTATCCATAATTCTTTGATATAAGTTTAAAAAACCCAATCAAGATTCAATCTTTTTGTGTGCATTGTTATGCTCCAAAAGTAAATTTTAACTCAAAATTATGCTCCAAAAGTAATTTTTAACTCAAAATTATGATTTTGTTTTTTCTTGAACTAATGATATGGGTATGAATAATTCTTTGATACAAGATTAAAAAACCAATCAAGATTCAATCTTTTTGTGTGTAGACTGTAGAGTTATGCTCACAATAGTAATTTTCAACTATAATTCAAGGTTTTTTCTTGAACTAGTGATATGGGTATGCATAATTCTTTGATACAAGATCAAAATTCAATCTTTTTGTGTGCATGTAATGAGAGAATACATAATTAAGACAAAAAATAAAATAAAAAATTCCAAGATTGTATTTTTCTCAAACCTTTTATCTTAAAAATATAATATAGCCATGTATAATTCATTAATTTGTCCATAAAACATCAAAAACACTAATCAAAATCCAATCTTTTCAACTACAGGCTTATGGGACAGATTCCCAACAGCAAGAACAGTCTCACAAATGATGGACACAATGGAAAGACTAATGGAAGATCCACAATCATACCGAGTCGACCGCGGTAACCCGTGGGGCCCACAAGGCGAACCAAGCAGTTACAGCAGAGGAAGAACACCATGGGAGATCAAAGAAACTGAACAAGATTACAAAATGAGGTTTGACATGCCTGGAATGACTAAACAAGATGTGAAAGTATGGGTTGAAGAAAAAATGTTGGTTTTGAAAGCAGAGAAATTGAAGAAAGAAAACAATGGTGAAAATGAAAATAATAAGGAAGTAGTTGATGATGATAAGGAATGGAGTTATGAGAGTTATGGAAAGTATGGTTTTAGGATTGCATTGCCTGAGAATATACAGTTTGAGAAGATTAAAGCAGAGGTTAAAGATGGTGTTTTGTATGTAACTATTCCTAAAGCTCCTGTTTCTTCAAAGGTTTTGGATATTAATGTCCAGTGAATGAAATTGTAGGGGCCAGTTTTGTTTTAATATAAATAGCAGTTTTCAAAATATTGGGATAATGTGATATTTTTTTGTTTTAATTTAGGTAAATTGGATTTTTAGAATCTTATTTTTTATCACTTGCTGAATAACTAGTAAGCTGTCTCGCGTGTTGTGGCGACGTTGAAATGTAAAGTACATTGAATTATACTGTATAATGAAAAGGTATTATATTTGATCTGGTTTTCCAAAAAAAAAATTACATCGAAACGTAGAGCAACTGAAAACGTACATAAAAATAAGCACGAAAACGTATTATATTTGATCCGACCTATTTTGGGAAAAAATAAAATATACGTTAAAACATAGAACAATTAAAAATGTACATAATAATAAGCATAAGAACATATTATATTTGACCCATCATATTTTAGAGGAAAATTTACGTCGAAACGTAAATCAAATAGAATTTATACCGACAGGCACGTAAAAAAAGTAAAACTCAATTACAAAGTCTTTAGAAAGTTAAGAGGTTGTAATTGTCAATGCTAATATAGAGAGGTAAAAGTATGTAAGACGACAAAAACACAAAAAGAAGAAAAGAGAAAAGTCAAAGTATTATTCACGTAAATTGATAATTTTAAGGCAAAATTGCACTTTTCGTCCTTTATGTTTCAGGGTTTCTACAGGCGCTGTTCTTTAAGTTTAAAAATTACGCTCTATGTCCTTTATGTTTGCAACCTATAACAGGCGGTGTCCTTTCTTGTCAACCCAGTTAACTTTTGATGTTAAAACCCCTCTTTGTAAAACTCCTTAACAACAGGGACATGTGTAATTTTTAAAGTTACACATGCCCACCCTTCCTCTCTGCAATGAAGCTGCCGGAAACTGCAACCGTCACCGGCGATCACGAAACCGTCACCAGAAAACTCAATCCTTCAAAGGCAAATGGTCACTGATTACTCTCCGACGTCTCTGATTTCCCCCCGAATTCATCGTCTTCTTAAACTACTTCGATGCTGCTTTCAACACCTTCTTCCACCCCTGTTTCAAATCATCAAAACCCACCAAAAATTTCATCAAAATCACTAAAATCATCCAAACCTCTTGAACTCCTACTATCCTTCTCCTTCAGCAAGTCAACTGAATCACCTCTTTTGTTATAAGTAAAAATTACACATATGGTCCCTGTTTTTAATGAGTTTTACAAAGAGGGGTTTTAACAAAAAAAGTTAACTGGGTTGACAAGAAAGGACACCGCCTGTTATAGGTTGCAAACATAAAGGACATAGAGTGTAATTTTTAAACTTAAAGGACAGCGCCTGTCGAAACATTGAAACATAAAGGACGAAAAGTGCAATTTAGCCTAATTTTAATATAGATAATAATCCTAACTGAGATTGTTCTTAAGCCCTCACTTTCAACCTATTTTCTTATAATGAATCTTCGTTTTCTTATAATGAATCTTCGTTAAAAGAAAACTTAATCTACTTCGTTTTTTTTGTTGGCGTGGACATATGAACAGGATGATTTTACCTGGTTTCATTCGTACATACATATTTAAGAACTTTAATATATACCAAAATTTGGTAGAAAATCTCCGTTAAAAAACTTAATATATTTTAGTTTTTTTTTTTTTTGACGTGTACATATGAAATGGATAATTTTAACTATTTTCATACATACATGCTTTTTATATAAAGTTGAGAAGTTTAATATATACCAAAATTTGGTAGAGGGATTGATTTTGTTATCGAAAAGTTGGTCATTCTAGACACGTCATATAAACCAACAAGAAGACAATAAGCAATAAGCTACGCATAGAACGATCCTCTTTACATATTAACTAACTTCATTTTTCAATTTTTGTCAGTTATGGAAGAATCCGGATTGATATGATATAATTAGGGGAGCAAACGAGCCGAGCGGCTCGCGAGCTATTCGAGATCGGCTCGAGAAAAAGCTTGAAACGAGCCGAACCTTATCGAGCCCGAGCTCGAGCATGACATGTGAAGATCGTCAGGCTCGTTGAGCCTTATCGAGTCTAAGTGTAAACGAGCCTAGCCGAGCTTATTTAAACTTGTTTATGAGCCGAGTTCAAACCTAAAAATAAGCTTGTTAGTAAACGAGTCTGAGTCCGAGCTTCACTTATTGAGCTCGCGAACCTAGAAGAGTTTATTATTTATATTATTTTTATTTAATATATTAATTAATATAAACTAAACGAGCCGATCTTGAGCTTGAGAAAATACCAATGAGCAGAGCTCGAGCTTTGAAACAAAGCTTTGATTAATATATACCTCAACATTTTTTTATCTAGTGGGAAAACCGCATGTTGTGGTGGAGTCGACAATTTACATCTAAATTATTAACTAACTTCTCTAAAATTACAAAACACATTTTATGTTTAATTTGATTAATTTTGGTTCATTGAGTTTTTACTCCAAATACACAAATACAATAGAATGTATTTTTAAATATATGTTCTTGATGAATGTGATGAGTTGATTATCCATAAGCTTATTTTTTATTATTTTTAAATAATCTAATATATAGTATAAATTTATTAAATATAAATGTCATTGATAAAGTGAAGAGGGGCATGAATGAAAGAAAATAACAAAAAGCTAAGGCACTTTAATTTGACCCTTCACACGTCATCTTAAAATTTGATGGGAATTTACCATTTTGTACATAAGAAATGCTTTATATAGTAATATAGAAGATATAAAATGATAAAAAAAAACTCACAAATTAACGAAGTTATGGTAAACTTAATGTCGAAATTATGAAAGGTTGGCGAAAAAATGATTAACTATACTGAAAAGTATAACTTGTGATCATTGGCAAAGCTTCCCCCCCCCCCTCCCATTTTTTTCCGAAACCGGGGGGGGGGGGGGGGTGGAAACGTATATAACTAAAAATTTTCTATACGAAAGTACTATTCATAACACTACGCATCGAAAAGTTCGAGGGGTCGGGCGCCCCCTCGAAACAAGCCTAAGCTGCGCCACTGCTTGTGATGCAATTTTATAAGACCATGCGTAGTGGACGATATTTTTTCAAAAAAAGCCTCCAAACACGCCCCAACACGCCAGTAGCCCACCCCCTTGGGAGTTTTTGGGCGTGATTTTCGAAAAAAAGGTCCCCAGCGTGTTTTAAATCACGCCAAAATGAAAAACTGTTGGCCAATCACATGCATCCCTCTTTTTCTTGGCCAATCCCTTTTTTTTGTTAGTTTTTTTATTTAATTCTTTACACACATTTTTAACATAATACCCACATCCGCACTACACCCATTTTAGAAAAACGCCAAATAATGCCCCTTGCTGTCTGGACTGCCACATGGCAGAAAACGCCCAAGGGTGAGAGTATTATTCACCCTTACTATTACGCATGCTCTAATAAAACAATTGTAACAAAACAAATTTGATAGATTGATTAGATGAAAGTATAATAATTAGAAAGAATAACAATAAAAAAAACATTTATGATTCAGTGTGGAATTAATAATATTAAGGTTAAGGGTATCATTAATTAATTAACATCTTTAATCAATTTGTAGGTGAGAGGCTAAAAAAAACCCACGAATCATGAGTTTGTATCGTTGAACTTGTTGTCTGGTATAGAGATTGATCTATGAATTGGGTTTGAATTGTATTGATAAAAATTGTATTGTTCTCTATTAGGGTTACAAGAGTGGTGTTTATATAGGACACCACTTTACACACTAGCCCCCTACACTATCTATGTTTCTCATTTCCGACACTCCCCCTCAAGTTGAGTAGTGGGGTCACCAATACTCAACTTGCTCAAACAGCTACTAAACGCGTTTCCGTTGACTGCCTTTGTGAGTATATCTGCGAGTTGGTCTTTTGACGAAACATGAGGGAGTTCTATGATTCTTGCTTCCAACTTTTCTTTGATGAAATGTCGATCTACCTCCACGTGTTTTGTTCGATCATGTTGAACTGGGTTTTCTGAGATTTGTATTGCAGCTGTATTGTCACACATGACTTTACTAGGAGCCTTTTGGGAAAAACCAATGTCTTCTAGCAGCTTCCTGATCCACAGAACTTCGCTTAACCCTCGAGCTATACCTCTAAATTCCGCTTATGCGCTCGACAGAGCAACTACTTTCTGTTTCTTACTCCTCCAGGTAACGAGGTTCCCACCAACCAAGGAAAAATATCCTGATGTTGATCTTCGGTTTCCCTTATCCCCTGCCCAGTCTGCGTCAGTGTGGAGCTCAACATTTAGATGTCCATTTGTTTTGAACAACACTCCATGGCCTGCTGTTCCCTTGAGATATCTTAAAATTCTCTGAGCAGCTTCCATGTGGGCAACTTGCGGTTGGTGCATAAACTGACTTACCACTCCAACAGCATAAGCTATATCAGGACGAGTATGGGAGAGATAAATTAACTTGCCCACGAGCCGTTGATATCTTTCTCTGTCTGCGAGCTTTCCATCGAGTTCCATGTGAAGATTGTGGTTCACCACCATTGGTGTATCTGCTGGTTTACAATCAATCAACCCAGTTTCCGCCAAGAGATCAAGAACATACTTCTTTTGGCAGATGAAAATTCCCCGTTTAGACCTTAGAACTTCTATTCCAAGGAAATACTTGAGATTCCCAAGGTCTTTCATTTCAAACTTTGAAAACAAATTTCTCTTCAGCTGTGCTATTTCTTCTACATCATCTCCGGTGATAATCATGTCGTCCACATATATGATCAAGCAAGTTACGAAGCCGTTCCTCCTTTTGAGGAACAAGGTATGATCAGCGTTGCTTTGGTGATACCCATATTCTTTCATGGCCAAGGTGAACTTTCCAAACCATGCCCGAGGAGACTGTTTTAGCCCGTATAGAGATTTCTTCAACCTACAAACTTCCCCATCTTTAAAACCCCCTGAAAAACCTGGAGGTGCTTCCATGTAAACTTCTTCAGTTAGGTCTCCATGAAGAAATGCATTTGTAACATCAAATTGATGAAGGGGCCAATCCTTATTAGCTGCCACGGAAAAAAGAACTCTTATGGTATCCATTTTTGCAACCGGAGAAAATGTCTCAGAGTAATCAATCCCATACGTCTGAGTGTACCCTTTGGCTACAAGCCGGGCTTTGTATCTTCCAATAGAGCCATCTGGTTTATATTTAATCGAATACACCCACCGGCATCCAACTGTTTTCTTTCCTTTAGGAAGAATGCACTTCTCCCATGTGTTGTTTTTCATAAGAGCACGCATCTCCACTTCCATTGCTTCTTCCCAGTTCTTCTTACCTTGAGCTTCCTTTACGGAATTAGGTATTTGTTCAGTGTATAGAGAAGTAACAAATGCTTTCGCACTGTTAGATAAGTTCCCGTTGACCATATTAGCTACAGGATATCTTGAATTTCTGGTCTCCCTGTCTGGGGAGTACCGTTTTGGAGGAACCCCTCTATTGGCTCTAGGTGGGAGAGAGTATCTTCCAGTAGTCTCTGCTGCAACTGGTTCAACAATTGGTTCAACCTGTTCAACAACTGGTTCCACCTGTTCAGCAACTGGATCAACCTGTTCTGTAGTTGTCGGTTCTATGTGTTCCCCTGTTGTCTCATAGTTATAAGACGTAGAACACTCAGGGTTCTCAGTATTTCTTACCTCAGGCATCACGTTGGATGGACTTTCTTCAGTGGTACTGTGCTCCACGGATTGTGTGTCTGTGTTTGAAGGACTCGCAGTACTGTGATAGTTTTCTGTTGTGACTTCTTCAGATGAGGGAATTTGGGTTAACCAGCTCAGAGTGTCTATACTGTCATTCTCCCCCTGACCACTGAGTTGGGTGTTATAAAAGTATTTTGTTTCAAGAAAGTCAACATTCATTGTGGTGAACATTTGACGAGTTGTTGGATTATAACATCGGTAACCTATTTGATCAATCCCATAGCCGACAAATACACATTTTTCAGCACATGGGCCAAGGTTGTTTCGATTGGTTTTGGGTATATGAACAAATGCGGTACACCCGAAGATTCGAGGTTCAAGTGTAAGAGGATGAGGAATACTGGCAGACTTAGACAGACAATCTAAGGGAGTCTTAAATTTAAGAGCTTTTGTGGGAAGCCGATTCAGCAGATACACGGAGGTTGCAACTGCCTCCGGCCAGAAAGATTTAGGGACCTGAGATTCGATCAAAAGGGCACGAGTCATTTCAAGAATAATACGGTTTTTCCGTTCGGAAACACCGTTTTGTTCGGGGGTATGAGCACAAGAGGTTTGATGAATTAATCCTTTGGTTTTAAAGAATTGTTTCATGGGTGTATTGACAAATTCCCCCCATTGTCAGATCGAAGAATTTGGATTTGAGTTTGGAATTGAGTTTGAATCATAGCATAAAACGTGATAAATTTTTCGTAAACTTCGGCTTTGTTTTTCAAAAAATATACCCATGTCATGCGAGTGCAATCATCCACGAATAGTATAAAGTACCGAAGACCCTGCCCCCCATCACAGGAGCAGGACCCCATACATCATAATGGATTAGTGAAAAGGGTGAAGCAACTTTCGTATTGCTAGGTTTGAATGGTTGTCGATGACTTTTAGCGCGAAGACAGGTTTCACAATCTATTTTTCCATTTGAAGGGAAGAGTTTTGGAAACAAAAGGTGCGAATAACCATGGGATGGGTGTCCCAAACGTCTATGCCATAGCCAGGCTTCCCGGTTTTCAGTTCCATGAGCCAACATCACAGTACCCTGTTGAGCCACTTCATCCACGTAGTACAATCCGTGGCGCTCAGTACCACGTCCAATAATCACACCCGTCCTGATATCCTGTAGGATGCAGAAAGTAGGATGCATTAGTACCGTGCAATTCAATTCTTTGGTAATATGACTAATTGAGAGCAATTTGTGTGATAATGACGGAACATAGAGACAATTTGGTAATTTCATAGTTGGTGAAATTTCAATTACTCCTCCTCCTTTCACTTGCATCATTCCGTTGTTTGCTGTATGGATCTGAGTTTTTTTAGATTGGGTCATTGAACATATATCTAATGGTTCAAACGTCATGGTGTCGGTGGCACCAGAATCGAATATCCATGAATTGTTTTTTTCATGATTGATTTCCATTTTCCTTTTTTTTTTTTTTTTTTTTTTTTTTTTTTGAACGTTGTCCCTGCACTACTATTAAGTAACCAACTGAACCAGCGTATTTATCAATTTCGCTGGGTACTTGAACTCGCGTTCAAGATTTTCGTTCAGAAAATCGTCGCTAGGTAGCGAAGGTACTTTACCGGCGTATTTATTAAATACACCGGTAACTTGAACTCGCGTTCAAGATTTAAAATGTCCCACAAATTCGCTACTGACAGCGAAATTAAATCACAAGTTCGCTACCGACAGCGAAATTAAAGCAGCGTAGATATTTAACTGATGAGGGACCCTTCTATTGGCGACAATAACAGCACCAACCCTCTTTCTTTTGAAAAACAAAAACACCAATCCCAACAATCAACAGTCACTCTCCGATGAACAACAGCAGCGTCAACAATAACAGCCAACTGTAGTGGCGGAGAGTAATACGGCGGCGGCGGCGGTGGTTATAGGCACAGCGGCGGTGGTTTCTAGGGTTGAAGAAGGGTTTCTAGGGTTGGGTTAGAACAGAAATCACGGCTGAAAACAAGGCAGCCCCTTTAAGATGATGATTGGACTTCTCTGTCGCAAGAAGAAAAAAAGGCAAAATCCCTTTTCTTTTGTTTCTCCTTTTGACGGCTGGGTAGGGTATTATTTGTAGGAATTTTTCAAACAAAATTGATTCGAAGTTGTGGGAATTTGTTGTTGAAGGAGGATAAAGCTGATATTACTTGCGGCAGTTTGAAGGTATCGGTTGTAAGGTTGCTTAGGGTTTTGTGAAGATCAATGAGGCTGACTACGGCTGAGTTGTTGAACGGTTTTTTTCGAAGTTTGATTTTTTTCGGTTTGAATTGGCTGGGTTAAGTTGAAGATGATGAATAGAGTGTTCAAGAATCAGAAACTCTGCTCTGATACCATGTTGTCTGGTATAGAGATTGATCTATGAATTGGGTTTGAATTGTATTGATAAAAATTGTATTGTTCTCTATTAGGGTTACAAGAGTGGTGTTTATATAGGACACCACTTTACACACTAGCCCCCTACACTATCTATGTTTCTCATTTCCGACAGAACTATCCAAATATATTGATTAATCCAAATGGCTCTTCTGACTGAGCCTTAAGCACAAAGATTCCTTCTTCCGTATCAGCAGAGTACCCTGAGAGGGCAGGCTGAGAAGAGGATGTGCCTTCGCTTCTAGGCGAACCAGACAATTGACGATACGCGTCAGATGGTCCTTGATCACTCATACTGTAAACTAACAAATAGTCAAATAATACAAAACACATAATCACATAATTTATTTCCTAACACAAAATTTAAAATTTTAAGTGTCAGCAAAACACTTCTTTGGCTTAGACCAGTGGCTAGGCTCTGATACCGCCTTCTGTCGCAACCCCCGATCCCTTATCTGTCCCGGGAACGGGCGGACGCGAACTCAGAATTTTGGTGGTATCAGTTTGTAAATTTGGCAACGGAAATTACATCAGGACCGTAGTTAGGAAATGTTTATCAGAGTAAAACCACCATATTTGATATTAATAATCACATGGGTAAAACCCAAGTTTCTTATTACAACATGTTTATAGGGATAAACCCTATTTTATTGAATTTAAAACATCGTCTTTTAGGTAACTTTTATAGCCACATTTTTTCCCAAGTCGTCAGTGCTCTCCAGCTGGCTTTTTACTAATTGGCTGTCACATTGTGTTACCTGAAACGCGTTTTAAAAACATTTGTCAGTGGGAAATACTGGTGAGTGAATCCCAGTTTAATCAAGAAATATTTTATCAATTAACACAGTATTGAGAGCGATCACATTGTTTATTTCTACACAATTACTAATTCAGTACTGTCAATCCTGACTGGTGGGTCATATTACACATTGGCTAACTCGTTGTCCAATGGTAACGTATTGTCGTCCCGACTTACTACTCACAGTGTAGTAAATTTTGTATACAAAACCCCAACATACCGGAAGTAATTGAAGAACTACAAAGACTCAATCACCGCTTAATCACATTTTAAAACATTTAAGGTTTTGTAAAATATTACAAAAAGATTAACAAAAATTGGAAAAACTCACATTGCTGTCTTAGATTTTCCGTAAGGGTTTCCTGAGAATAATCTATAATTTACACAAATGCACACGCGTTAGTTTAATAACCCATTTTAACATTAGTAATACCCTCCCCGAGATGACATTCCAACGACTACGTCGGGCAGAACCACGACAACCGTTACGGAACTCTAGATCAATCGGGCAGCGTATCTAATACGTATCCAGGGGTTATAATACTTACAACGGAGCAGAACTTCGCTATTTAGGGGGGGGTATTATACCCGATTATAACTTCTACTATTAGAAAATTCGAGTGAAAAAGAAAGATATGAGCGACTGAAACTGATATCCCGAGCTCCCATTATATAGGGCCTCATCTTGGTTTTCTCGCGACCCGCGTAAAACAAGGCAAGGCCTTACGCGGCCCGCATCAACTCTAGTCAACGCGTAGCTGGGCTGGGTTATCGAGTAGGTTCGCCGGGTGTTGGGCCACGTGGCCGCACCGGGCTTTGCCAGGTTTTTAAGCTTACGCGGCCCGCGTAAGAGTTGTGTAACATCCCGAAATTTCAAAACTTTATACTAGAATTATAAAGTGTATAATAAACAAGAATAAACTAACTAGGATAAATAACCTAGTTAGTTAGGAGTCTTGTAGTAACACTTGAATGAGTTAAAAGGCCAAGGATATAAATTAAATAAGAGTGGAGGGACTTAAGTTGTTAAAATTGAAACTTAAGATACTAATATTAATGAAATAAAACAAACCAAACACCTCAAATGAGGGCTGGTCGATCAACAGAAGGCAGGGGGCGACACCCACACTTCCAAAACCTAAAAATCTACTAAACTCTCAAATTGAAGGTCAAAATCCAGTAGAAATCGAAATCTAAACATGGAATCGTGATCACCTCGTCAAGGGGGTCATAAGGTATGCTGAATTAGGTCATTTTCATTTGATTCAAAGTTCATGCATGTGATCAAAATCGAATGTAGAGCTTGATTATGTGTTGTAAAACATGAAATTGAAGTAATGTGAAGTCTAGGGACAAACCCTAGATGATTTCTTGTCAAAATCTTGCATGTTAGTTGTAAGAATCAAAATCACTATAGTGGGTGATTAGAAGGTTAGTAGAACTTGATAAACACTAGGATTAAGACTCTTGTTCTAGTGTAAACTGAAATTTGTGGGCTAATCTCTGAAGTTATTGATGTTAAAATATGTGTATATTGGCTAATTGAAGTTGATTTGGGTAATAATTTCAAGTTATGAACTTGGTTTAGATCATGTAGAAATCTGACCCGCAAGGTGTTTGATAAAACGCCTAAATGAGGGTTAAAACGTTGAAGATGGCTAAAAACGCAGATTTGCATATGTTATGAATTAATGCGTTAAAGCCTATGAAAGAGTTCTAATTTTATTATTATGAATTGAACTCTTTAGGTAAAGAATCCGGAACGTCAAGTGGACACGCCGGGGGTGATACTCGCGGAAAGGGTGTGCTCTAAAGGTACGTGACTTTAGTCTCGTTGTATTATGCAATAATGTTTAGTTTTAATGTTCAAACGATGTCGGATTGTAATTGATGCGTTTGATGTATCGTTAAAGTGGCGAAGTTCACTAGATCATCAAACGGGTCAAAATAAACAATGGAAATTTGGTTTGGTATGTTAATAAAGTGATGGTTTTCACTGGATAGCCAAACGGATCAAAATGTTGCTTGAAAACGAATCATATAAGTAGAGACTTAAAAGTCTCATATCTTGCTAGGTGATAGATGGTAATACATCAATAAATTGGTTATGATATTTTAAGTCTACGAACCCGGTATATCGGGTCAAACAATAGAAGTTAATAGAAGGTGTCGTTTGAAACGGGATGCTTGAATTCCGTGAAAACAAGTGTTTAGTTAGGAGAAAACGCGAAGCCATGGTATGGCGCGTATACTCCAAGGTCATAAGCCCGGGAAGTTGGGTAACTATGTCTAATGTGTCATTAGGATGGAAATATGGAATCATGAACCTTGTTAATGGGTTGAAGATTTTGAAACAAAGAAATTGTGAGCCGAACGTCAGTATCTCGGTTTATGAGATGTGTAATTTACATAGTTGAATCCGTAATTTTATTACGGACTCATAGGAAGAAGAATCGGTTAAATCGGACTAATGGGTAAAAAGTTATGATATTCTAAAGTTGAAAAATAGTCAAAGGGCAAATGTGCAGAGCCCACCGTAAATTACGGTACCACCGTAATTTACGGTAGACATCAAAGGTGCTACGGTATGTTGCCCCTGTCTTACGGCAGAACCATAAACATTCCAGGTCCACCGTAACTTACGGTGATACCGTAATTTACGGTGGAACTCAGGAAAATTATATTTTGTTTGTTGCTTTGCGTCGTTAAAATTCATTTTTACGTAATGTATTAATGTCAAAACTAATATTTTAGTGTTTGACCCTAGGTATGTATGAAGCCATTCCCGGATGATGATCAAGTACAATGTCAAGAACCGAACACGCATTTTGAAGCTTCCGCATTAATCTTAATCTTGTCTAGACATAATCATGTTGTAAACACTTTTGTTAATTACGTTTTAAATCCCTTAAACTAGTGGTTAGTTTACTAGTAAGGGTTAACTTTTAAATTTGTTATGGATTATCTTGGGATGTGTTTGGTACTATCTCAAGTGTGTATGGCTTAAACACGAAATGTTTTTGTAAACTCTGATTTTTATAAAGTTTCATGTAATTATTAGTTAAATTCCGTCAAATTATTTAGGGTGTTACAAGTTGGTAATCAGAGCCCAAGGTTGTTAACATGTGTTCGGTTCAAGCTTGATCAAACATCCGGTAAGAATTAATTGTTCTAAAGTAGAGTTACTAAGTATAAAAAGGGAAGTAATGAATGGAAATGCATGGGAAGAGCGTTTTAACACACTCAAACCCGGAAAGTGCATTAAATAAGAACGGTGAAAACAAGTCATGAACTTGAACAAACCGAAGTGAATAAATCATACGTCATAAATGAAATGTTAACGATTAATGTAAACATTTCAGTTAAAGATGACGGATAAAGGCAATGATGATGCGGTGCCAAGAGTCACCGAGCAAACGAGAGAAGTGATTGCTGAAGAGGTAGGAAAAGCAATCGAAAACAGTTTGTTGGGTTTCATCGACAAAATCCAAACCACGGTATTATCAGTGGTGGAAGAAAGAATCAAGAAATTGGAGGATAATACCAATTTAGCAAAGGAGAAGTCAGGAGGACGAAAATCTTGTTCTTATAAAGAGTTCTTGGCGTGTAAACCGCCTATTTACAATGGGGAGGTTGACCCGATCATATGTCAGCGATGGTTAAGCGATATGGATGGGGTGTTCGAAAGGACTCATTGTGATCCGGATGACTACGTAGCCTATGGCACGGGTCAGTTAAGGGGTCAAGCGAAAGACTGGTGGGATAACAAGAAAAAGGAAATTGGAAGCGAAGCGGCCAAGGCTATGACATGGGATGAGTTTAAGACGCCGTTTCTTAAACATCACAGTCCTAAGGCAGTCATTAACAAGATCAAGGAAGAATTCATGCAGCTTCGACACAAGGGTGAATCTATTGACAAAATCACGGGAATATTCATGGATAAGATGAAGTTTTGTGATGAATTGATAACGAATGAGGAGCAGAAAATATATTATTATTATAATATGTTGAGCGCCGAGTATAGGGAGTTTATGACTCCTTCAAAGTATGAGACTCTCACCGAAATTATAAACGTTGCTCGGGAACGGGAGATAGAGTTGAAGAAACAGATTGAAAGAGGTGAAAGAAGGGCTCAGATAGTCAATCAAAGCCCAACGAAAAAGGCGCGCACAACAGAATCCTCAAAGAAACAAGAAGGTAAAGGCGGGTCACCAAACTGCAAGATATGCGGGAAAGGGCACAAAAGTGAGTGCCGGTTCAAGGACAAACCGTGTCCTATATGTGGGAAGACGGGACACACGGCTGCATTGTGCCCGGGGAAGGTGTCGGTGTGTTACAAATGCTACCAACCGGGTCATAAGAAATCTGAGTGCCCGGAGTTGGTTGGAAAGAAAGATGACAAGAATACACCTACTGAGACACCAAGAGCAAAGGCAAGATATTTCCAGTTGACAGCAATGGAGGCAAAAACAGAGCCCGATGTGGTCTCAGGTATATTTGCCATAAATTCAATTCCTGCACATGTGTTATTTGATACGGGAGCGAATAAATCTTTTGTTTCATATGGATTTATTCGACATCCTTCTTTTGTACTAACAAAATTGCCTATGCCATTAGAGGTAGAAATAGGTGATAACAAAAGTTTTCTTGTATGTGATGTATGTCGAGATTGCAAAATAAGCGTTGATGATGAGGAATATTTGATAGACTTGATCCCTATGTCAATGGGAGAATTTCAAGTAGTGGTAGGGATGGATTGGTTATCCCGACATCATGCAAAGGTGATATGTTTCCGCAAGGAGATACAATTGACATCTCCAAGTGGAAAGCAAGTCACCATCTATGGCGAAAAGGGGGCAGTCCCGTTATGTGCTCAATACTAAAGGCCCACAAACTTATGAGGCGCGGATGTAAAGCATTCATGATATACGCAAACGAACCTAATAAAGAGACGCCAAAGATGGAAGACGTACCAGTGGTACGTGAATACGCCGATGTATTTCCGGAAGACTTACCTGGAATACCGCCGGTACGGGAGGTAGAGTTCGGGATCGAATTGGTTCCGGGCGCAAAACCTGTAGCCAAGGCACCGTATCGACTCGCGCCATCGAGTAAATTTCAAAGTTCGTCCTTTATGTATGTCTAATATATCAAAGTATGTACTTTATCTTTAATAACCTCAGAAAACATCCTTAATGTTTGAAAATCCTTACATGTTACGTCCTTTAGTCCTAATCCAGTTACTTTTCATGGTTAAATTTGACTAAGTCAGCCCCACATAAGGGTATTTTGGTCATTTTATCATAAATATTAAAATAAATAATCATCAAAAACAATAAATATATACAGACTAAATGTTTCTCCTTCTCTCTCTAACTATCCTAACCCCACCACCACAACCCAGCTGCCACCGCCACCACCACCACAGATCTGCTACCACCACCACTTCACCTGCAACTTTAATCTGCTCCAAACCAGTTTTCCAGCAAATTTCAAACTAGTTTTCCGGCAATCAAATCATCAAGCTTATTCATCATCACCTGCAACTCATCTCACTCAAAAGCTCTGTTCCAAACCAGATCTCTCCCCCCTCCCCTCTCTCTCTCACACACTCGCCCACCACTATCACCAACACCATCACCACCGTCAACCGCCATAGCTTCATCATCACCACCGCTGCACAAACCTCCACCACCGCCCAACCCCAACCTGCATATTTAGATCTGAATATGTACAGATCTGAACACCACCACAAAATTCAAACCCTAATCTACATTTAAGCTACTAACCCCAAACAAACCCCAAATCCGGATTCAAACTACAAATCTCCCCACAACCACCACCTATTCGATCCGATTTGAGAGAGAGAAAAGAGGGCAGTAGAACGAAGACCGCATACGGTGGCGATTAACTGCGATGATGACATCCTTAACTGCGATGATGACATCCTTAATGTGCGGCGGCGTACGGCGGAGAGGCGGCGGCGAGGAACAAAGTGGTCGTTTGAGTGTCTCCGCTAACTAACCGACTCAAAGTAACCGTTTCGTTGAAGTATAATCGTTTTGGAGTCCAACGGTGGGGGTGTGGAGGTGGTGGTGGTCCGGTGAGGTGTGTGCAGGTGGTGGCAGTGGTCCGGTGAGGTGTATGGCGGTGGTGGTCGATCTGGTGAAGTGTATGGCGGTGGTTGTCGGTCCGGTGGTGGTGGTCCGGCGATTAGAGAGAGAGAGAGAGCTGGTGTGTGTTGAGAGAGAGAGAGAGAGGTGTTTATGTGTGAGAGAGAGAGCTGATGTGTGTTGTGAGAGAGAGAGAGCTGTATGTATATATATATATATATAATTTTTTTTATTATTTATTTTAATATTTATGATAAAATGACCAAAATACCCTTATGTGGGGCTGACTTAGTCAAATTTAACCATGAAAAGTAACTGGATTAGGACTAAAGGACGTAACATGTAAGGATTTGCAAACATTAAGTATGTTTTCTGAGCTTATTAAAGATAAATGACATACTTTGATATATTAGACATACATAAAGGACGAACTTTGTAATTTACTCCGCGCCATCAGAGTTGCAAGAATTGATGTCACAAATCCAAGAATTGCTCGACAAGGGGTTTATTCGGCCAAGCGTGTCTCCATGGGGCGCACCGGTATTATTCGTACTTTGATATATTTCGGGCTCGGTTTTCACGTACGGGGTGCATTTAAAGACATATAGAGATATTTTAAAATATTTTGGGGTGTCGGAAAATATTCGAGGGTGTCGGTTTATTTAGGATTGTTACACCCAACGTGCTTTAAATCACGCCAAAATGAAAAAGTGTTGGCCAATCACATGCATCCCTCTTTTTCTTGGCCAATCCCTTTTTGTTAGTTTTTTTATTTAATTCTTTACACACCTTTTTAACATAATACACACATCCGCACTACACCCATTTTAGAAAAAAACGTCAAATAATGCCCCTTGCTGACTGTACTGTCACATGACAGAAAACGCCCAAGGGTGATGGTATTATTCACCCTTACTACTACGCATGCTCTAATACAACAATTGTAACAAAACAAATTTGATAGATTGATTAGATGAAAGTATAATAATTGGAAAGAATAACAATAAAAAAAACATTTATGATTCAGTGTGGAATTAATAATATTAAGGTTAAGGGTATCATTAATTAATTAACATCTTTAATCAATTTGTAGGTGAGAGGCTAAAAAAAACCCACGAATCATGAGTTTGTATCGTTGAACCATCCAAATATATTGATTAATTCCAACTGCCCATATTTATTTATTTATTTATTTATTTATTTATTTATTTATCAAACTTTGATTTTTAATTTAAGCTATCCTATTATATTAATGTTTATATGTATATTCTTCTTTGTATTGGGATTTTATTAATAATGGCTAAATTTTTTAATTATATTGTTTGTGAGACTTGAACTTAAAACCTACAAACCTAGATGTGAACGTTGTGAATGAAGTCTGTGTTTCAAAAAGAAATGTATTCTTAAACGTTTTGTCTTTGCCAATAGATCACCAACCTCATTGATTTATTTATTGAAAAAGTAACTACATATTAATATATAATTAACTGGGAATATATACAAACTTTTTTTTAATGATTCAAAAAAACGAGGGATAATATTTTTAGTGATAAAATAATTGGGTGATATATAAAACTTTTTATATAAATTCTAATAATGTTTTACGAAAACGAAGGATAAATGTTTGAGCGATAAAATATCTAGCATGACTACTTGACAATACAAAAAAAAAAAAATTAACTTTTTTTTCAAATGTAAAC
The DNA here is from genome assembly GCA_030545235.1 of Helianthus tuberosus. Taxonomy (NCBI): domain Eukaryota; kingdom Viridiplantae; phylum Streptophyta; class Magnoliopsida; order Asterales; family Asteraceae; genus Helianthus; species Helianthus tuberosus. The sequence goes on along the minus strand of CM060397.1, from coordinate 4,183,497 downwards.
ATGTTCTCTTAAATGGTTAAATTCTGACAACTTCAACCGGTTCAAAAAAAAGTATCTCAAACCCATTAGATAAGAGGTAATTCAAGTTTATAAAGCGGTCCGGTTAAATGGTTGTTCAAATTTGGTAAATCATCTCAATTAACACCATTTGCAATGGATTGAATTGAATCGAATTTGGTATGTTAAAATGGAAAAATGATAAGAAGGGATAACTATTAGGCTGGAGGGTGTAGTATAAAGCTCTTAGAGGGTTTATCACGCCACCTCAGCGTCACGTCATGTCCACGTCATACAGGGGGCTTTAAAGCCTATTCATTTAACCTGCAAGGTGTGGTATAAAGCCCCCCTTAGTTTACACTATAGCGCCCCATTTTGACCAACACCTTCATCGTTCAAGTCAATTGTCTCTCGTTAACGTGCTGGCGAGCTTACGATGGCGTCCCCCCTTTCGCTGCCGCGGTGTGGCCGATGGCGCCCCCAAGACGCTATGGAGGATGAGGCGGCGGGGTGGCATTAAGCCACACCCACCGGCCTTATACACGTGATGAAGTTGAAGATAAAAAAATGTAAAAAGGAAAAAGAATAGCTTTTGACCCATTCAACCAACCCCAACTTGTTTCTTTCTCTAATTCTTAATATTCATTGGTATATATTTATTTCTTAATCTTTGTCAAAAGTATCAACTTGCAAATTGCAATAATGGGTATATGTTCGATGGTCAACTTAATTTGCTCGGTCTTTTTCATTCATCTCATAAAATCTGTAATAACGATAATATATGGCTCAACTCGTAATCTAATTTTTTTTATCGTCGTGAGACTCGTTACCATAAAATTTATGAGACCCGTTAATATCCTGTTAAACAACGAGTTCAGATAAAATAACCATTTGTATTGGACACGTGATCTTCAAGAAGGTTTAAATAGAACCATTGATTTTCCTAACAGGGGACTCAGACGTTTACCACCATGACCCCTTACTCGTAATCTAGTTTTATATGAATAATCTTTTAATATAAACACATCAACATGTTTCGTTGTTTATTCATGTATCTATATAAAAAACAAATATTAATTACAAAACAAATTTTAATTACAAACAAATGACCAAACCATGCCATTTTGTAATCAAAACAAAATGCTAATTTTTTATATGACAAGTAACTGTAGTCCAGAAAGATATGCCCTTCAAAGTCCCAATTGGAGGGAGCATTCATATTAAAAAAAATGCATGCCAAATATGATTACATTATTTGAGGTTTGGATAATTTGGTGACTTGTATTTTTGTATTCAAACTAGTTTTTGCCCCGCCCGTATTGCAGGGCAATAAGCCGAATATTTCTCTCTCATAACATGTATGTCTGTACAGAGGGCAAAACCGTAACTATATTTTGAACTGGAAGCGAAATCATAATTTTAAACTGAGAGCAAAATCATAATTTTGAGCTAGGGGGAAAACATAATTTTATTTTGAACTGTGGGCAAAAACGTAATTTTGAGCTGAGGGCAGAATCGTAATTTTGAGCTAGAGGAAAAAACAACATTTTATTTTGAACTGGGGCAAAAACGTAAATTTAAACGGAGGGCGAAACCGTAATTTTAAAATGGAAACAAAATTAAAAGTGAGTTTTTGAACCGATGGCAAAAGCGTAATTTTAAGCTAGGGGCAAATTTATAATTTTATTTTGAGCTGGAGGCAAAAACATAATTTTAAACGAAGGACGAAAGCGTAATTTTAAACTGGGAATAAAATTAAATTAAAATTAGTTTGGTCCAATAGGGAAGTGCCAGGCAGCTGCCTGACACTATTCCCCATCTTCTAAATGTATATGTAGTATAATATAATAATTAAAATATAATAAAAAAATATATAAAATATGTCATCCTATTCACAACCGTTTCTTTAGACTTTTGTGTTCTTTTATAAAAAGGGTGACAAATTTATCCATATTACAACTACATTTTCATGTTATTTTTGTTGGTATGAAATCCCGATTGATTTTATTTGATGATGACCCGAGATGAACCCTTACAAGTCGTGCAAGATATTCATCGGTGCTAACTTATCAAAGAACCGTTATTTCACATCTAAACTTTATATAGAAAAACCAGTTGTTTGATTAATTATATATAAAAAGTAATAATAAAAGTGATAATTCTAGAGTTAAGTTTCATTTTGCTCCCTGTGATCTGGTTATTTTAACGGTTTTGCCCCAATAGTTTAAAAGTAGTTATTTTCCTCCCTGATTTTTCTAACTTATCGTCATTTTGCTCCCCACCTCTAATTCCATTCAAAAAATCCATTAGCTAGAAGGGTATTTTGGTAATTTTATAGATAAAAGTAAGGGCATGTAAGTGTTTTCACCTAAATAACCTATAACTTGTTTATTTACATGTATATAAGTAATTCTTTTCTGATCCCCATCTTTCCAACCACTCTTTCTACCGGCCACCACCATCCACAACCATCCACCACCACCTGCCGACCACGATTACCGCGACTTTTAACTAAACTTTTTAATTGTGTTAGAGCTAGGGTGTAAACTACGGAAATACCCCTACTTTTAATTGAACGTTTTAACTGAGTTAGAGACAGAGAGCAAACTTGCGACAAACTCGAAAGATCAGAGAAAAAATGACTATTTTTAAACTATTATAACAAAGCCATTAAAATAACCAAACCACATTAAACAAAATAAAAGTTAACTCTAAATTCTACTTTCATTTCTCTGTTTACCCGTGAACAAAAGAATTGATTGTTTTGTCTGTTTCTGATGTTACTTTCTTAGTTTAACTTTTTACGTAAACTTTTTTTTTGAAGGGTGACTTTCAATATATACATGGACCATTGGTCACCGGGTCCCCGTCAAGGACGGTTACCCGTCAACCCAGCATTCGCAGACACGATGTTCGATCGGGGCCCGGCTGCCGCTCTGACTGACCTTCGCCCGGAAACCATACTGCCCCCACACGAGAGACTCGCTGGGGTAACAGCTGGATGAAAACCGGGTTGCCCTCAGGACCACACCATGCATCGGTAGGAACGATCCATCATTGGGACGTCCTCCCCCCCATAACGCCGCAGTGGATCGAACCGGTGACCTCCAAGGAGGAACCGGCCCAACCCCACCACATAGGACCAACTGGGCTATTATATTTTATTTCATTGAATTTCTCTCTACCAAACAACCTAGTGTTTTGTCACCTTGCAATTATATAACTCAAATAAAAACACACTTTATTTACAACAAACATTACTTAATTCGCTAAGAATAAATAACAAAACCATATGTATTAATGTAGCAACATAATAATAACCAATGTTTTAAAATTTGGTTTTTATATTGTATCAGATTTGGCTCAGAAACATTTTCATCGAATGTACTGGACAGTTTAATCGGACGTATCAGATAGTTCAACCGACCAGTTTAAACCGGTTTTAAAACATTAATAATAGCATTTAAAGATTAGGAGGCACCCAAGCATCTTTTTAACCAACCCAATACCCAACCAACACTTCCTAACCTCATTTTGAAGTCTTCAATTTCCTATTTGACCCTCAAATATTATTATTCCCTTTTATCATATCAACAAAGAAAAGGATAAGTTTACAACCACCCTTCTTTCTTTCCCTTTTCTTCCACCCTTTTGTCCCATCTCTCATTTAAAGCATCAACAATCCACACAGGTTTCATTTCAAACTCTTTCAAATTGTTTCAAGAATCAAAGAAAGATCATAAAGTTCAAATCTTTTTCACCCAAAAAGCTGAAGAAGATGGAGATGATGTATTACCCACTTGGCAGGTCTTCTTATGAAGATTCTTTGAAGGTTATTGAGGCTGATATTCAACATGCTAATGCTTTGTAAGTTGATCTTTTTAGTTTTTTCATATGGGTTTGGTTTCTTGTTTGTTTTTTTAAGGGTTTTGCTTGTGTTTTAAGTTGTTGAATATTGGTTTATTGTCTTGGTTTTGTGTTTGATTGTTTGATCAATTGAAGTTGGAAGTTTGGTATTTTGAAAGGTTTTGTGTTATTGTAAAGCAGAGGGTTTTTTTTTAATGAGATTATGATAATTTAGTTCTTAAAGTTTTGATGAATCTTGCAGAACAAGTAGATGAAAATCAAATTAGTTGATTTTTTTTTATGAGATTATGATGATTCATGTGGAAGATTTGGTCCAATTTGTTGGCTTATTGAAATTGTTTTTTTTTAATTTAAAAATTTATATAACAGGGTATGAAATTTTGAGTCCAAGCTGTTGAACTCCTATGTTGTTCTTAGTTCAATTTTGACTTTTGACTTTTTATAGCTAACTATCTATAATTTGTATAAATGGAGTTAGAAAGAGAGTGGAGTGACCGGTAAGTCGGTAACATAACCGACTTATGTATCATTGTTAAAGCAAAAGGTACAAGTGTCTATGTTGCTTTCGCGGTTCATTACTTAAAATTGATTCTGAACGGCCCCTATGCATGCGGTAACCGCATAGACACTTATACATAACGCTTTAGGTGTCGTACATAACACGATTGTTTTCGCGCATATCTTTGTTTCTCCATCTATAGTTACATTTCACAAAATATGTGTTTTATTTTTATTTATTTTATTTCACAAAACAATGGTTAGTTTGCAATAAAATGCCGGGGGTCTCACTGGAAGCAGCCTCTCTATTCCTACGGGGTAGAGGTAAGGCTGTCTACATCTACCCTCCTCAGACCCTACCTTAGCTTTGCTATTGGTGGGATTTACTGAGTATGATGATGATGACGATGATGTGAAAATGTAGTGTTTTTATTGCATTTTTGGTAGTTAACCGTTTATTTTCTATGAAATGGTAAGTATAACTCAAGTTGTAAGTTGTAACACATAAAAACAAACTTTACTTTAAAACCATATAAGAATTTAATGCTTATAATCTTACATAACTTTGTGACAAAATGAATTTGCGTTCGGTCAAAAAGAACTTTAATTGATTATTGAAGTGAAAATGACATAAACGAATGTATCATTTTTCTTTCTTTACTTAATGGCATTGAATCTTGAGAAATTAAGAGGAAGATAGATTTTTATTTAATTTTCTGATCAATTTTTCTATGTTTTTTTTTTTTTTTTTTTTTAATTTGCAGGGCTGCTGCAATTCCTAGAGCCAAAGATGGTGCGCGGTTTCAAATGAAACTAGTTCACGATCAGTTGACACCTCTAATTATGTTCTTGTTACAATGGATAGATTCTTCTTGTGCGTGTCTCCTGCCTAGATACTTGAATCTTTTCCATGTTGTTATCTATAAGGTTAGTTCTTGATTAACCCTCATTTCATTAGTTGTGAGCGCGTGACTTAAAAGTTAAAACACAAAAAAAGATACCTTTTTTATAGAAACCAAGATGGGAAAGTGTGCTAGATGTTTCGACTTTAATAATAATTTGTTACATAAGTGAACGTGTTACCTTATAGGTATATACTGACGGGAGACCGAAGATTTCTAGACATGGAAGGAAGGCGACTGTCAACGACTTTTATGGTTTGTTACTCTATCTCTACCGCGGGTTGCCATTTATGGATGTATAGGTTGATTTCGGTTGTGTTTTATCTCAAATGGGTCAAATGCAAGACAGTTTGACTAAGGTCAAACACACAGAAAGTTGGCCATAGTTTGTTCGTAAAGCGAACGGCTTCCTATATTTTCTTTAAAGATTTAGATTAGTGTTGTAGTAGTCTTGTCTTTTAGTCATAATTAACACATCAAGTATTTATAACGACCCATTTTGCCCAGAAGTTCTAATAGTCCATAATTTGTTTGAAGTCATAAGTGTATATATTGTCCAATTTGTCCAATAATTACTTATGTCTAAATGTATTAATTTTATTATTTTAACTGAAGCAAAAAAAGTGTTTGCAGGTCAACTCAACCTCCTATATCGTCGTATTCAAAGATTTGGATTTTAAATGGAATAATAATTTTTTTTGTTATAATTAATAATTAATACATCAAGTTTTTTTTTCTGTGCAGCCATCATACTACCTTCTCTTAGAAGGCTGCATTACGACTTGGTGGAACTCGATAACGGGCCTAAAGAAGAGAGCCCAAAGTTGCAGATATCGGGCCCAAAAAAACTCGAAAAGGACGAAAAGTTCACCAACATTGATTTGGAACGAGAAGATGAATGCGGGATTTGCTTAGAACCTTGCACCAAAATCGTCTTGCCTAATTGCTGTCACGCAATGTGCATCAACTGTTACCGCGATTGGTAATATACGTAACATCATGCATCATTGAGTCATACAGTACAACCGGTGTTTTGAAACCTGGACCGGCCTGTCGGACCGGGAACTGGAGGTTGGACCGGTCCGGGTCATGGTATTGGACCGAGAAACCGGCCGGTCGAACCGGTTTTATAAAGGGGTTGGACCGTTTTTTTATATTTTTCAAATTTTACCATATTAGTTTTTATAATATTTACAACACCATCCGGCTCTTACGTCCGGTTCGACCAGTCATAGTCATACCACTGAACTAGTAAGGAGACCAGTTCGACGTTCAGTCTGGTTCTAAAAACATTGAGTACAACAGCACACTAATCTTATACATCTTTTTCCATATTTGCAGGAACTCGAGACAAGCGTCATGCCCGTTTTGTCGAGGTAATATAAAGAGAGTAAAGTCACGAGATTTATGGGTTCTCACATGCAACGATGACGTCATAGATGCCGATCTCGTTTCAAAAGAGGATTTGGTTCGTTTCTATTTATACATCAATAATCTACCTAAAGATTCGCCAGATGCCCTTTTCTTTATGTTTTATGAGTATCTAATATAACATCAACAAACTAGAGAATTTGATGTATAGGGGCAAAAAGTTGGAAAAAAACAAAAAAACAAAAAAGCCGACCCTTAGAATGTAAATAGAGGTCGGTTTTAATTGTAAGTATATTTCTTCCAAATTGTTAACATGAAATAAATACAAGCTTGTTTATTACTATCTTACTATTTTAGTCTATATCTTTGTATTGTACAATCTTAGCCCGCTGAATTTCAAAATTCAGGGCAACTATGGATCCGATCCGGGTCGGGTCGGGCTACACTACAACGGGCTTTTTTTGTTTTTCATAAGCTCTTCAAACGGTGGATGACAACACCCGTTATTTATGAATTGATCTGTCATGTGAGAATTCATAGATTCTGTGGGATGAATTCCATCCCAACTGATATATTGGCTCGGATCACCGCATATGGTAGCACCCGCGGAACCGCATAACGATAGTATATTGAAATTCATATCTTCTGGCTTGAGGGTGGTCCCACAACAAGTTTTTTGAGTTTCTAGAATTTGGTATTTTTGCGGGTCGTTTACGATTGCGTAGTAAGCTTTCCACGAATCTGCGTATATGAGTGTAACATCTGGGTACGATTTCCTGTACGAATCTAACTTGGCTTGCAGGAGTTGGTTGTGGATCATTACCGCCCCGTTAACAATCGGGGAACAGCCTGATTTGTCGCGAACGTTTAATGGTGTCACGGAAACGTCTACCGGAAGACAACCGATCGGTGGTAAACCTTGAACTACTATATGCTTTGCACCGCTTTGTATTAATGTCTGTATTGCAAGATATGTTAGTAACAAACAACAATCTAAAATTTCCGGTTTCTGCGTGTTTTTTGTAGGAATGCTACTTTCAAATTTCAATACGTACCCGTACGAGTTCAATGGTGTATGCAGCCGATGACTTGGCTATAGAGGGAAGCGAGATCTTCGATCCAACGGCTCGTGAGTAATCGTTGATTCCCATCTCTCCGACCCAGAACAAAGCGGTTTTCAATTTTTCTGCACATGCTTTTTGATCCAGCTCCTTGCATAAGTGCTCTTTTTGAAACTTTTTGTACCACTCCAGTTGAGTCATTACGCTTAGGGGTGCGCCTTTCGATAGAAAAAACCGAGCCAGCTTAGACAAAAGGTCACCGGCTAGAGCCGTGGCTCCAGCAATTGCAAAGTTTACACCATGTGTGAAGTTACCTGTGGTTGATTGGTAGGGCGGTAAGACCGGCAAACCAAGCGAGTCGGTTATGTAATCGATAACTAGACGACCGTCACTTAACCGGTTCGAGCCGTACGGTGAGCTTTTGGAATCCGAAAACGATGGAGTAAGACTCCCCATGGATTGAGCGTTTCCCGTATCCGTATACGAATCTCCAAACGCGTAGACCGCGGAGAAATGGCCTTTGAAGCGATTATGGAATTGGGTCGGTCTCTGCGCTTCGTCTTGTGGTGGTGGTATCGGTATCGAGTCTCGTCGGGGCTTTATTTTCGGGTTTTGCGGTAGGTGATTTTCCGGGATTGATGGCGGCGGACTTTTCGGGTTTTGCGGTAGGTGATTTTTCGGGATTGGTGGCGGACTTTGTTTCGGGTCCTCGGGTGGTTGCGGTGGCGGATCTTTCTGCTCTGGGTCCTGTGGCGGCTGTTGATCTTTCTGCAACAGTACCCGTGTCATGCAATCTTTCTGCAACGGGTCCCTTGGCGGTTGCTGATCTTTCTGCTCCCTCGGGTCTTGCGGTGGCAGTTGACCTTTCTGCTCAGTTGGGTCTCGTGGCGGCTGCTGATCTTTCTGCTTCCCCGGGTCCTGCGACGACTGTTGTTCTTTCTGCTCCGGGTCCTGCGACGGCTGTTGACTTTTCGGCTTCGGGTCCCGCGGCGGTTGTTGATCTTTCTGCTCCCTCGGGTCTTGTGGCGGTTGTTGAACTTTCGGCTCCGGGTCCTGCGGTGGCTGTTGATCTTTCTGCAACAGTACCCGTGTCGTGCGATCTTTCTGCAACGGGTCCCCTGGTGGCTGCTGATCTTTCTGCTCCCTCGGGTCTGGTGCCGGCTGTTGACCTTTCTGCTCCGTCGGGTCTCGTGGCGGCTGCTGATCTTTCTGCTTCCCCGGGTCCTGCGACGGCTGTTGTTCTTTCTGCTCCGGGTCCTGCGACGGCTGTTGACTTTTCGGCTTCGGGTCCCGCGGCGGTTGTTGATCTTTCTGCTCCCTCGGGTCTAGTGCCGGTTGTTGACCTTTCGGCTCCGGGTCCTGCGGTGGCTGTTGATCTTTCTGCAATAGTACCCGTGTCGTGCGATCTTTCTGCAACGGGTCCCCTGGCGGCTGCTGATCTTTCTGCTCCCGCGGGTCTTGCGGTGGCAGTTGACCTTTCTGCTCCGTCGGGTCTCGTGGCGGCTGCTGATCTTTCTGCTTCCCCGGGTCCTGCGACGTCTGTTGTTCTTTCTGCTCCGGGTCCTGCGACGCCTCTTGACTTTTCGGCTTCGGGTCCCGCGGAGGTTGTTGATCTTTCTGCTCCCTCGGGTCTTGTGCCGGTTGTTGAACTTTCGGCTCCGGGTCCTGCGGTGGCTGTTGATCTTTTTGCTCCCTCGGGTCCGGCGATGAACCTTTTTGTTTCAGATCCCTACGTGGAGTTGCGATCGCAATCGGGTCTTGTCGAGGCGTTTGATTCGGGTCGTTTGGTGGAGGTTGTTTACGCGCAAATACGGGATAAAGAATTAAGGATACAAGCAAAACCACAAGAGGGAGAGAGATACCTCTGGATTTCATCATTTTTTAGTTTTTTTTTTTTTTTTTTATAAATCTAAACCTAAAATCTTTAGATCATGAAATCACTGATCCTTTTTTAAAGGGGTTATCTTCTTTCTTTTAGGAATAATAAAGGCCAAAAATGGTTTGAAAATGGTTGATTGTTAATGACCAGACTTTTCACAAACAGGTGGTGTGCAATATATATATATATATATATAAATCACAAATCATATATGTGTATATATTTCTTACTATATTTGGAAACCGGTTGATCCCATGCCTACAATGTAAGCCATTGGACTTCAAGCAAACACATGTATATATATATTTCTTACTATATTTGGAAACTGGTTGATCCTGTGCCCACAATGTAAGCCATTAGCAGACACATGACTCCAAAATACAGCATACATTCTTTGATGGGACCCCTTTTTTGCTTGGTGACAATTAAGAACATGAATAATGTTTCAAACACTTTTACTTAAAAACAAGAGTAATCTGCCGTTTTGGTGGTCCCTGTGGTTTGGTCACTGTGGTTTGGTCACTTTTGCCACTTTAGTCCAAAACTCAAACTTTTTGCATATGGGTCCCTGTGGTTTCAGTTTTATTGCCATATTGGTCCAAAAATGAAATCAGGTCATATTTGTCTTATAAAATCCTGCTATTTTGTCATTTTCTGCAGGGGCAAAATAATCATTTCTTTTTTATAAATAAATACCATATTTTATAAGACAAATATGACCTGATTTGCCATTGAGGAAAATGACAAAATTGCAGGATTTTTATAAGACAAATATGACCTGATTTCATTTTTGGACCAAAATGGCAATAAAACTGAAACCACAGGGACCCAGATGCAAAAGGTTTGAGTTTTGGACTAAAGTGGCAAAAGTGACAAAACCTCAGGGACCAAAATGGCAGTTTACTCTAAAAACAATGTTCATATATTATAGTAGATCGTGTTTCATTGATGGGACCATCTTTTAACTAGAGTTAAATGCCATTTTAGCCATTTGCTAGTTTAGTCCAAATGTTTCATTTTTCGCATGTGGGTCCAAAAATGTTTCACTGTTGTCATTTTAGTCCACTATTTATGTTAACAGGAAGGGCGATTCGGTCATATGTTTTGAAACAAAATATGAAACTACTTGGCTTTTTGGTGTTAGCTTGAGATGAACAAAAATAGAGTATGAACTATGAAGTGTTAAATGAACCGGTAAATGATATTTCGAATCCGTAAGAATTTTTTTTTTAAATATTTGGTTCAACCGATGTTCTAGTTCAACCGAACGGCGCCATAACCAATCGGCTCAACAGTACCTAACTGAATTGGTTGTGTAGATGGTTTCCGGTCCATTCGGCTGGTGAAACTATAAAATCCTGAATTGGTGTATAGACATTATTGCCTAGTGGAGATGGATATGATCGGGTGGTTCCGCTGGTGGCACGATGATACTCCAGTGGTCCGTCAGTGATCCAAATTTGCCGTTCAAAAAAAAAACTAGAATAAGGAAAAAAAAGGAAAAACATTAATAGAATATAATTAAAGTAAAAACGTTATTAATGATTAAAGGAGTAAATTGCTAAAATAGTCCCTAACGTTTGTTCACATTTGCTAGATCCATCCAAAAAAAGATTTTTTCTCATATGAACCACTGAGGTTTCAAAAAAGTTGCTAAATCCATCCAAACTTCAGGGACGATTTTAGCAATTTAATAAAACAAACTTTTTTTGGATGGATTTAGCAAATGTGAACAAACGTCAGGGACTATTTTAGCAATTTACTCTATTTTTTTTATTTTTATCTTTTTATTATATCTCTTAATTAACATAAAATCTATTTATTTTTTTATTTTCATCTTTTTATTAAATTTCTTATTTAACATAAAATCTACTAGTTTTTTTTTTGAACGGCGAATTTCTACAACAGGCGATAGATTCGCACCTGCTTTTGCAGGCCCTCCACCCCACTCTGACCAAGTCTATGTTGTCTTAACCGGGCTCACGCTTGGCATCAGAGTTTGGTTTGGCGCTCCCCGACAAAATTTTCAGCCTACGGCAATATGCGAGTAGTTGCACCCTCCACAAGAGCCGAAAACTCTCTGGAGTAAATGCACTGTAATAGAAAACTCGGGTGTACTCCGCGGGTTTCGAACCTGTGACCAGGCCTTCACCCAGTATTTTTTTGTTCATTTATAAAATAAAATACGAGTTCTTGCTAAACATGTAACAAATTAAACCGTTGAAAAGATTTTGTCGTATAATTAACTTTATTAAAGGATTAGTAATGAGTAAAATGTTTACATTTTAAAAGACTTGGTTAGATGATTATAAATATAAAACCGTATTCATAATTGTAAAATATAAATGATTAATCTTTATTATGAAGTGGGTGAAGGCCTGGTCACAGGTTCGAAACCCGCAGAGTACACCCGAGTTTTCTATTACAGTGCATTTACTCCAGAGAGTTTTCGGCTCTTGTGGAGGGTACAACTACTCGCATATAACAGTAGGCTGGAAATTTTGTCAGGGAGCGCCAAGCCAAACTCTGATGCCAAGCGTGAGCCCGGTTAAGACAACATAGTATTGGCCAGAGTGGGGTGGAGGGCCTGCAAAAGCAAGTGCGAATCTATCGCCTGTTGTAGAAATTCGCCGTTCAAAAAAAAACTAGTAGATTTTATGTTAAATAAGAAATTTAATAAAAAGATGAAAATAAAAAAATAAATAGATTTTATGTTAATTAAAAGATATAATAAAAAGATGAAAATGAAAAAAATAGAGTAAATTGCTAAAATCGTCCCTGACGTTTGTTCAAATTTGCTAAATCCATCCAAAAAAAAGTTTGTTTTATTAAATTGCTAAAATCGTCCCTGAAGTTTGGATGGATTTAGCAACTTTTTTGAAACCTCAGTGGTTCATATGAGAAAAAATCTTTTTTTGGATGGATCTAGCAAATGTGAACAAACGTTAGGGACTATTTTAGCAATTTACTCATGATTAAAGTCGTATATCTATAAAAAATAATATCCATCCATATAAATAAAATAATTAAATAATTAAGAATCATTAAACAAGTCGAGCCAACGGCAAACTCGAGCTATAAAAATTCTCACCGAACTCAAGAGTTAGGGCACCCATCACAGTTATCACACCATCACATCCAATCACAATGTGACTAGGGATGACAATGAGACAGGTTTGGGGCGGGTATGCCTAATCCCAACCCCATACCCGGTTATGAAAACTCATCTCATACCCGGCCCAAAACCCGTCGGGTATCGGGTATGCTTGTAGGTTTCGTATTTCGGGCGAATCGGGTATCAACAAGTAAAAATCGATGTATGTTAAGCATTATTCTTAGTATGGCAACATTTAAAAAGTAGTAGGCTTCTACCGTCAAATAAAATTCAATTTTAAAACCAATACATATACAAAAAAAGCTAAGGAAATTCTTGAGACTAATACATATCCAAAATACCAAAACCATTCATAGTTTAAAACTAGAAAGTAACCCGTCGCGATGCGGCGGGGGCTAGATTTATATTTACATTAAGCTAGTTGTCATTAAGTTAGATGCATCAGCTGCAACCAATAGTTTGTGCCTATTATTGTCGCAACTTAGGTTGCTAACATTAAGCATGTTAGTTATATAAGTTGTGCAAAAGACATTTTCCTTGACAACGTGGCTTGTTGAACTAAGCATGTTAGCTACATAAGTTTCGCAAAAGGCATTTTCCTTGACGGTGTGGCTTGCTGAACTACGGCCGCAGTTGCGGTTTTTTCCTACTTGGCAACTGTACAAAAGATGTTTGATGTCCCGATCATTCCCAGCGTCCCTTCTTTGAAGCATTGCTGGTACATCTGAGATGGTAAAGAGCTTGGTTAGTGAGTATTATGACTGTCAAATCCACTCATACCCTTAACAAACTGATAAGCATGTACTTAATAAACCTTAAAAGGGGTGATGCACTACTAAGCACCTGACCCTAGAGATCCCATGTTAGAATCTTAATTCCACTTTGAAGAAACACTAACTAAATGGTCGGAACCGAGATAGTTAGGGGGTTTGAATCCGCATAAAAGGTTAGCTCTCTCTCGGTTGATTCAGCTGTAATGGAATTACTTCTCCGGTAGCTCTGCAAAAAAGAACACCGTTAGCCTCGCCAAGGGGAGAAGAGGGTTCTCTCCTTGACCCGACTCCGGCGTGAGAATAAGTATTGATATCGGAGAAGATAAGTATTTGAAGAGTGAGAATAGTCTGCGTTTATACCTGAACAGTTCTCTTATTTATAACCGGGAGTTTGGGAGGGAAAACCTGTTATTGAAAAGATAACGGAAAATGCCTAACGCCGTAGCGGTTATTTCCTTCCGTTTGAGTTCTTTGATCTGACGTTAATTAACCTCAATCCGATGTGAATGCACACGGATCGTGGTTTGATCGATGGCTGGGGAATTGCCACGTGGAAAATGACTAAGTGGAGATTACTCTCCAATTGCATGCCTTTGTTGAGACTTCAGGGTTGTCTACGGTGATGACACGTGTCCAGACGGTTATAACCGTCTGGGTAGTGCATGATTGTATTTCTTTCTAGAAGATTTCTGTTGTAATCTGGTGTGGCACCTTGCTGTGTGGGTGCAGACGAATAAATCCCAAGTCTGGGTAAAATAATATCCAAGTCTGGACTTTGTGGCGGAAGTATTGGACAAAGGTTTTTTAATCCTTTGTTGTATGGGAGAAAGCGCAAGGACTTATGTTATCCTTTGGGCGCGCGGCTGTAATTTACTGATTTCTTTATTCCTTTGGTAGGACCAGTGCGCGGTCGCGCAAGGTCTAAAGGCTAGAAATGTTAGTTTGTGGTATGGTCCAAATCCTTTTTTATGAGGTTTTTGGGACCTTACCCCTTCAAGTCCCCCCATTCTAGTGTTGCTCTTATGCAAGTAAGTGGAGCACTAGACTTATGAGAGAAAAAGTTTTGGCGGGAATTTTAGGTGGCTTGTATGGGAAGTTGTCGTGATATATTTTAAAAGGGGTGAAATTGCTTTCTCGAAAACTGAATTTTGTAATGATGATCTAACGTCTGATGACGTCATTTTATAATAGAAAATTCAGATGTGTGAGAGCTTGGTTACTTACATCGAAATACGTAATGGCGCTTTGTCAGTCCTCATTAATGGAGATATGACCCTAGTTCCTGTAGCGCCGTTTAGATGTGATGTCTTCTGACCATTAATGATTAAGTCTTTGTTTTTTCTGGGGTTTTGCTCCTTTATAAGTATATGCAACGGGTGCATACCTGCTTTGTTTTGGAAAAAATGAAAGGAAAAAGTTATGTTCGCTCCCGGCGACTTTCAGATATCTTAAAGGTCCGTGATGCTGTTGAAGCCTTACTTCTTCTTGCTAACTCTTCGCCGTTGATGTTTACCGGGGAGGAAAATGCTGTTGTTGCTGAACCTTCTCTGATTGCCGGTGCTGACGATAAGATTTTCCGGCCGGATAGGATTGCTGACGCCGGTGGTGTTGGGTTGGATGTGGATGGACTGATGGCTCGTTTTCCGACTCTCCGTCCGAGTGTATGTGAGTTGGTGTACTACCGTCGTCGGAAAAACCCTATGGTGAACATAGGTGAAGGTGAACCCATGGCTGGTTAGGTTTGGGAGTTGCTAGCCCCTGCTTGTATATATAAGTCTGTTGGTATAAACTTTCCTTTTGAAGATCACGGGTGTGATTGGTATTGATGTCTGTTGTTTTGTTGAAACAAAGTTTTTTATTTTTGTGAACAATTTAGTTTTCTGGAACTAAGATTTTGAAGATCATTGTTATGATCTTGTTCATGAAGTGTTTTGTTACACTGTGTATGTTGTTACTTCTTACGTGTTTGAATTACAATATGTTGCATGTTTTTAATTGTTTTGGATAGGTAAGGCGAATGAGAGATGGTATTGTGCTCATGTTTGAACGTTTGTCTAAAAGGCGTAGTAGCTTGCCGTGTTTTTAGACTGTTCATGAGGTATACAATGTTTGACCATATTGTTTTCGCGCGAACCCAAAAAATTACATGCAATTTGTAATAAACAGTAATGCAAGTATGAATGATGTTTGTATTGATAAGAGCACGAGGCCTTGTAATACAAGACATAATAAAGAAAGACATTGCCTGTATATGTTTTCTGCTTCGGAAGACTTAGTTCATATGTAACACCTGCGCAACTGTTGCGCGTTCCAGGTGCGGGGAACAAGGGTCCCATCGATCCTCTTTAGGGTGTATGCCCCTTTGCCTAAGACCTCGTTGATGACGTATGGTCCTTCCCATCTTGGCGCTAATTTGCCCGGCTTTTCAGCGTTTGACGCCTCATTGTCGCGCAACACGAAATCTCCGGGGACAAATGTGCAAACGCGGACACGCGCATTGTAATACTTCTCAAGTTTGGATTTGTACCTTGCTTCTGTTATTGCGGCGTTCTCGCGCCTTTTTTCCAAAAGATCCAAATCCATTCTACGCTCTTGTTCGTTGTTCTGAGTTTCCATGGCTATCATGCGCGGTGATGGTAAACCTATCTCGGCTGGAATGACGGCCTCGGATCCATAGACTAAACTGAACGGAGTCTCGCCGGTGCTAGTTTTGGGCATCGTTCGATGCGCCCAGAGGATGCTAGGGAGTTCGTCGACCCACCCTCTGCGCGCTGTCCCGAGTCGTGCTTTTATGCCGTCAACGATCTGTTTGTTTACGCTTTCTACCTGTCCATTTGCTTGGGGATGCACAACGGAGGCAAAGCAATGCTCGATCTTCATTTCTTTGAACCATTTTTGAAGATCTTCTGCGGCGAAGTTTGTGCCATTGTCGGAAATAATGCGCAATGGTAATCCGAATCTGCAAATGATATGTTCCCATATAAATTTGCGGATTACCATTGCTGTTGTTGAGGCCAAAGCTTTAGCCTCTACCCACTTTGTGAAGTAATCTACTGCGACGATGATGAACTTTACTGCGCCTGGCGCGTCAGGAAATGGACCGACAAGATCGATGCCCCACTGTTGGAATGGCCAGGCGGAAGTAACAGGGATTAGTGGATTTTTAGGTCGGAGTGTCTTTGGTGCGTGGCGTTGACAGGCCTCGCATCTTCTTAATAGGTCGACTGCGTCCATGTGCATTCCTGGCCAGTAGTAACCAGCGCTCATTATTTTTGCCACGACCATGCGCGGTCCCGCGTGAATCCCGCATAATCCTTCGTGGATTTCCCTAACAAGGTATTTGGCGTCTGTTTTATCGACACAGCGTAACAATGGGCCCATGAACGATTTCCGATAGAGGACGCCATCCGCCATTTCGTAATTTACTGCCTTGTGTTGTATTTTCCGAGCTTCTGCTTTTCCTTCCGGTAGCTTTCCGTGTTGGAGGTATAAGATAATCGGAGACATCCAAGATGGATCTCCCATTTCTATAACATTTACTTGTTTGAGATGAATGGAAGGGTTGGCTAATACCTCTATGCGCACTTCCTTTGCTAAGTGTTGAAAGCTGGTAGCAGCTAGCTTGCTTAGCGCGTCCGCATGTTTGTTCTCGCTTCTGTTTATGTGATTAACCTTGAATGTTTGAAATTGGCTGATTAACATCCGCGCTTGTTCAAGGTATAATGCCATAGCTTCTTTTGCATCGTAATTGCCATTGACTTGCTCGGCTACCAGTTTTGAATCAACGTTAGCTTCAAGATTTCTTGCCCCCATCTTTAACGCTAAGCGAAGACCTGCCAAGAAGGCTTCATATTCTGCTTCGTTATTCGTACTTTTGAAATCTAATCGTATAGCATATGTGAGCTCGTGGTTGTCTGGGCTGATTAATCGGAGACCTGCTCCTGCTCCATCGTCATTGGAAGCACCATCTGTGTGTAAGGTCCAGACTCTGTCATCGAAAACAGGTATTGGGTTCTGGATTGCCTCACATTCTTGTACTTTATCGATAGGAACTTCAGTGGCGAAGTCTGCTAACACTTGCCCTTTGATTGCGGGTCTTGGTCTGTAAAAAATGTTGTAACCTCCCAGTTCAATTGCCCATTTGGCCAGTCGTCCCGCTATGTCGGGCTTGGATAAGATCTGGCCTAGGTGATAATTGGTGAGAACTGTGATGACGTGACCCGAAAAATACCTGCGTAGACGTCGGGATGCGTGTACTAGTGCTAGGACTAGCTTTTCTATCATTGAATACCGAGTTTCTGGGCCAGTAAGCATTTTGCTGATGTAATAGATTGGAGTCTGGGTGTTCTCACGTTCCACCATTAATACAGCACCGACCGCTACTTCCGCGGCAGATAGATATAAAATTAGTGGCTCTTTTTCTTTTGGTGCTGTCAATGTTGGCAGCTGAATTAAACATTCTTTCATTTGTTTGAATGCGGTTTCTGCTTCAGTTGTCCACTGAAAGTTAGTTTTCTTTGCGCAGTTTCGTAACGTACTGATGAAAGGATAAGACTTTGCTGCGTGATTAGCCAAAAATCTGTTTAAAGCAGCTAAACGTCCAGCGAGCCTTTGCATTTCTTTAACCGTTGTGGGTGACGGCATTAGCTGAATAGCCTGCACCTTTTCTGGATTTACTTTAAAACCATCTTTTGTGACGATGAATCCCAAAAATTTCCCTTCTTCCATGCCGAAGGAGCATTTAGTTGGGTTGAGTTTTAGGCTTACACTGCGCAGGGAGTCGAATGTGCGCTGGATATTATCAAGCATTGTGCTTTCCTCATGACTCATGATGACGAGGTCATCCATGTATACTTCGACAGTCTTGCCAATGTCATCTTTGAAAATTGTGTCCATTAGGCGTTGATAGGTTGCGCCTGCGTTGCGCAGGCCGAACGGCATTTTGGTATAACAGAAAATGCCTTTATCTGTGCGGAACGCCGTTTTGTCTTCGTCTTCTTCTTTCATCTGGACCTGATGATAACCCTTGTAACAGTCAAGAAAACATTTCCATCTGAATGACGCTAGAGAGTCGACTTTCTTGTCTATCTCTGGAAGCGCGTAACAATCTTTTGGGCATGCTTTATTCAGGTCTTTGAAGTCAACGCACATTCTCCACCCGCCGCTATGTTGCTGCACCATTACTGGGTTGGCTACCCATGTATGGTACTTTACTTCGCGCAAGATGCCCGCGTTAAGTAACTCTGCTACTTGCTCATCCATTGCTTTTGCTTTTTCTTCACTGAAACTGCGCCTCCCCTGAGCAACAGGTTCTACTGATGGCTTGATGTTTAGACAATGTTGCGCGATGTCGCGTGGGACTCCAGTCATGTCTGCTGGGCACCAGGCGAATATATCTTTGTTGTTAGACAATAATTCTTTTAGTTGTATGCGTGTTGCTGGTGAAATGGCTGGTCCTAACAGAATGGTCTGTTATGGGTACTCGTTGTTTAGAACCCATTTCTCTGGTTCATTTGATGCCGAAGGTTTGGCTACTTTTGCTGGTGGTTCGTCATCTACGAACATGACTTCTTTGCTTGAATAAAGTATTGCAACTCCAGTTTCCGTCGGAAATCCACAAGCAGCGTGTGGAATGGAAGTGATCATGCTAAATTCCCTTTGTGACCTTCGCCCGAGCAAGACATCATGTCGTGATGTTGCCGGCATGACCATGAAATTAACTGAAACTGTTCGTGAGTGCTCGCCATCGGATAAGGTTACCGGGAAAACGATTTGTCCTAATGGAAATACAGCTTCATTACAGAATCCGGTGAGGGGAAAATCGACCGGCTCTAAACGTGCTTTGTCTTCTGGATCAAGCTGCTTAAAGCACTGCTCGTATATGATGTCCATCGAGCTTCCTGGATCGATGAACATATAGTCAGTTCGGTAATGACCGAAAATACCAGTGATAATCACTGGTTGTTCTTCCTGGGGGCCCCCAGGAACAACGGGGAACACCACTTGCTGTTCTCTCCAATGTTGATTATAGTTTCGTTTGTTTGGTCTCCGTGATGGACCTCCTTGAATCATGTGTATTTGTTTTTGATAATTGCTATATTGGCGGGATTGAATGTCCTTCCTACGTGGTGTTGGTGGATCCAATACTGAGGTATCGATTTCTTTTCCAGATCTGATATTTGACAAATCAGATCTGGCGATTTGAATAACGAGTGTGTTTAAAGCAGCTTGGCATCTGCTAAACCAATGTTTTGGGGATTCTTCTGACTGCAAATTGTTTCTGACGTTTGATCGAGGACCAAGCTGTCGGTGAGAAGACGAATTTTCTGCCATGTGCAAAAACAGAAAATGGAATAAACTGAATCGAAACGAGATAGAAACTAGAAAAACTGAGAAAACGGTGGGCGCCAATGAAGAAACACTAACTAAATGGTCGGAACCGAGATAGTTAGGGGGTTTGAATCCGCATAAAAGGTTAGCTCTCTCTCGGTTGATTCAGCTGTAATGGAATTACTTCTCCGGTAGCTCTGCAAAAAAGAACACTGTTAGCCTCGCCAAGGGGAGAAGAGGGTTCTCTCCTTGACCCGACTCCGGCGTGAGAATAAGTATTGATATCGGAGAAGATAAGTATTTGAAGAGTGAGAATAGTCTGCGTTTATACCTGAACAGTTCTCTTATTTATAACCGGGAGTTTGGGAGGGAAAACCTGTTATTGAAAAGATAACGGAAAATGCCTAACGCCGTAGCGGTTATTTTCCTTCCGTTTGAGTTCTTTGATCTGACGTTAATTAACCTCAATCCGATGTGAATGCACACGGATCGTGGTTTGATCGATGGCTGGGGAATTGCCACGTGGAAAATGACTAAGTGGAGATTACTCTCCAATTGCATGCCTTCGTTGTGACTTCAGGGTTGTCTACGGTGATGACACGTGTCCAGACGGTTATAACCGTCTGGGTAGTGCATGATTGTATTTCTTTCTAGAAGATTTCTGTTGTAATCTGGTGTGGCACCTTGCTGTGTGGGTGCAGACGAATAAATCCCAAGTCTGGGTAAAATAATATCCAAGTCTGGACTTTGTGGCGGAAGTATTGGACAAAGGTTTTTTAATCCTTTGTTGTATGGGAGAAAGCGCAAGGACTTATGTTATCCTTTGGGCGCGCGGTTGTAATTTACTGATTTCTTTATTCCTTTGGTAGGACCAGTGCGCGGCCGCGCAAGGTCTAAAGGCTAGAAATGTTAGTTTGTGGTATGGTCCAAATCCTTTTTTATGAGGTTTTTGGGACCTTACCCCTTCACACTTAGAGGTATGCAATAAAACAGAACCAGTACTCCAGCAGACCGACCCAACCATTGGCTATTTTTCGGGTTGTAATATGTCGTATTCAAACCAATTTAACCCAGACTGGACCAGGCAGAACCGGTAAAAAAGCCAGAAACGCAACCGATCACATTCGGCCCAAAAACCAGTTTTGACTTTCCTTGACCCAAACCAGAACCGGTTTGGGAAAAAGAAAAACTAAAAGTGCAACTCTAGTTTCACCGATTTTCCGGCTTTAGCCACCTACCCTCAAGGTGCGAATTACCTGAGCTCATTGGTTAGCTGCGTGTCCATGAGTTTATCCAATAAAAGGTTCTCATGGTAGTATCCACAATTGTTCAGACCACTACTTACTACTTCCTCAGCTGAAAACCCAATAGTAGAGAGCTCTCAAGTAACTCATCCACAGATTCATGAAAACCAGAGTGCAAACAGAAGCAACAAAAGTTACAACATCTAATGCTCAGAAAACAAAACATGCATGAAGTACAACAGCTTATAGCCTAAGTATGTTGTAAATTAGAGCATTATATAATACCAAAACCATTCTTAGTTTTAATCATAAACCAATATATATATTCAAGAACATGTCTATCCTTATTCCTCCAATTTATTCTTCTGCTTTCACCCAAAAAAACCAAAAAAAAAACATGTCCAACCAAAACACTGAGCATATAATAAATTATATAACCCTACAAAAATCAACTTGAGTTGTCTCTCTAAAATGAAAAGTTGTGACTTTTAAAAAACCAAGCATACATACCCATTCGATTAATTCTTATATATATATTTATATATAAATACAAATACCAAAAGACATGTCTTTTCCTGTCCATCCTAAAACTTCAGACATGTCGCTTCGATGATTAAAAACAACTAATATGTGCTTTATTATGTAAGCGCCACCTTTAATTTAAAACTAAAACATGAACCAGCGCCACCTTTGATATATTTACTTCTTTTGATTTATGTTTGTCATTTTCATACGACGTAATGATTGGCAAGCCGACGCATCTCTTTAGACCGACACCAACATATAAACAAGAAGAATGCAACCTAAAACCCAATTGCATATAAATTACCGGACATCCATCAACGTCATCTCACCAGCGCCCATATGCATCCTCCCATAACCGTAACACATCCTCCATTGTCGATCATTACGGTTTTCCTCTGGCCGCTTCTCTCTTCCCTACACTTTCCTCATCGTAAATCATGTATTATTATGTTCCTATGTTTGCTGTCAATTTTAACGCTGAACAAATTTATCGTCTGACGAGGTATGACCCGGATCGGCCAACCCGACCCGGTCATTACCTATTATTTTATTACAAATACTTAATTACACATGTTTATTCCAGAATGTTCCATTTATAAGAAATTGATCAACCATGTTTTGTCTATTACAATAAGACATATAAATACAAGAAGAGAAAGCTAATTCTAAGGAATACATTTAATTACAAATATATGCAAGGCTATAATGTGGGAGACAATCACTCAAAGGGTTTTGACTGATTAATGTGATGGACTTGATTTTCTCTTTGATCATACTGAGTTGGTCATTTTCCTTAATATGCTCCCACAAGATGGACGACCGTAGGATAAGTCCAATCTTGGTTAACAGTGGATGAGTGTGGTATTTAAGAAAGAGAAGAAGTTGATGAAGTTGAAGATGTAAACGGAGATGAAGTAGATGAAGCAAAAGAAGATATATTTTGTGGTTTTTTTATAGGGTGAATGCAATAAAAGATAGAAGATAGAATGATGGTTGCGGCAGTGATAGGATTATAGGTTTTGCAAAACCTAACTGATATTGACGGAGAAGTTGTGTTTGAAGATGTAACCATGTGTAATGGTGATGTAGGTCGATGGTTTTTTTTTTGTTAACCTTTTTTTGGGAGAAACATATGGATGGAAAAAGGATTGTAGGTGGCAGAGGGTGGTGGAGTTTGAGGAGAACAGACAGTTATGGCGACAACGAGAGTGAAGGTAGCGTTAGGTATTCTATTGTGATGGTTATGGACGTGTGTGGTGGAGAGGAGTAATATTGTGATTGTAAGAGATATTACTTGAATATAGAAAGAAGAAAGGAGATTTTGAAATCTACGGAAGAAGAGAAGGGTCGGGATGTTGAAGTGGGAATGGAGGAGAAGTCATTGCTAATGGTTGACTTGTTTAGGAGTGTTGGCTAAAGAAATGATGGTTACAGGATCAAGAGCTTCTCGGTGAAGATAAGTGCTCTGATACCATATAAGAAATTGATCAACCATGCTTTGTCTATAACAATAAGACATATAAATACAAGAAGAGAAAGCCAATTCTAAGGAATACATTTAATTACAAATATATGCAAGGCTATAATGTGGGAGACAATCACTCAAACGGTTTTGACTGATTAATGTGATGGACTTGATTTCTCTTTGATCATCTTGAGTTAGTCATTTTCCTTAATACCATTCTGCATGGATAAACCACGTAACCAAATCCCCAATCTTTTGGGGAAGATCATGCAAATCCCTAACTTATCGGAGCCCATCCTAAATTAGAGGAAACCCTAATGGTAAACTATAAATAGAGTTAAACATCAAAGGTACGATTCATTCTGCTCTCGTTTACTCTCTCTCCCCAATACCATGTATTTCCTCCCGGTAACCTTCACCCGCATTGGTTTTTTCGTCTCTGCAGCAGAAACACTACTTCCCCCCGCTGGGGGGAGGTTGAGAAATATAAGCAGTTGGATCCGCCGGTACGGCGGGCAGCAGAAATTGCTCAAGGTGGATCTTTAGCACGTCGGGTTCTTGTTCCCCAAGCACGCGGTCCGCGGCCCTCAAAGCAGCGTTCCGAGGGGGATCAACGAAGTCAAACAAACTCCACCTACCTGTTTTACATTTATACAAGTTAATACAAATGCAATTAGCAGAGCAAATTCAAAGCAAATTGCCACGTACCTTCATCATCCCTCTGGAAGGAAGGGTACAACCGGATATCTTGCCATAGCAAACTCATCCCCGCCATCACCAGGGCCCCCTCCGGGATCACTGTGCACTCGGAGGGGCGTTGACACAACCTCTTAAACAGAGCATTTCCAACATAAGCATCAGCAGGGGGACCGTCGTCTTTAAACTTGTCCTTGACTCCCATCTCCCTCCACTGCATTTCCCCGGGGATAACACTGGCGTCAATATAGAAGAATTTCTTCTTCCATTCTTTATCCCTGGAACTGGTAGGGATGTCCCTTAGACAAGACACATCAACGTCTCATCTATCAAAAGTAAAGAAGGGAGATTTCCAAACGAGAACGAAAAAAGCCCTAAAAATGGTAATCTCAGGGATATGACCCAGGGCTATGCAAGCAAACTCAAAATGACGAAGTTTGACCAACCCTAACGGATGCAATTGGGAGATCTGAATGGGATAATGGTCAAGAACAGACTTACAAAACTTGGTGATTGGCAACCGGAAATTGAAAAATTTGAAAAAATCACTGAACAGAGTGATTTTGCCCTCTTTCAACGGAAACGTCGTGTCTGTCTTTGACGGCAACACCGGGTTCCATTCTGGCCTAATGTTGTACTCTTGTACAAGATTGTTGTACTCTTGTACAAGTTTGTTGTACGATACAAGTCCCCATTTGCAATACAATGCATCGGAACATGTTTGGGCAGGTGACGATTCGCCAGTTTTGGAGGCCATTTTTGAAATCAAGAAATTGAAGAAGTGAAGAGGTTGTGAACAAAGATATAAATGGAATTCCAAACCCTAAACGGGAAACCTATTTATAAGGGATCACAACCTTTCGAATTAAAAAAGGCAAACGGATGAGAACGCGTGTCAAGACAGGGGAGGTACAACTGTCATCCTAATGATGACCTAACTGTCACATCTTTTCCCGTCGCCGCCATTTTTCAAAAAAGTAACGGTACCCCACTCGAGAAACTTACACTCAAAGGGGGAATTTTGACTTTTTCCTTTTTTAGTCCGATCTCATGAATTTCATTTCATAACTTCGGACTGGGGGGACATGACGAGGTATGACCCAGATCGGCCAACCCGACCCGGTCATTACCTATTATTTTATTACAAATACTTAATTACACATGTTTATTCTAGAATGTTCCATTCTGCATGGATAAACCACGTAACCAAATCCCCAATCTTTTGGGGAAGATCATGCAAATCCCTAACTTATCGGAGCCCATCCTAAGTTAGAGGAAACCCTAATGGTAAACTATAAATAGAGGAAAACATCAAAGGTACGATTCATTCTGCTCTAGTTTACTCTCTCTCTCTCTCTCTACACATATTCTTTACTCCCAAAACTGAGACTTATTCTCACGCCGGAGGGTAGTTACAGGAATAACCCCATTCCTGTAATGAGTCCTAACGGTGTTCTGTTTTGCAGTCAGCTATTCGGATCGCCAAAGAGTTGAAGTCCTAGCCGGAGCTTACCGTTAAGGTCAGTGTTTCTTCATCGTCAATTTCCATTTCCGTAAGATTCGAATTCGATTTGTATAAAACATCTCAACCGATTATTATGATGCCAAAATTTACTTGCCGACGGGAAATACTGCAGGCATCGTCATCGCGTTTTATATACATTTTCATAATTCATCAGTCGTCATGATCTCATATTTGCATACGATTTTGAGGAATTAAGGCACATTTTGATGACCCGCCAGAAACTTTTTCAGACTCATTTTCAACCACTCAACAAGAGGAAGAGGAGTGAAAATTTGCATGGTGTGAGGGGAGTTACTTTCAGAAATCAAGTCACTCAATTTTCAAATGATAGTACCATTCAGCCGCAACTTAATTTTGCCACAAAACACCAACGTTTTTGGCACGAGTTTTTAGTTTTCTCGACGGGCAGCAGTTCAACAACAAGAGACGACCGATGTAATAAATAGGTTAATAATCTTTTATTTTAATTTGGTCATCATCACCTACCATGTAAAAATATTAATTTTCTCTCACGCACTCAATATAATTTAGTTTTCCAAAATTCCGTGACTTTTTAGTTATTTATTTATTATTCAAAAGAAAAAAAAATTGCAACAACAAAAAAATCCAGTAAATAACGGTTTAATTTTGATGTTTTACACGCCTACAAAGCGTGGAGGATTTTTGGAGGGTAACCTTGTCAAAGAAGTTAAAAAGAGGAAGGAGATTCACGCAAAGTTAAAAGACCAAGAAGAACAAACAAATCGGTTCAGACAGATGTAACATTTTTTTCCTACGACAAAAGGCCGTTTCATTTGGAACAAATAGTGGAACGACATGTGGCCGCACAGCGATATTACGAAGTCCCTCCGGTTCGCCGGATGAAGAAGTTCGGGCGTGTTTGGTTGAAGTCACGATCCGACAAAAACATCAATATACCGTCATGACTCATGACTTTACGGTTGAAGAAGTTCAGCCGTGTTGTATACATATATTTTACCATTTCTCCCAAATAAAAGACATTTATAAAAGTTAGATATTTCTAAATAGAGTAAAATGCCATTTTGGTCCCTATGGTTTGGTCAATTTTGCCACTTTAGTCTAAAACTCAAACCTTTTGCATCTGGGTCCTTGTGGTTTCAGTTTTATTGCCATTTTGGTCCAAAAATAAATCATGTCATATTTGTCTTATAAAATCCTGCTATTTTGTCATTTTCCTCAGGGGCAAAATGGTCATTTCTTTTTTTATAAATAAATACCAGATTTTATAAAACAAGTATAACCTGATTTGCCCTTGAGGAAAAGGACAAAATTACAAGATTTTATAAGACAAATATGACCTTATTTCATTTTTGGACCAAAATGACAATAAAACTGAAACCACAGGGACCTAGATGCAAAAGGTTTGAGTTTTGGACTAAAGTGGCAAAAATGACCAAACCACAGGGACCAAAATGGCAGTTTACTCTTCTAAATATTTATGCTTAACTTCGGGAGATAGGTAGTATTTGTTGTGTCTGTTTTATTGACATAAATCGTAAATATTTTAATTTTAATATGAGAGAGATAGAGATCAAAACCATCGGTGACATTCGATCTTTATAGTTCTGATTTATGTAAATCCTTTGACGCATTTGGGTTTTCTCTACTGTAGCGAGTGTGTGTTGCATAACAAACCAATATTATCGTTTCGACTTATTCATCTTTTCATAAAAAGTTTTACGTAATAGTCTGCAACACGCGCCTGTGTTTTAGTGTTTTAACTTTTATTTTTTCCTCAGTTTTAACTGCCCCGCAGCAACGAGTGGGTTCGCGTTAACTCAATAATTTGAAAATCGATGGTGTTATATAGTGTTACATAGTGTTATATAGCGTTGCAGCGGGTTTGCGTCAACTTTATATAATTCAGATTTGGCACACTCTCAAGCCTCAGCCCTCTCAAAAGTGATTGGAAGACTTGCGTCAACTTTATATATTCTAACCTTACAACGTAAAACTTATAAAAAAACCAACAAAAAAAAAAAATTCGGGGCCCGGAAGATTTGGGCCCTCAGCTATCCCAAGAGAGAAATGCCTCAAGACCCAAAAAGTTAGTTTTGACATGTACGTGATTGGAAGTAGCATTAAGTGCATCATTATGAAGCATGTGATCACTAGAATGAGTTTATGCATTTGAAAACTATTTGTATTAAAACATTTATCAAGTGGTGAGGAATTAATTTGTATATAGATTGACAGGGAAAGAAAATGATGGAATGGACTAGAGGGTTGAATGAATAGAGAGAAATCAAAGAATCAAGTGGTGAGGAAATAATTTCTATATATAGATTGATAGAGAAATAAAATGATGGAATGGACTAGAGGGTTGAATGAATAGAGAGAAATCAAAGAAATGAAAGCACATTCCTGCCAAAAATACTATACAAAGTCATATATTGTTAAACCCATTCAAAGTCAACAATTGACAGGGAAAGAAAATGATGGAATGGACTAGATGGTTGAATGAATAGAGAGAAATCAAAGAAATGGAAGCACATTCCTGCCAAAAATACTATACAAAGTCATATATTGTTCAACCCATTCCAAGTCATTAATGCAGTGCATCGTCTTCAAATATAAAATGGGGTATACTTTCACACCTCTTAATTACACTTAGGCGCTACATCACCCACTTGACCCTCTTTCACTTCACTTCACACCAAGGAATTGGTTTAACCCCCCATTAACGCCCTTAAATTAATTAAAATACATATATATATATAGCATGTTGTGTGTGTGCAAATTTTCCTATGCTTGATTCCCTCCCTCTCTCTCCTAGTTAACATTTTAACACGTGAAGCTTTTAATGCCCCTTAACACTCTTCAAGAGCGGTATGACGAGTGTTAACGGATGCCAACTATAATTAACACCTACGGATGTTAGAGTATACCAGGCGGCCTAAGGTCATGAGGTATACTTTCAGGCCCCTTAACTACACGTAGGTGTCACATCACCCACTTGACCCTCTTTCACTTCACCTCACACCAAGGAAATGGTTTAACCCCTATTAACGCCCCTTATATTGATTAAAATACATACATATATATAACATGTTGTTTGTGTACGAATTTTCCAATGCTTAATTCCCTCCCTCTCTCCCTTAGTTAACTTCTTAACACGAGAAGCTTTTAGTGTCCCTTAACACTCTACAAGAGTGGTATAACATGTGTTAATGAATGCCAACTAGGATTAACATCTATAGGTGTTAGAGTATACCAGACGGCCTAATAATTATAATTGCACAATAATAGCAATCAATCTCTTTTATCTTAGCATGAATCAACCTCTTGTCATGCTTTATATACAATATTGTCCTTAAATGATGAAACAAGCTATTTATCTTTCATTTGCTTTAGTTTCTCTCATAATTCCCTTCTTATCCGTTTTCGCCAAGGAGTCCATCGTCTATTTCGAGTGCTCTCAACTCTACTCCATCTCGACGAAAGCATACGAGTCAAATGTCAACTCACTATTCCCTTCCTTAATTAGCTCGGCTTCCCTCTCGAGCTTCAACAAATTTGAAATATCACCCCAAAGAGATGCTGCTTACGGACTCTTTCAATGCCGAGGTGATCTTAGCTACCATGATTGTAAGGATTGGGTGGAAAACTCAATGAGTTAACTCAAGAAAACTTGTCCTAAGTCGACTAGCGGAACAATACAATTATATTATTATTATTATTTTATCTTCTTTCATATTAATTTAATTACCATACAAAATGAACTAATTTGGTTTTAACTAGTATTACGCACCCTCGCGTTACGGCGGGGGCGAACACTAATGCCAGCAACCACCGACACTGAAGTTGCGGCGTGTTAATGCGAAGAAATTAAACCTAAACGTAAAACATAGAATAAAATAACTAAGTTGATCTAGGACTTGTGCGTTACGATAAACTCGCGTCTATTTTTTTTCGTTTGACAGGTTCATCGTAATCTATACATAATATATATCATTACCACTATACAAACCATAATGCATACATTACAACAACCATTGCATCAATATGTTGCAAATTATATTTATACAAGATTTTGGCTAAATTAAGTAGATTATTATAAATAATAATAATTTACAAATAAAACAACACAACTTTAAATGGATCAAACCGATTGAATTTGATAAGATAATGAAACCATTATTTGATTATGGTACAACCACTTAAGCACAATTTACAAGCATACATGCATACAAAACATATTGAATTTGGTAAGATAATGAAACCATTATTTGATTAAGGTACAACAACTTAAGCTCAATTTACAATCATAAATTGCATACAAATGTTAAAAAATAATAGTATATAAATAAGGTACAACAAGTTAAGCTAAATTTACAACTACAAATGCATACAAATGTTACAAAATAATAATATATAAATAAATGGAAAGATGGTTCAAACTTCAAACAGCTATAGAACTAGATTAAATCAAATAAAAAATATCAAATAAAAATATTTCAGTTTACAGTCATAACTCATGACAAATTAAATGGAACAACTAATTACACTGCTCTACACAGGATTTGATTGAACATTTCTTAAACAAAGCTTCTATTTAGTCATGTTAGTTTTTTTATTTTATTTTTTTTTGAACGACAAATTTGGATCACTGACGGACCACTGGAGTATCATCGTGCCACCAGCGGAACCACCCGATCATATCCATCTCCACTAGGCAATAATGCCTACACACCAATTCAGGAGGGAACCCAATAAATCTGAGAAAAACCCCCTTGTGGGAATCGAACTCATGACCTAATGGTCATAAACTTTATCCCACCCCTAAGATACCACTAGGCTATAATTATTATATATATCAAATGATAACACCACTTTGCTATAGTGGTGTTATCATTTTTTTTTCCTTTTTCCTTTTTGTTTTCTTTTTTTCTTTCTTTTCTTTTTTTTTTCTTTTTGTGTTTTTTTTTCTTTTTTACTTTTATCCTTTAATTTTAGCATATACTCTTACAACCCCTTAACTTTTTAAACATTTTTTAATCGAGTTTTACGTCTTTATTTTTATTTACGTGTCGATATAAACTTAAGTTGATTTACATTTCGACATGATTTTTTTGTGTTTATTTACGATTTTGCCCCCAATATAAAATTTGTTTTAATATTTTTTACAAGACTATGGTAGTGTTTTGTTTTAATTGGTTGGCTCGATTTAATTTTTATTCGTCATGCCAAGCGGTAGTTTTTCCATCATTTTAGTTTTTTTTAGCAAAAGTATGGTAGTATTTTGTTTCACTTTGTTTACTCGATGTAAATTTTTTTGAGATCGTGTAATTAGTAGTATGTACAAGTAACTAAAACACAGATGTACATGCTATGAGAAAGAAATATTCAGCTTAATGCCCCGCAACGCAGGCGGGCAAACCCTAGTTGTAATCAAAAGTCAAAAGCATAAAAATTATGTCGGTTGCAGTTATTGAACAAATTTTCATATAAACCGAACCACTCAATCATCGAAAGTCTTGCATGATGTTATATTAATAAAGAAAGAAAACACACACACACACATATATATATATATATCACATATAACACACATATATAGATAGGAATGCATGGATATGTATGACTCACAGGCTAGTTGCCACAATTAAGTTACCACAGAACTGAGATTATATGCTCCTAAAATGTTGCAAAAAGATCTCTTCCTTTCGTTCCTCATATTATCATTCATGTTCTCCCACTTATCGGTTTCTACAGCAAACTCCAACATCTATGTTCAATGTTCTCAACTCAACTTCACATCAACCACACCTTACGAGTCGAACGTAAACTCACTGTTCACTTCCTTACTCGACTCAGCCTCTATCTGCACCTTCAACAAAATTGAAACCTCCCCACAAAGCGATAGTGTGTATGGCGTCTTCCAATGTAGAGGCGATCTAAGCTCCCCCAATTGCAAAGATTGTGTGGCCAGCTCTATAAGTCAACTCAAGACAGTTTGTCCTACGTCCAAAGGCGGTGAAATACAATTAGAAAGATGCTTTGTGAAGTACGATGATACATCATTTTTTGGAGCCCAGGACAAGACGGAGGTTTATAGGAGATGTGGCCCTTCAAATGGCTATAACTCTGATGTCTCGAACCGTATAGATAGTGCCTTGGCAAATCTAGTTGGTGAGAACGAACAATACTTTCGTGGGGGAGATTTTGGAAGCGTACAAGGTGTGGCACAATGCGTACAAGATTTGAGTTTAAGCGATTGTCAAGATTGTTTATCGGAGGCTAGTGGACGGTTGAGATCAGAGTGTGAGACATCTACCTGGGGTGATATGTACCTTGGAAAATGTTATATCCGATATGCTCAACAGGGTAAACCTATATATATATATATATATTGTGGTAATATATTATCAGGACAATGCTAGATTGAAAACCCTAAAAATTTGAGTAAACCTTAGCAAATCCAACCTTCTGACTTTTTTTTTTTTGAAAAAAATAACACATGTAATATACATGTTTTTAAGAGTTTTGAGCCAAAAAAATAAAAAAAAAGCGCCGAGTGGATGTTTTAAAAAAAAATAAACAAGTTTCAGCAACTTTCATCACTAACATGTGTTAGACAAAAAGTTGCTGAAACTTGTTTATTTTTTTTTTAAAAACCACTCGGCGCTTTTTTGATTTTTTTGGCTCAAAACTCTTAAAAACATGTATATTACATTTGTTATTTAAAAAAAAAAGTCGGGAGGTTGGGTTTTCTAGGGTTTTCTCAAATTTTTAGGGTTTTCTATCTAACCCTCCCCTATATTATCATATATTTATCCTGCATTAACATATAAAGCATGCATGCAGGAAACTTAAATACTCCAAATGACAACTCCTCCAACTGTAATTCCAATAAAAGCAGTGACAAAAGAAGCAAGAAAAACAAAAGGTGGAGAAATTTTGGTATTAACGTTGCCTCCTTCTTTGGTGGGGCATTGGCTTTTAGCTTGACTGTTGTTGCGGTTTGTGCTTGCAGTTGCTGTCATACAACAAACAGTACGTTACTGATTTACTTCATTTTTATAAAGATTTCCTCTATAAATAATAATTTACATCGAGATAGTTGGTAAACGGGCTACAAGCTGCGCCGCTACCCCTTTTTGAATAGCAAAACTAAGCCTTTTAAAAACTACGTCCATAGATCTCGGGGTCATAACATTACTATGCATGACCCTTTGAACTCGACTAAGTAGGTCCACAGCCTCTGGCGCCAGAAAACCAAAAGCATCAAAAGCAAATGGGATAAACACGTGCTGGTTGTCAAGGCATGCTTTCTAATGCTTGATCACTTTACCCTAAGCTGCCTTTAAAGCAGTCTGACCCACTGTGAAAGCACTACTCCCTAAGCGCACAAGCGGGGAAAAACCCCTGTTAGATCCACACAGGCATGTTTTCCTCCTACCCATCCAAAGATTATGCCAGAGTTTTTTTACAAGGATCTATAAACAACTAAACAAGGATCATTAATAATATAAAAAAAATTGGCTCTTAAAAATATTTGTTTAAACATTGGAGATGATTTCTAATTAGTTAATAGTTTTCATTCACACACGCTGTTTTTTATTTTATTTGAATGTATATGCGATAATCAATAAAGGTTGTGTAATTCATGTTTTTTTTAACTTTTCTTGAATCCTCAGTCTACCAACAATTTCAAGATTCTAAGAGGGAAAAGAGAGTAGCCGAGAAAGAAAGGGATTTAGCCAGAAATGAAGCAAAAGCAGCCAAAGAAAAGACAGAAAAGTTAGAGAAAGAATTAGAACAAGTGAAAAAGGAATGTGCATCAAATAAATGTGTTCCTTATTTACCGCCAATGCTGCCTCCGCCGCCTTTCTTGTCAATGCTGCCTCCATGTCCGTACATGCCACATTAGACCCCGAAGACATGTTATTATTACTTGTAAAACTATATCGGTGTTAGCTGAGGTAACTTGGTCTCGGTTGACTGAGCAAAAGAGTTGACCGAGAAAGTGGGAAAAGTGGTACCTGACTACTTATGGAGATGTGGAAAGGAACGTGGACTCAAACTTTAGGAAGTTATTTTGTTTTCAATTAAATAGTTTAGATGCAGCTTTATTTCAGTAAGAGGTATTCCGAATTATTTCAGTTTGTTTTTGCTTTCCCTGTAATCGCTGCTTTTGAGTTCAGAAATAAACCAGAAAATTGCCCCATTTCGTTGTGTTTTTCTTGCCGTTTTAACTCTGATATCCAACATTTGGTATCAGAGCATTGTGGTCAACCTCCTTATATGCCCAAATACCTTCAATTCAAGCCAATGTCGACCGTTGCCACTGCGTCTAACCCACCGAAAGAAGCCGGAGTAGTCTCGTTACAACGTTCGTTGTTGACTGCCACGAATTACACAACGTGGTCAATCAAAAGGGAAGCTATAATGGACGCACAAGGTTTGTGGGAGTCCATTGAGTCAGAAGCGGGTACGGTGATTGATGAGAAGAATAGCAAACTTGCTCGGGCCTTCCTGTTTCAGTCAATCCCCGAGGATGTTCTGTTGCAAGTATCAAAGAAGAAGACGACAAAAGAAGTGTGGGAATCTTTAAAGATGAGATACTTGGGAGACGATAGGGTGCAGAAGGCTCGGGTAGTTCGGAGGCCAATTTAAGGGCGATTTGCATAGAGTATAACAATAAACATGGTAATGTATATGGCGATTTTAAGGGCAGTTATACTTACAAATGTTACACTAATAGCAATTCAAGAGAAAAAATTAGGGTTAAATCGATTGCAATTCTAATTATAATCATTGATTTATAATTCATACTACTTCATATATTATCGGCAATTACAGAATATCAATCAATAATCTTTTTAGATTTTGTTAACACCAAATTCGCCATCATTAGTCAGATGTAACATTCTACAAATCATCAAAATCATTGTTCTGTTTTCTCTGTGAAGATCCAAATTTTAGAGAAGGCCGGAGCCTGTAAAAGCAGTTTGGACCTTGGAGGAG
Organism: Helianthus tuberosus; assembly: GCA_030545235.1. Taxonomy (NCBI): domain Eukaryota; kingdom Viridiplantae; phylum Streptophyta; class Magnoliopsida; order Asterales; family Asteraceae; genus Helianthus; species Helianthus tuberosus. Next base: position 4,149,258 of record CM060397.1, on the reverse strand, counting down.
ATGAGGACTTGAACCTGCAAAAGAGAAAACCGTTAGACTCGCCGCAGAGATGGGAGGGCCCATCTGCGACCACCCTCCGGCGTGAGGATAAGTGTTTGATAGAGAGAGAAAGTAGAGAGAGAGTAAGGACGAAGGTTCAGAAAATCGTACTTGGCTTTGTACTTGAATGGGTATTTATAATGGTCAACTGAGATGACGTCATTCGTCCAGACGCACTTATTCGATTGTCCGTCCTCGGCGACGTGGGGCACGTAGGTCTTCAGGGTGTTCGTCCCTTAGGTGATTCGGTCCGTCCCTCGGGATAAGGTCCGGATACGGATATGTATATTCACTCTGTGAATCACCATCAATTGGTCTATGCAAATTGGCCTCTGAAAATCGCCATATGCAAATACTAATAAACTGTGTTCTTCTTCTGCACTTAATTATCTAAATTTAATCGGTTATCTCTGCATAAACGCAATAAAAGATTCGATTAACAGAATTATAAAAAACACATATGATTGAATCTATTGAACAGATAGTTACCTTTGATGTGGAACGTGAGTGATGAATTGAACGGGATTTGGAGATACTTAAGGGATGTGGATTTGAAGCGACGAAGAATATCGTATGAAGTACTAATAGGATTTTGGGGATATTGAAGGTGTGGCGGCTTGGGTTTTGAAGATGCAATCCAAATTTGTTAATTCATTTTAAAAAGGCATATATAGAATGTGGAAGGAATATGTATGAAGAAACAAAAAGGATTTTGGGATGCATGCATGGTATGGTTGGTGTTGAATGGGAACTACAACCACCCAAACAGGTTACATTACATCATATGATGATTCCTTTTAACTACTACACGCGCGTTAAAAAAAACGAACTTTCTTGTTACATAGTGTTATATGGTGTTATATAGTGCTATATGATAAAGGTATAGTGTTATATATTTCTTGTAGCAGTTACATATTTCTGGATTTTTTAGAATGTTCGAATTTTAGAATAAGTTTAAAATTGAATCGCTAGAATTTAGGAGATGTTAACTAATTTGAAACATATACAAAGACACTATTACCCCTATAATTTTCAAATCAGTCCAAATAATTAAAACACAATTTATAATTTGGTCTCTATTGATCTTAACCATTAGATCAAAGATCTAATGGTTTAAAACACTCCTCACAGTTTTGAATTAATGTACATTATCCCTACCCATGTTTTAGTTTGATGTTGTAATCCGGGAGTAGAACAAAAAAATTAAACCTAACAAAATAAAAGAGATTTATAATCAACATCGCGTCGCAAGGCGCGGGTTAACGTCGTTAAGAAGTTCATCTGGACGGCAATTAATTAAGTTTATTTGCAAGTTTAATTGAGATTGGGTTGAATCTTTAATAAACCACTAGTGGGAAAGCCCGCGCGTTGCGGCGGGTGCACATATTTTGTCGCATCGTAGGTGTTTTTGGTGTTTGTGGTGAGTATGCCGTTTGTGGGTTATTCACTGTATTGACGTGTGAAGTAATTTACCCACTGCGTGTTGCGGCAGTCTAATGTTTTTTTAGGTAATTCAAAGACGATTAAGTCTATGGCGCCGAAGTGATTTAAAGAGGCGTTTAGAGCGTAAAGCACATATGGTTCAACCATTAATACGAATATTATGCGATTTTAGTACATATCGGTTCTGCCTCTTTTCATTGAGAATAGACTTGTGAAGTAAACTGGCAGGTTTGGCCTGTTTCTTGATCTTGGTTGTTGCTAGTAGAACATACTGTTCCTTTCCAGCTAGCTGAATGGTAACAACCTTCTTGTTATACAACAAATATAAATAAAAAACAAATTTATATCGGGTAAACGAGCACATTAATCGTGTAATTAGAGCGGGTAAACGGGTATATATAATTGGGTAATCGAGGCAGGTAAACGGGTGTAACATCAAATCCCATACCCGTCCATATTTTCAAAACTAATCCCATACTCGTCCCATATGTTTTAGATATCAGGTTTTCCCATCGGGTTCAGGTTTCGTTGCCATCCCTAAATGTGACACCTCATTCCCTCTAATTCCATCACACCATCACTAAAACACTTGTAACACCCATCGCTAAATCACATACAAAAAACCAACCAATCATCACATGCCACCTCATTCCCCCCTTATACTATCAAACAACCAACAAACCAAACCTCTCCACCACACTCGTGAACATAACCACGCCCGCCATGGAAATTACTATGATTAGTTGATTACACGGCTTGCACCAGTGTGATCACGCCATCACGACGATCTCTATTAAGTTCAAACAAGCTAAGCTCGAGCTCTATTAAAATAAGCAAGTCAAACAAACTGTAGCTTATACAAGCTCGAGCCCGGTCTCGTTTCAACACGCCTGGTCCTTCAACACACTAAAACGGCACCGTTCCAAAGGAGTTCTCTCTCACTTAGCGGGTAACTATCACGTGTAACGCACACTACGCAAAAACGTTATAAAAAAAGTATAAACCAAATTCGACCGTCTTCTTCTTCGCCAGATCAACACGAAACCCCCAAATCTCCACCATTTTTGAGATCGTATATGCTTCAAATCCATTTCCACTATACTCGCATCCTTTCTCCAATCTAACGTAACCTCTAAACCTAATTGTTTCTTATATCAAATCAATATTTCAATGCATTAGTTTCAAATTTTGCAGATCTGATCGTTTTATCATTTGATCTACAGATATGGAAGATGATAATGATTTGGAGCAGGTTACGGGGAGTCCTTCGTCCGGAGAGAACGAATTTGTTCATGTTGAGTCAGTTGATTCTGCTCAAATGGATGTTAATTCGATTGATCAGGTGATGATTTGAGATTCTGTTGTGAAAAACCTAGATCACACATTTTAGGTTTAGTTGTAGTGATTGTGTATATGTTTATGAATTATGAGTTATGATTACTGTTATCTGTTTTCAAGTAGTTATATATGTTGCACCTTTTGTTTGCTTATTGAATTTGGAATGCACTTTTGGTGTGGTGTATGTGCTGCTCAGTTCAAATTAGGTTTATTTGTAGTGATTGTGTATAATGTTTATGAATTATGAGTTATGACTTCTGTTATCTGTTTTCGAGTAGTTATTTGTGTTGCGCCTTTTGTTTGCTTGTTGAATTTGGAATACACTTTGATTGTTTGTGTTGATAAGTTCAAACTAGGTTTATTTGTAGTGGTTTTATACTATGTAGCACGGGGACTCTATTTATGTGGCCGTACCCGTCTCGGGTACTTGTCGGGGACGGAAACACCATGGGTACTCGTCGAGGACGTTTCCTAAACGTTTCCAATGTCGGGGACGTATCTGGTAGAAGTATCCAGCCCGTTTCCATTTATTTTTAGGGTTTTTACCCTTTCAAATTCCACAACCGGCCATTAAATAAATAGACCTGTCATATTCGGTTTCTCTAATCTCTAAACTCTCAAGTCTCATCATCTCTAATTCTCTATCGATTGCCGATCTCTCACTAGATGAACCGGAATTTGAAAACGATTTGATTCTTGATAATTAATTACCTTTGGAAGATGTAGTATTTTTGGAATTTGTTTAATGTATTTTTATTTTTTTATATTTCTTATTGCCGTACCCGTATCTTGGAATTTTGAGTTTTGCCGTTTCTCGTTCCCATATCCCGATCCCGTACCCGTTCCAGTGCTACTTAGGTTTTATATAATGTTTTTGAATTATGAGTTATGACTACTGTTATCTGTTTTTAAGTAGTTATTTATGTTGCACCTTTTGTTCACTTGTTAAATCTGTAATACACTTTGATTGTTTGTGTTAACAAGCTTAAATTAGCTCTCTAGATAACACTTTTTAGGTTTATATGTGGTGATTGTATGTAATGTTTATGAATTATGGCTACTGTAAACTGTTTTCATGTAGTTATTTGTGTTGCACCTATTCTTCACTTATTGAATCTGAAATACACATTTATTGTTTGTGTTGATAAGTTCAAATTAGGTTAATTTGTAGTGATTGTATATAATGTTTATGAATCATGACGACTGTTATCTGTTTCCAAGTAGTTATTTATGTTGCTCTGTTTGTTCACTTGTTAAATTTGGAGTACACTTTTGTTGTTTGTGTTGATAAGTTAAAATTAGTAAAAGCTATTTTTAGGTTGAGCGCCTTGAGCAGGATGATGGTGTAGTGGTAACGGGAGTTGATGCTGTACAAGATGAGCTCCATGCGGTAAGAACACATGAAGATGGGGGACATGATGAGTTTGTAGATTGTCCAGATGATTTACTTTCTAGTGGAGGAAGGTCCCCTGCTTCTGAAAGTAGGCCCCGCCAACTGCCGTTTCGGGATGATACAGAACATAATCGGAATCAGGCATCTGAAATTGAAAAACAAATCATTCCACAGGACTATGAGGTTATCTGTCACCTTTTACTTTCCATTTTTGTGTCATATGTATGTTGCAGCTATACTAACTATACTTCTTTTGCAGGAAGAAAGTAGGATGCTGATAAAAGAAGTTACTAATCTTCATCGTCAACTCAAGGCTCTAAGCAAGCAACAACCATTGATTGATGCAAGTTATGCTGGCGAGTCTAGCGATCTTACATCAGGAACAGAAGAGGGTGATGAAAAGTCCATTATACCCTTGCGTGAGATGGTAAACGAGTGCTCCGGGTTTATAGAGCTTTCTTTAAACGAGCGGTTACAGTCTGAAGGCACAATTAAAGAACTCTATGCCACCTTGCATGCGAAGGATAAAGAGATTGAAGATCTTATGACGAGGGTCAATGAACAGTCAATATCACATGATGTTCAGTCTTTCGAGGCCGTTGCGGATAGGGTTTTATCTTCTCTTGCAATTGCTTTTGGTGACGCAGAATTGTCCGATACATCTGTTAGTGGGAAACTTTCTCATATTGAAAAAAGCACAATGTTTTTACTTGAGAATTACCATAACGTCCTTTCGGAAATGCAAATGCTTGCCCATTGTTTGGCAGAGGTTAATTCAGATTTCCAAATGGAAGACGGTATGGTAAATGTTTTTCCTTCTGTACGGGATGAGTTGGTTAGGCTAAAAAGGAAAGAATTTGAGTTAAATGAAAAAAATACCCTCTTAGAATATCAGCACGGACAACTGATGGAACAACTTGACAAAAACAGAGAAACAATCGAGGTGCTTAATGCAGAAATTGGGAAACTTAAAGCGGAAGTCGAACAGGAGAAAACAAGATATACTAATACAAAAGAAAAACTTAGTATGGCTGTAACGAAAGGTAAGGCACTGGTCCAACAACGTGACTCATTAAAACAGTCAGTTGCTGAGAAAACTAGTGAACTAGAAAGATGTTTGACCGAATTGCAAGAAAAGTCAACTTCCTTAGAAGCTGCCGAGTTGAGAAATAGTGAGTTGACTCCTACTGAAACTTTTGCTAACTCGCTGCAAGAAGCTCTTATGCAACGGGACATGGTCCTTGCAAAGTGTGCAGAAATTCTTTCTTTAAGTTTACCAGAAGTTGCACAGTTTCCTAACTTGGAATCTCAAGTTAGTTGGTTGTTAGAATCGTTTAGTCTTGTGAAAGATCAATTAATTAAGCTACAAGATGAATTTAACGCAACGAAAGAGGCCGCCAGTGCACAAATTGATCATTTAACTGCAACATTGCTAACCGAATCACAGGAGAAACACCGTCTTAAAGAGGAGTTTGAAGAAATGACAAGCAAGTATGAAGAAGTTGTTGAGGAAAAGAATCAGATGATTGCTACCACTAAATCATCACTCAAGGACATTGAAGTACTTGAAAAGATTCAAACTTTGTTGTATGTAAATGATTTGGATTCTAACATCCATGAGCAAATCCTTAAGTTAGAACTAGTGAAGGTTTCTGAAGAATTTCGTGCTTCAAAAGATGAGGTGAACTCTTTGCAGGTAAATCTTCAACGATCTGAGGAGAAAGCGTCTTTATTGAGGGAGAAATTGTCTATGGCAGTTAAGAAAGGAAAGGGTCTTGTTCAAGAACGTGAGAACATGAAACAACAAATGGCTGAAAAGAACATTCAGATTGAGGCGCTGATGGTTGACTTTCAGAAACAAGAGTCAACATTTAGTGACTACAGGGATCAAATCGCAAAACTGGAATCTGAAAGGGATCAAACTGGGCAGTTGTTAGCTCAAAGCAATATGATGCTACACGAAATAGTTGAGATAATTGATGGTATTAATATTCTTTTTTCGGTAGATTTGAAAGAACCAGTTGAGAAGGTGAAGTGGTTTACAACGTGTTTAAGTGAATGGCAAATTGCCAAGGCTCAAGCAGAACAGGAGCTAGGATATGTTAAAGGTGAAGCCAATGAACTTGCAAGCAAGTTGACTGAAGCTTTGATCAACATGAAATCTCTTGAAGATGCATTATTAGTTTCAGAGAAAAACGTGTCTCAATTATCTGAAGAAAAGAGAGAACTAGAAGTTTCAAAGATTCAGGCAGAACAAGAAATGGAAATCTTAAAAGATGAAAGTGGTAGATTGAATATTAAACTGATGGAAACCCTAAAAACCTTGAAATTACTGGAAGATAAAGTCGCAGATTCAGAGAAAACCATCAGTTTACTAACCGAAGAGAAGAGTGAATTAGAGGTGGCCAAGTGTCGCGTGGAAGAGGAATTACATAAAGCAATGGAGGAAGTTACTTCTCAAACAAGCAAGTTTCAGGAGGCATTGGCACTTGCAGAGAACAACATGTCTATGATCATGAGTGAAAAAGAAGAGGCTCAGATGGAGGTACAGAAAGTTAAAGAGGAAGTGTCTTCTCATGCTAGTAATCTTGATGAAGCTAAAAAGACTATAAAGTCCCTTGAAGATGCAATTTTACAGTTAAATACAAATGTTTCTCGGTTTTCTCAAGAAAACGAGAAGGCAGAAGACAGTAGAACTGTATTAGTGAGTGAGATAAAGAAGCTTAAAGAAGAAGCTGAACAGGAGATTTCAACCCTGAAAACTGAGCTCGATACATGTAGGCAAGAGTTGGCAGCTAAGAATGGTAAAATGGCCCCACTGCTCGAGGGTTTCTTTGGCAATCTTCAAGTGTTCTTGAAAGATGAATCTTTGTTGTTTTTGTTCAAGCAAAGTTTTGAGAGAAAAGTTGAAAGTTTGAGAGAAATAGACCGTCTTCTAAAAGATATGAAGGATGATATTGATTCAGAACAGCTGCAAGACCATCATGATATTGAGGTAACATAAACAATATTCTTTTTTTTTCTTTGTTAGAATGTTAGTTTGTTATGGCTAGAGGGGGCAGTTTTGACCCATTTACCTAGTAATGGGTTGAGTTGGGTTATGTTGCACACCTAACAGGTCAAATGAGATAAGCTAGAAGATTTTATTTGAAAAGGAAATGGGTCAAACAGTTATTCAAAGCGTATTCAAATGCATAAAAACCTCCTATATGCTTTATTAAAAAAGTGACATCATTTTTGTAGTATCATAGTTTCTATAATCATATTTTTGCAAGACCAATAAATTTATTTTTTTTTATGGAGAAAAGGAGTTTGCGGGTTGCCTAAAAGTTTCTAGAGTCCACCTGACCCGCCTATTTCCACTTCTAGTTATATAAATTCTGTACTATAAATCCCAACTGTTGTTAATTCCCTCTTTTTTTTTTTTATCATCTATGGTCGATGTTTTTTCTCTTGTGTTTGTGTTTAACATATTAATTTAATTGCCCACATTCATTGACGTGATTACAGAACCAACCAGATCTGATTACCAACAAAATTATTTCAAATTCGTATAATAAGAATGTATTAGTTATGTTTTCACTCTTTATCTCAAATATGATTTACAGGAACTTCAATCGCCACCTTTCCTCCCTGCTGGTTTTGAAAATGATTGGAACACTGGATTGATTTATGATGAGTTTAATGCAGAAGATACTGGGGGTATTGGTTTATATGTTGGGAGAACTTTGGATAACCTAAATACAAAAAACCAAATTCTCGCTAATCAGTTTGGCAATTTCTCGACCCTCATTGATGACATAATTGGATCTTTGCTGAAACAGTTAGAAGCAATAAGGAATACTATCCCGTTTATGGTTCAACAAACAATATCCTTGCAACAAAATATGAAAAGCATGCAGATGGACAAACAAATGCAGGATAATAAAATGGTAATGCTGGAAAACAGCATTAAAGTTCTTGTATCTGTGTGTGCTGATGTCACCAAAGATTTGAAATTTCATCTTGAAAATCATATGCTGCAAACGGACCCCACCATTGGGGTTGATGATGTGGCAGTAACAGATGTCAAGGCTGCTGCTGATGAGCTGTTATCTGCTGCTAGAAACATTCAAAGTGTAATTAAACAACATGTTTGCGATAAAGAGAACATGTCCACCACACTTGAGCGTTTAAAAGTTGAATTAGAGAAAAACAGTTCAATGTATGACAACTCAAAAGAAGTAATTAAAGAATTAGAGGGTGAATTGGAGAAAAGTAGATCAATGTATGACAAATCAAAGGAAGTAATTGAAGAATTACATGGTGAATTAGAGAAAACGAGGTCAGTGTACGAAGAAGTCAAAGAAGAAAATAATGCACTCCAAAGAAAAGTTTTGAAATTCGAGACTGAACTGGAAGCTTCTCGAAATACGTGCAAGGAAATGAGCTCCAAATTAGAAGATTATCGGGCCAAAGAGGAAAAGTGGAATGCAAGAGAAAACGAGTTGTCTGCTCAAAGTATTCCGCTTGTTAAAGATCATGGTAAACTTTGGCTTTTATTGATGATTATATTCGATTATAATGTGTAGTGATTGAGGCTATGCAGCTAATGTATCGGTCCCCTGGTGAGATATCGGTACCGATATTATCGGCGATATTTGACCGATATATTGCCGATTTTCTCGATATCAGTACCTTTTTCTTAGTTCTACCATCTGTCTTTGTTCTTATTGCTGCTATTAGTGTTTTAAGTCTTAATTGTTAATTGTTAATTGTTAGTGTTTTAAGTCTTAATCACTTACTACTTGCTATAATTGTTAGTGTTTTGCAAGTTGCAAAATATACAAATTTAGCATGATATTAATATTACCGATATCCTACCGCGATAACCGATATCCGATTTTTTACCGCATTAACTGCATAGGATTGAGGTCATACATTCATGCCATTGATTAGAGGTGGCAAATTCAATCCATTTACAAAAAAAATTTATATTATCCCTTTACCCAGACCACCCGTTTTCCACTTATATCATTTGATTATGATCTATTGTATAGCTCTTTAATTTTAATATTTTTTTTTGTTTTTTTTTCAGAGGGTAATTCTGAAAATGCGCTTTTATCCGCTTCACAAATAAAAACCTTATTTGATAAGATAGACGGGATCACAGTCCCTTTCCCAAACCTTATAGTTGGAGAGACACAGCCTCTAGATTCAAACCCTGTTAAAAAACTCTTCTATATAATTGATAGCGTAAATGAATTGCTAGACCAGTTGACCTTGTTGACTCATGCCAAAGAAGACCTGCGGTCAACCCTTTCAAAACAAGCCTTTGAAGTTGACCTTTTGAAGGGGGAATATAAAGATGGGTTGCAAAATATTATTCAAAAGTTTGGAGGTGATGAATCGATCGGAGTCAAGAAACCTGCTGATGTGGCAGGACTGCTTTTAGTATTGGAGAGGCTTGTTCAGGGCATAGTTTTGGATGGTAAAAATTCAAGATCCAAAGCTCAAGAATTATCAAGCAGAGTTAAATTTCTTGAAGATTTTATTCAAAATAGAATTGGTGCATCTGACACTATACAGAAAGCACCTTCCTTGCCAGCTGGATCAGAGATATCAGAAATTGATGATCAGGCATGTGTTATTTTTATTGCTATAGATTGTTTATGTCCATATTTATTGTTTTCCTGCTCGTCTAATGGGACAAATGGTAAATTAAAAAAAGGTAGCTAAATCAAAATGGGTTAAAAAGTCATCCAGCATTCCAATGTTTATTTTTGAGGCATAAAACCTTCTATATTTTGATAAGAACATTATGGAAATAACATAAACTTTGTAATCATATTGAGGCATAAATTAATTATAAAATGTATAATATGTTGGACAAAAAGTGGCTTGGATCAACCTGAGCCTTCATCTATGAGTGTATTTAACCGGTCAGATACGCAAAACCAAAGAGTTGGCTAGAAAGGAAGCATCTCAATTCTCAAATGGGTCATACAGGTCCAAAGTCACTTGAAACTGTATTTTTGAGGCATAAAACCTACCACGTCATGTTCTTCAAAAAGTTTAATCAATATTGAAATAACGTAAATATCGTAACCATATTTGAAACAAAAATTGTTCCTGAAACATACAATATTTTGGACAAAAAATGATACGTTTTGACCCAAAACTTTCTCTGACTTGACCAACTTGCCCTTTTTTTTATCACCTAGCCTAGCTTTTTTTCATATCCTTGTCTGATCCTTTTAGGTGGAATGAAAATAGCATAACAGACATTTATGCTGAGTTTTTATTTATATTATTAACTTTTTTTAATGTTTCTCTTACAGGTTGCAGTTGGGAAGGCGGGGTTGCCTTTGGTCCCATCTGCGGCCCAAATGAGATCTTTAAGAAAGGGATCAAACGAGCAGCTTGCAATTACCATCGACTCAGATTCTGAGCGTTTGCTTGATAGATCAGCAACCGTTGAAGATAAAGGTTTGGTTCTATAATATATTCTACCATCTATTGTTCAGTTGCATTATATTTATCTGGGCAAGTATTATTGATTTTATATGTTTTCAGGTCATATATTCAAGTCACTTCATACATCGGGTCTTGTCCCAGTCCAAGGGAAAATGATTGCAGATCGACTCGATGGAATATGGTAAATGCTTTAACTGATTATACTTTATAGAGTAAAATGCCAAAGTGGTTCCTAAGTTTAGGTCACTTTTGCCACCTCAGTCCAAAAAATGAATCTTTTTGTATCCAAGTCCCTGAGGTTGCAGTTTTATTGCCATTTCCATCCAATTGGCAAACTGGGTTAGAAATTTCTGCCCTTTTTATCATGTTTCTCATTTAAATGGAGTTCCTGATGGAGTTCAGACATAAAATGACGATTATACCCTCCATTTAAATGAGGAAAACGACAAAAAGGTCAGAAACTTCTAACCCAATTTGCCAATTGAATGGAAATGACAAAAAAAATGAAACCTCAGGGACCCATATACAAAAAGTTTCATTTTTGGACTGAAGTGACAAAAGTGACCTAAACTCAAGGACCATTTTGGCATTTTACTCTACTTTATATTCATGTTTAGATAATTAGATTAACAGATTTGTTTTGAAGTAAAATGCCATTTTCGTCCCTGAGGTTTGGCCAGTTTTGCGACTTGCGTCCAAAGGTTTGTTTTTCCGCATTTGGATCCAAAAGGTTGAAATCTTGCCATTTTCATCCAGCTCGTTAACTCCATCCATTTTCCCCCGTTAAGTCAGAGGTATTTCCGTATTTTTTTGCTAACTTAAAGGTCAATTCGGTCTTTTTCACTTTATGTAAAAAGACTGAATACCCCTGAAAAGGACCGAATTGCCCTTTAAGTTAACAAAAAAGACGGAATACCCCCGACTTAAACGAGAAAAATGGATGGAGTTAACGAGCCGGATGAAAATGACAAGATTTCAAACCTTTTGGATCCAAATGCGAAAAAACAAACCTTTGGGTGAAAGTCGCAAAACTGGCCAAACCTCATGGACGAAAATGGCATTTTACTCTTTGTTTTGATTATGTGGCTGTTTAAGATTTTAAGGGTAATATAACCCGCTTTATACTAAATGCAACAAAATTGATTGTCTAAGGGTACAATAAAAGGACCTTTTTTTTCAACCTACTTTGAGACTTTTACCCCATTTCATAAAGTGTCTCACAAGTATGTGTTTTTTGGTCATTTATCAATCAATTCCACAAGAAATCACCGTTTTCCAAACATCATAAGCACATCCAAACATTATCTAATCTATTTTGTTACAGTTCAAAATCTCGAAACGTTATCTCGAAAATCTAGGAATTGCTGTTCAAAAAATAAGTTAAGAGGCTCTATGCAATTAATAGACTTAGGGTGACCTTCAACCGTCCCCTTTTTGGATAATTTTTATTTGACCCATTTAGATAAAATGCACCCGAAATCGGCACATTCATAAGTAAACGGGGAGGTTGGGTTGACTGATGACCCACATACATTTCTGCTAATTGTTATCAACAAGTAATAGTCATTGTGTTTGTGTAGGGTATCTGGCGGTCAAGCTTTGATGCGTAGACCACGTGCACGGTTAGGGCTCATAGCTTATTGGCTTGTGTTACACTTATGGCTTCTTGGCACTATTTTGTGACCATGAAAAAGGTTCTTTGAAGAAAGGTAATCAAACCAGCCATAAAGTCAATCTCATCATGTACCATAGGTAAGTAGCTCCAATGGTTTTCATTTTTTCTTTCTTTTTTCTGATTTATTTTTTATCTCATTTTATTTTATTTTTGAAGAATGTATGTACAAATTAATAGTTTATTGTTCTTTTGATTCTCTGCAATCTGATTTTAGGGATTCAGAGAATCCATAACCATAAGCCTCCATGGTTAAGGAGGATGTTTTATACTTGTTTCTCATTTATATTGCTATAGTGATGGTGATAATTCCTTGACATTTTTACTAGTTGTGTGGTTTATTATTCTCTCCAATGTTTAGTTTGATGGTGGATATTTCTAAGATCGTGAGAATCCGTTATTAGTAATAAAGTTACGAGGACCTCACCAATACTATGCTAACCTATGAAAAACATAAAACCGTTTGAACCTTGCCGTCCACTTGAAGGTTTCTAATGGTATTTTCCTTCTAGTTACTGGTTACAATTTTTTGATTCTAGAGTTGAAATCAAGTCATCTGAATGATATTTAATTGCCTGATAGGTTAAATGAGTGATGTTATACATTTTTTTTAAAGTGAAATATGGTGAATGAGTGATATTATACTGTTACTGGTTACAATTTTGATACTTGAAATTAAACCACAAGAAAGCCTGAAGTACAACTCAATAAACAGAAAGGACAAAACAAACTTGCATGGAACACCAAGAAAGCCTGAAGTACAACCTTCAATGCCTACGAATAGGCAAATATTGTATATTAACATTTATCTATATATTTAAAACAAAACCAAATGAACACTAACAAAACCTATATTAAAACAAAAACCAAATAGGGATAAGCAAATGGTCCTTATACCGGTACCAAATTTACCAAGCCAGGTACCAATTCGATACCGACTTTGACATTTTTGGTACCGTTTTTACCCTCAAATACTGATCCCGTACCGGCTCCGTACCAGACATATTCGGTACCGATACCCACTTTTGGGGGTTTTCGGTACCGAGCTCATCCCTAACATCACCTCTGAGCTCATGCCACGTAGCAACGCAAGTGATTGCACCGTTTACGTTGCTTTTCATACACGTGGTAAGTAAATTTTATTTCGTTTGAATGAGGTTTTATACACACAACTTCTTTTGTTTTCTTTTTTGTCTTTTTCTTTAATGAATGAATTGTACATGCAAAATTAACTTGGATATTTAAATTATTGATGAGCAAATGGTATCAAATCATGTAATCAAACCGGTATCGTATCGGTACCAAATTTACCATACCAAATCATTTTCGGTACCAATTTGGTATCCACCTTTTGGCGTTTTCAGAATTGTAAATTTCGGTTCGACACCGGTCTAGCACCATACCTGTATTTACTTATTTTTACCTTCAAATACCATACCATATAGTACCGAACATTTTCGGTGCCGGTACCTAATTTCGATGATTTTCGGGCTCGGTTCTTTCGTTGCTATTACCGGTACCGAGCTCATCCATATTTTAACGTGTTAGTAACGTTATAACTGAACTGAAAACAACCGAATTTCCAATGTGTAGGACGTGTGGGTCCTACTATTATATATTAGATTATTTAAAATTACGTCATTTTTATCTATGTTTTGATATTCGGTATCCGCTTACCGTTGTTGGCACGCGTTTTGCAGACATTGGATCACCGCCGCAACGCGGGGTCGGAAAATCAACTAGTTATATAAATTTTAAGACGCCTCTGTGTAACACCTCGAAAATTTACGTCCTATAATGTCTTGACACGTGTCATAATCTTTGAACGTGTGAAAGAATGTTCTTGAAGGACTAAAGTTGACAAGCAATGAAACTGTGTAAATATAAGGGTTCAAAGTGTCAACAATGAATAAATATACTTTACAGTAACCCTACATGATGTTTATAACCTTAAACGAATGGATCATGGATCATACGAAGCGAATTGTGAAAGAAAGTGAGAGATTACAAACTACAGGGGTTAAATGTGTCAACATGTTAAGATATACCTCTGAGTGACCTTTTAGCAAACCCGAAGCCTTGTAACGATTAAATATGCTCACTAGAATGTACCATAAAAATTTCACCAAGTTTCGTTACCGTATGAGAAAGTTGTGATAAAATTCGTGTGTGAGGGTTAGAATCGTCAACATTGAAAATTAGGGCTTTTCGGGTGATCACAAAGTTACCCGAGGACTTAACAAAGATGGTATAAGCCCTAAAGCCCCCATATGTAAATATTGAAGCCTCATAATGCAAGAATTGTAGTGAAAACGACCTTTCGGGGGACCAGGGGCCAAATGTGCAATAAAAGAAAACATGTTTACCTGATCAGAAGGGCCATGCGGCCCGCCTAAGATATATCAAGATCTAAAGCGGGCCGCCTGCGACTGCCAGATGCAGAAAAAACTCACAGGTGGCTGTTCCAGCCTTCTAACCGACTTTAATTGCAAGTTTTCGATTCTATGGGCTTCCTATACTGGTATATAGCCTATAGAAGACACATGTATCAATCCTTGATCAATGGTAGGTCCATTTGGCATCAATCTAGCATGATCAAAGTCAATATATAAGCTTCATAATGTTGCAACATTCTTCCATTCAACATCTGATCAACTTCTGGAGCATAAGGACCATTCTCAAGCTTCCTAATCATCCATTAGACACGAGTAAGTATGTTTAACCCTTCTAAATTAAGTTATGCTTAGTTTATAGCCTAGAAATCAAACCGTCGTAACTACGGTTTGACTTAACGATAAAACACAAATGGTCCAGGGTTTTGTCGAATCGAAAGTTGTTATGAGTTGGTAATCATGTGGGCTTTAAACCCTTAAAAGGGCACCCACTGATTCCAATCCTAACTAGGTCGATTGTCGAGTCAATGGTAATTAGAAAAAGTCAACAGAATTGTTATGTTCGATTTAACGCATGATTAACGATGTAAAAGGCGTATCACCTATTTTATCATTCTTATAACCTGAGTATAAAAACTTGTCTACGCTTGTTTGATTCGACAACTTTCTGTTTTGAACCGATTCAGAACCGAAAGACGCAAAAGTTTGACTTTTGCTTTGACTTCAGCTCTGACCCGGTTTAGATAGGTTTAGACATGCCTTAAAGTTCCATTAGGACCTAGTTACATGTGTGTATAACCCTCTGCGTTTATACCACATAAATCCTTATTTGTCCGACGTTTCCGTTAATCGCCTAAATATTGACCGTAATGCCCTTATGGCCATAAAACGAGAATTTTGGAAATACGAAAGTAAAATAATCTTAGTTACTGATTATTAAACATGTCCGTAAATTTTTACATCAGTTGGACATATAGATTAGGAGTTATGCTCAATGACGTAATTAGAACGCTTCTTAGTGATTTAACGGCGTCATTAGCGTAAAGCCTATCTAAACCCCATTTTTGACACCAAACCTTTTACCCACTGATGTAATATAATATTTTGGGATTTTTGAAGATTTTTAATTATTTTTAAACTGATCATAAGCTAGGATTAGTGCCTTAATTCGGTTAATACCGAATATACCCTTTTCGGCCATAAAATGAGTTTTACAAATCCTTTTGACACCAATCCAATTGCTACTGATTTTAAATATTAAATGGAGTGTTTTGAACCTATTTAACTGACCAGGAAACTCAGAATCCTATTTTAACCCGTACGTCGCTTAAAACGACTTTATACGCGTATTATACGCATAGTTAGGGTTTAAAACTATTTTGACATATAAGACTTATAACCAAATGTTATAACCTGTTAAAATAAGCCATTTTACTGATGTATTCAGACCCGGTTCACAGAAACTTAATTAATTCCTTTTATAATCTTTAAAATGACCAAAATACCCCTACGGGGCATATTATGAGATTAAACTCGTTTTGGGCATAACGGAAGGTATCCTACTGATATCACAACATATTTAAGGCATGTTAACTTAGGAAACCTGTTTAGGACTCTTATGGTTACCCGTTACGCTTCATACGCGTTCGGTTCGGTTTATGTAACTAGTTTACATAAATTAGCCGAAACGGGTCAAACCTTATCGGTTTTATCTCAAAATCCAGAATGTGTATAATATACCCATATTAAGCAAGTATTCAAACTTGTCGGGTCTAAATCACATTCTATCCGGTCTTCGCTTAATCGTGCGTACGAACCGTATCTTTAAAACTAACCGGTCTAAGCTTAAGCTTAACTAAAGACCCGTTAGGATTCTAATAGGTTATTATAAACCTTCGTTCCAGATTAGGAGAACCAGTAAAAGATACTTGCACTCGCTGATTTTGATTTATACTTGCTCAGGTAAATATTTTTAACTTATTTTCCCTATACGGGCTTGGGGTACGGTATATAAAATACCGCTTGGTCGGGCATTGAATCTTTAATTGTATGATGGTTAAAGTATTGATATGTCTCGTTTAAATTGTTTTGTTTGCTTAAAGCCTTTGGGGGGTTAATGACCATGTCC
Source organism: Helianthus tuberosus (assembly GCA_030545235.1). NCBI lineage: Eukaryota > Viridiplantae > Streptophyta > Magnoliopsida > Asterales > Asteraceae > Helianthus > Helianthus tuberosus. The sequence continues at coordinate 4,132,396 of CM060397.1, read as the reverse complement.
CGGATATCCCTGGCATCATTTTACGAAATGGCCACGACCTTAGCACACAGGTGTAGGCGTACACCTGTCAGTGTCTCATATACATAATGTGGTGTGTCTATTGATCTTTAACCCGGCTCGATCCGGGCTACTGAACGCATAAGAAACATGTAAATCCTTTACAAGTATTGTATTCTAATAATTATCCCAAGTTATAAAATATTATTTGTGCCTTGTGCCTTAAATTCATTTTCTTAAACTCTTTTCAAAATGAGTCAGTTGATTGTATTTACCAGTGTAAATTGACGTATTTTCTCAAAAAGGTTGAGTGCAGGTACTACGCGTAATAGGCTGGCTTTTCTCCTAGCATCCAGAATAAGTCTCGCAAGCTTGGATGTCATAGACTGTTGAACATTGTTTCCTTTTTATTTTGATATACCTGTGGATTTATATTCAACTACTTGTGATACTTAATATTACAATATCGTTTGGTTGAAATGAATCTATACTTTGCTTCCGCTGTGCATTTAAATATTGTGTTGTTTGACTATTAGGTTGCCAACCATGTCACCATACTCCCCTACCGGGCCCACCGGTAACACGTGAAAATTCGGGGTGTGACACTCTGAAAATCTATTATGTATTTGGTACAGTCTTGATGCATAAAGAAACTGTAATTCATCATTCCTGTGATATTAATGAAATATCCATTGTGTATAAAGATAAACGGACATGCATTAAATGTAGGGATGAGATTTTTTACCGAAATACCGGTACCGTACCGGTACCATACCGGTACCGTACCGATGCCGTACCGTACCGATCATAAACGGTACCGGTATCAGTAATAGATTTTTCGAAATTCGGTATCGGTAAAAAACGGTATCGGTACCGGTATTTTTCGGTAAATACCGGTATTAATACCGAATTTAATAATAACTTTATGTATTTTGCTATTATCTTAGATCCCACTATAAAGTTATATTTTTTTGAACATTGTTTTACAAAAACCAATATCAAATTTCTTTTGTTTGGTTATTTTTAATCAATGATGATGATTTTTTAGACATGTTGGAATTTAGATGTTAAAAGTCGAACCCGTGGATGTTTACCTTTTGATATTTTTGACTACTTAATATGTTTACATTCCTTTATGTATTACTCTAGTTTAGTTAATAATGGATAGATGTGTTGCACATGAAATCTTTTTTAGGTAAAACAATTGATAACACCAAAGCGGTACCAATGTGGTAAAGTACCGAAATACCGGTACCGATACCGGTACCGAATCTATAAATACGGTACGGTAATCGGTATCCATATTTCCTCAATTTCGGTAACGGTATTTACGGTATCGGTACCGGTACGGTACCGGTATCGTACCGATCTCATCCCTAATTAAATGTTGATTATATTTGGGTAGTATAAATAAGATTATTATTATTCGTATTATTATAATAATAACTATGTAAGTATTTATTAATTATAAACTTAATACTTAATTTAAATTATAAATTATATAGTTAAATGCCATTTTAGTCCATGTGGTTTGGGCCATTTGCCAGTTTAGTCAAAATGTTTCATTTTTAACCTGTGTCCAAAAAGGTTTCACAGTTGCCATTTTAGTCCACTTGGTTAACTTCATCCATTTTTTCTGTTAACGAGAAGGCCAATTTGGTCATTTTGTATGTAATTCTGTTAATTAAAAGGGCAATTCAGCCATATAAAATGACCAAATTGGCCTTCTCGTTAACAGAAAAAAATGGATGAAGTTAACCCAGTGGACTAAAATGGCAACTGTGAAACCTTTTTGGAGCCACAGGTTAAAAATGAAACCTTTGGACTAAACTGGCAAAATGACCCAAACCACAGGGACTAAAATGACATTTAACTCTAAATAATAAATGTAAATTTAAATATTATTATAAACTCAAAGGGTTATGCATAATAATATTATGACTCCGAGATCTATGGAGTAATTTTTAAAAGACTTAGTATTGCTATTCAAAGAAGGGTAGTGGCACAGTTTGTTGCCCGTTTACCTTCTATTTCGATGTAATTTCTATTCGGAACCCGTTGTCGTAGTGAATTAAATAATCTCATATATGTATTACATCTCTAAAAAGATGCTTTATACATTTATATTGAGGGGTGACTTTACAGAATACTAACCAAGTTTAACATGTGTTACACTATCGTGTTGTGACATTTTCCCTAATATTAGATAGAGTGAATTACAAATTTTGTCCTTTATCTTTTTACTCATTTGCAGGCGGTGTCCTTTATCTTTAAAATTGACGAGTTTTGTACTTTATGTTTTCAAATCTTACACGTTTTGTCCTTTAAATGTAACCCAGTTAATATTTTCTGTTAAATCTGGCCACTCAAGGGTAGTTTAGTCTTTTTACCAATTAATTTAAAAAATATGTTAATAAATAAAAGAAAAACAAATTTAAAAATTAATACTAACTAGGATTTTGCCCGCCGCGCGTTGCGGCGGCGCGCGACGGGTGGAAACATATAGTAAGACAAAACACGATTCGTAAAACGCAGTGCGTAAAAGACAATTAAAAAAAGTGTAAATCACAAAGGTAGACACAAAGTGTACAACACAATGCATAAGACATTTCGTAAAACACAATGCATTGGCATTTGCAAAAGTAGGAGTTGTAGTCTAGGGGTTACAATTGCAATTTTTTAAAAGTTGGGTGGGGGTAAAAATGGAGTAATAGTGCAAGGGGTAAAAAAGCAAAGTCTAAAAAAGACAAAGTTTAAAAGTATAGGGGTGGTAGTGGAAATGTGTAAAAGATGAGGGGGAGGTTTAGGAACTAAAATTGTCATTTTGTGAAACTTTGAAGATACCAAAATCAAAGGCTAAAATTGCAACATCGTGAAAGTACGGGGACAGGGAGGCAAAGCCGGTGGGAAACCCACCGACTTTCTCCTTTAAGATTGTAGTAGTATTTTGCCCGCCACGCGTTGCGGCCACGTGCGACGGGTGGAAACATATAATACGACAAAACATGATTCGTAGAACGCAGTGCGTAAAAGACAATTAAAAAATGTGTAAAACATAAAGGTAGACACAAAATTTAAAACACAATGCCTAAGACATTTCGTAAAACACAATGAATTGGCATTTGCAAAAGTATGAGTTGTAGTTTAGGGGGTTACAATTGCAATTTTTTAAACATTGGGCATGTGTGAAAATGGAGTAATAGTCCAATGGGTAAAAAAGCAAAGTCTAAAAAAGACAAAGTGTAAAAGTTTAGGGGTGGTGGCGGAAATGTGTAAAAGATGAGGGGGTGTTGGTAGAAATGTAAAAGAAGATGGTTGGTGGCGTAACTATGTAAGAGCTAAGGGGTTGACGGTGAAAAACCAAAGTAGAGGGTTGGTGCTGGTAAAGTTTGAAAGATGAGGATGTGTTTTTAGAAATTCAAGTATGAGGTTTAGAGGCTAAATTTGTTATTTTATAAAAGTTTAAAGACAAAGTAAAGGGCTAAAATAGCAAAATTATTAAAGTGAGGGGGCATGGAGCAAAGACAAAGTAAAGGGCTAAAATTGCAAAATTATTAAAGTGAGGGGGGCATGGAGCAAAGCCGGTGAGATTTCCCACCGACTTTGTCCTTTAAGTCTTTAGGGTAATATTGATATTCATATTAATATATAACAAATAACTAAAACATTCTCTCATCTCTTCCTCTCCCTCTTAACCACCACCACCCACCCCTTACAACCCGGCTACCACCATCTAACCACTGCCACCACCGGTTCACCACCACCAGCCGCCCAGCAAAAAACAGGCCACACCCTTTCCCAAATTTCAAAACCTACAAATCAAAAATCCCCAATTTCAAAATCCTAATTCAAACCCACCTTAATTATCATCTGAATTGGAATCCAAATCAGATTCTGGACGACGTTCCTAATGAAAAATCAAACCCACCTCAATTATATTTGTAGATCTGGATGACGTTCCAGTCTTCGACGATGAGTACCAAGTCAGATCTTATAGTTGTCGACCCAATCTCAGTCAACAAGAGCAGATCCGAGTCTAAATCATGCAGAGATCGCCGGATACTTAGCAGCAGAGATCACCGGAAAATTGTCAAATCTTGCCAGACAGAATTCTTAAAACCCCAAATAAAACCGTCAAAAGAGAAACAAGCAGTGGATGAAGAAGGATGATTCAAAGCTGATGTGGAACAGGAAGTTTCTTTCATGCACGTGGGCATTTGCTTATTTGTTTTTAGTATTATGTTTGAATAAAGTGTAACGGTACTCTAACTGACTTTACCCAGTCATTAGGGATTACCGATTCCTTAGTGGTTGTTGAGTTATTTTCTCTTTGTTATGGCTATAAATAAGCCCTCTAGCTGTGCATGTAAAGTATCACAAAAATTACTTCAATCCAAATTCTTCCTGCAATCGTTCTTTGTTTGTGCTGTATTCTTGATTATTTTGCTCTATTTACCAACATTTGTGGTATCAGAGCACAGTAATCTGATCTACTCCAACACCCTCATTAAAAAAAAAAAAAAAAAAAAAAACTACTCATTCCACCTTCAATCTTCATGGCCGAAAACCCTAGTTTACCCAGTGCATCTGTGGTACCCGTCTTTAAAGGCGATGGGTACGAACACTGGAGCCTACGAATGAAAACAATCCTTAGATCAAAGGAGCTGTGGGAGGTCGTTAACCGGGGAATCACTGCTGTCACTCAAGGTCAAGATAACCTACGAGAAATTCGAAAGAAGGATGCTCAAGCAATGGCTATCATCCAACAAGGTGTTCATGATAGCTTGTTCTCCAGAATTGCTGCTGCCGAAACCTCCAAAGAAACCTGGGAACTTCTTCAAGCAGAATTTCAAGGTGACTCCCAGGTTCAATCTGTGAAACTCCAAGGATTACGTCGGGCCTTTGAAAACTTAAGTATGAAGGAAAATGAAGGGGTTGGGGACTACTTCTCACGTGTGATGAACAATGTGGGGCAACAAAGAGCATTCGGTGAAGAACTCACAGATCAGAAGATTGTCGAGAAGATCCTGAGAAGTCTGACCCCAAAGTTCGATTATGTGATTCCTTCTATTGAAGTCACCTTTGAACTTTCTACTGTAACCCCGGTCAAACTCATGGGGATACTCCAATCTCAAGAAGAAAGATTCAACATCCGGACTTCTCTGGATGTCTTGAGCAAGACTGTTGAAAGACCTGATGAACAGGCCCTGTATGTATCACAGGATCAGAACAAAAACAATTCTTGGAGAGGCCGTGGCTGTGGATCACCAAGAGGAAGGAGTGCCGGAAGAGGCAGAGGAACTCTTGACAGGAGTAAGGTTCCTCAGTGCTTTGTATGCAAAAAGTTTGGTCACTTGAAAAAGGACTGCTGGTACAATGAAGAGCCCCAAGTAAATGTTGCTGAGGCCGAAAAAAATGAGGAACAAGTTGAAACAGAAGAACAACACCTTCTAATGGTGAGCACCAATCACGATGATGCTAAAATTCAGCACTGGTTCATGGACTCAGGTGCCTCAAACCATATGACAGGTAACCTTGAGTACTTTATTGACATTAATAACTCCTTTAAGATGACTGTGAAATTGGGAGACAAGAAAGAATTAAAAGTTGAAGGAAAGGGAACAGTTATCATGCACATGGAAAATGATAAATTTAAAGTTCTAGAAAATGTGTACTATGCCCCTGCACTTGAGTACAACCTCCTCAGTGTTGGGCAATTTATGAGGAGGGGGTCCCTCTTATTTGATGATGGGTATTGTTCTGTTAGAAACAAGGCAACCAGGAAGGTGGTTATTAGAGCTCCAATAGCCACCAACAACATGTTTGTGGTTAACACATCTTGCATGGTGTGTGTCCAAGACACCTCCTCCAACAGACATGATGCTGATGCTCTCAAGTGGCACCTTCGCTTTGGTCACTTGCACTTTGGGGGACTAAAACAGTTGTATGATCATAATATGGTGGAAGGGATTGCAAAGGTAACCCACAATGTCACGTGTGAAGCATGCATTGCATGCAAGCAGACTAGACTTCCCTTCAATGGTATAAACACTCGAGCAAGTTTCAAACTGGAGCTCATCCACACGGACCTGTGTGGGCCTATGCAAGTGCCGAGCTTAGGTAACAGTCTTTATTATTTGCTTTTCATTGATGATTTTACTCGTATGTGTTGGGTATATTTCATCTCGAATAAAAATGAAGCCTTTGGGAAGTTCAAGCTATTCAAAGCAATGGTTGAGAAAGAAAGTGAGAACTCCATTAAAGCTCTAAGGTCTGATCGAGGTGGGGAATTCTGCTCCACAGAATTCAATCAGTTCTGTGAGCAGGCTGGCATCAAACGTGAGCTTACTGTTGCCTACACACCCCAGCATAATGGGGTTGTAGAAAGAAAAAAATAGAACCATTATGAATCTGGTTCGAAGCATGTTGCATGAACGAGAACTTCCCAATTTTCTGTGGGCTGAAGCAGTGGCTACAGCAGTATATACCCTAAACCGATCACCCACAAAAGCCTTAATTAACCAAACCCCCTTTGAAGCCTGGTATGCTAAGAAACCCTCAGTTCAGCACATGAGGGTGTTTGGGTGTGTGGCATACGGTCTGGTTCCTGGGCAGCTGAGAAGAAAACTTGACAACAAATCTGAAAGATGTATTTTTATTGGGTATTCAAGTCAAACGAAAGGGTACAGGCTATATAACCCTAGAACCAAAAGGTTCTCTGTCAAAAGAGATGTGGTGTTTTTGGAAGAAACAAAATGGGGCTGGTCTGATGAAAGTAATGGTACCGTGTTTCAAGATCCTTTTCCCACTGATGTGACAAGACAAACCTCAAACAAAAACCCTCAAACCTACACCATGACCTATGATGAGCATGTGACTCCTACTGCTCCATCTAGTGACAACTCTCCTAACACTATATCACCTACACCTAATCCCTCACCACTTCAAATACCCAATACTTCCCAAATTAACCATTCCACTACTCAAAATTTACCTACCTCACCTACTGCTATAGCCGGCCCCTCAAGAAGAAAAAGCAAGAAACCCTCATGGCTCAGTGATTATGTGGCTGGAGATGATCTTTCGGATGTAGATGAAGAATGTGAAGCATGCCAGTTTGCTCTTAATACTTCAGGCCCAGTCACGTTTAAAGAAGCATCAAAGTCCCGTGAATGGCAGAAAGCAATGGAAGAGGAGTTGGATGCAATTTCTAGGAACAACACCTGGGAATTGGTCTCTCTTCCTCCTGGAAAAAATCTTGTGGGTGTTAAATGGTTGTTCAAAGTCAAACCAGCTGTTGATGGGAAGGGTATAAAACACAAAGCCAGACTGGTAGCTAAAGGTTACTCTCAACAACCTGGGGTAGATTATCAAGAAACCTTTGCTCCAGTGGCAAGATTTGAAACCATCAGGTTGGTTATCAATGTAGCTGCGCATATGGGCTGGTCGATCCATCAAATGGATGTTAAGTCCGCCTTTTTGAACGGAGAGCTAAGTGAAGACATCTATCTTGAGCAACCCGAAGGATATACTGTGCCTGGGAAGGAAGATAAAGTTTATAAGCTCCATAAAGCCTTGTACGGGCTTAAACAAGCCCCTAGAGCATGGTATGCTAAAGTTGATAGCTACTTTCTGGAACACGGGTATGTGAGGAGTTACTATGAGCCAACGTTGTACACAAAAAGAGATGTATCAGGTAATGTCATCTATGTCAGCCTGTATGTTGATGATATCATCTGTACATCCTCTTGTGATCGGTTGATCTCTGAGTTCAAGGAAGGTATGAAATCTAAGTTCGAAATGACTGATATGGGGTTACTATGTTACTTCTTGGGACTAGAAGTCAAACAGACCAAGGAAGGGATTTTCTTGTCACAAGAAAGGTATGCAAAGTCTCTGCTAGAGAAGTTTGGAATGGAAAAATGCAAGTCTGAAATCACCCCTCTTAACACCGGTGAAAAGTTGTCACTACAAGATGGAGCTGATAAAGTTGATGGCGGGTTATATCGAAGTATGGTAGGTGGGCTTATCTACCTAACTCACTCCAGGCCGGACTTGGCCCATGCAGTGAGTTTGATCTCAAGGTTCATGCAAAGCCCCTCAAAAATTCACCTTGGTTCAGCTCGAAGGATCCTCAGGTATGTTGCAAACACAGTGGAGTATGGGATATGGTACAAGAAAACTCAAGATTTCAAGCTAGTTGGCTTCACTGACAGTAGTTGGGCAGGTTGTTTAGATGACAGGAAAAGTATATCGGCCTATGTGTTCAGTCTGGGAAGTGGTGCTATTGCTTGGAGCTCAAAGAAACAAAGCACAGTGGCTTTATCTAGCACTGAGGCAGAATACATTGCTGCCACAGGTGCTACATGTGAAGCCATATGGTTGAGAAGAATTCTGGAGGATCTTGGCTTCAAGCAGCAGGAACCGACTGTGATCTACTGTGATAACAAGTCACCAATTCATTTGTCCAAAAATCCTGTACTTCACAGTAGGTCCAAACATATTGAGCTAAGGTATCATTTTATTCGTGAGATGGTCTTAAACAAGCAAGTTCTACTTGAGTATTGCAATACACACAGTCAACTAGCAGATGTTCTCACAAAAGGTTTGTCAAAGGAAAAGTTTGCTTTTTATCGCAAGAAGTTGGGAGTTGAGAGCTTTGAATCAAGGAAGGGTGAAGAAGGATGATTCAAAGCTGATGTGGAACAGGAAGTTTCTTTCATGCACGTGGGCATTTGCTTATTTGTTTTTAGTATTATGTTTGAATAAAGTGTAACGGTACTCTAACTGACTTTACCCAGTCATTAGGGATTACCGATTCCTTAGTGGTTGTTGAGTTATTTTCTCTTTGTTATGGCTATAAATAAGCCCTCTAGCTGTGCATGTAAAGTATCACAAAAATTACTTCAATCAAAATTCTTCCTGCAATCGTTCTTTGTTTGTGCTGTATTCTTGATTATTTTGCTCTATTTACCAACAGTGGAGTGTGTTTTTTTTCAATTTGCAAATCGTTTTTTATTTCAGGGAGCAATCGGTGTTTGAGTTTTTCTCACAAAACAGTATTAGGAAGCAAATTTCTTCTTATTTGTAGATCTTGTTGTTGTTGCTGCTTGCGACATTCAGTGAGATATTATTATATGTGATTGAAGGCTAAGTTTTGAGAATGAGAATGAAGGGGTGGGTGGTGGTGGAGTGGTGTTTCGGATGGTGGTGGTTTGGCAGGTGGTATGGGCAGGGGCGGACCTAGGTTATGCCCAAGGTGGGCGGGCGCACCCCTTGAAACAAAAATTTAGTGTATATTTTAGGCAAAAACCCCGATCGCACCCCTTGAAAATATGCTTGAGCCACTCATCCGCACCCCCAACAAATATTTCCTGGGTCCGCCACCCGTATGGGTTGGATGGTGGTAGTGTGGAGTGGAGAGAGATAGAGCTATGAGAAATAGAGAGTAGAACGTGCAAATGGTTGAATATTTCTTGAAAACCTTTTTTAAGTATTTTTTTAATAAATGGTTAGATATTTATGTTATTTACATAATTAGTTCCTGCATTGGTGAATTGACAAACATGCCCTCATGTGCAAGGCACATGACCAGATTTAACAGAAAAAATTAACTGGGTTAGGCCCAAAGGACAAAACGTGCAAGATTTGAAAACATAAAGTACAAAACTCGTCAATTTTAAAGATAAAGGACACCGCCTGCAAATGAGTATAAAGATAAAGGACAAAATTTGCAATTCACTCTATTAGATAAATACTTTTGAGTTTATCTTGTTTCTCGCTTACAACTTTTAAGATAAAATGTTTTATATAGTTTTGAACATGTTGTTGCATCATGCTTATTTTTATCATATAAATTTTACTCACAACTTAATTGTAAATAATAATGTACAAATAATCAAAGCACAAACTTATACGTCATGCCTTGCGGTTTAGTTTTGGTTTTTATTCTTATACAAAGCGGCACAATTTACTTTTTTCTGTTTCGGAATATACCGCTATGAGCCTATGACGTGCATATTCATATGTACGATTTGATAAAAAATTTATCCGATATGGTCAAATATAGTTGATTTTTTTCTTTACCTTGAATAACCACACCGCTACAATCTAAACAACATCGGTACATGTATCGTATTCGTTTTTTATGGTTTCTCGACGTGCTGGTATAAAAATCATAATAAATTATGTTTTAGTATCGTAGGCTATGACAACTGCGGCGGTGCTTAACAGTATTTTGTTTTGTGAAGAAAATTCAATACACTTGTTTGAATACGGAACGGTAGCATATATATATATATATATTGGTCAAAGTTGAAAGTTAGCAATGAATTACAACAACAGTTGTACTTGTAAACCATTAATTGAATTCAAACTTGTGAATTTTCAATGAACACCGGCGCCCGTACGAACAAGAAGATTTATTGACATCATCTCGCCGGCGGTAATCAATAAAATGGCCGGTTGTGATGTCACCGGCGGTTGTCCTAGCGACTACGTTGCTCTTTCAGTCGCTATCATCTCCTTTATACTGTACGTACGTCTTTTTTATTCCAGTTTGCTAATAATAGTAAACATGAATGAATGCAATCATGTTATTCTGTTTGGTTATTTGGATGAATTATATTGTTAGGAAATTGAGTTTTGAACTGTGATTAGAGCTTGATTATCTTCACGATTTTAAAAGTTTTACACAATTTCGAGTTCGAACCCAGTTTGTGATTCTATGGTTATTTTATTTTATCAAGCTAAATTTATCCAATAATATTTTCTAGAGTAAACTGCCAAAATGGTCCTGAGATTTTGTCACTTTTGCCACTTTGTGATTTCAATTTTGTTGCCATTTTCATCCAAAATGAAATTCTGGTCAGATTTTTCAGTTAACATCCAATTTTTTTTTTGTCTTTTTCCTCGCTTTTAAGAAAGGGAAAAATGGTCAGATTTTTTAATTTGTTATAATAAAACGTTAAAATACCATTTTGCCCTTCATTAAAAGGGAGAAAAGAGAAAAAAATTGGATATTAACTGAAAAATCCAACCAGATTTTGATTTTGGATTAAAGTGGCAACAAAAGTGAAACCACAGGGACCCAGATTCAAAAGGTTTGAGTTTTGGACTAAAGTGGCAAAAAGTGACCAAACCTCAGGGACCATTTTGGCAGTTTACTCTATTTTCTAAGAAATTAATAATTAATGGTGATTTTGTGCTAGAAAGTAGAAATGATGGCTAATGATAAAATAGCGAATTCATAAACACAACTGACAAACTATTCAAACACTGTTGAACATTCAAACACGTGTCACACCTGTTATTTGGTCCATATGGGCCGTATGAGATGGAGAAAATGGTGATATGAGTTGTATGACACGGTGAAAAATGGTGATATGGGTCGTATGAGGGGTAAAGCATATGGACCAATTGATGTTTTTGACTTACAAAGAAATGAACGATGTGACCACCATCACACTCATATAGCTTGTATGACCTTTTTTTCGCCTTGCCATATGGTCCACATTGTTAAGGATTCGGGTATTGCGACACACACACAAACACGAAGAATCTGCAAGAGAAAATAAAACGAAGATGACATGCGAGATTTACGTGGTTTGGTCGGCTGACCTACGTCCACGGGCTGCAATCGGGATACTTTTATTATTGCTTTCTGCCTCACTCGTGATGAGGATATTACAAGTACAAGACATAATATATAGAGATAGATCTAGGGTTACAATCTTAATGAACAAGAAAACTAAATGGGCTATAATAAAGAGATTGGGCCGGCCCAAAGCCTCCCATGTCTTCAATCTTCATTAAACCAAATAACCAGTCTTCTAAGTCTTCAGCTAATAACCCGAGCCCAATCAAGACTCTAAAACCCAACACACACGACCCATACGGCCTATATGATGTGACAGGTGAGCTGGTGTACACTAATGGGGGTGGTGTATCTTTAACAACACTTTATTCAATTCATTCACTTTCTATAGTAATAACAAGAAAGCTCAATTGACTTAGAAAGTAAGAATTGATCTAATAAAGTTGGGACACACTATACCATTATTTTTACATTGCTTAACACATGTGAGATCCAAATCACTCCTCACTGTGCATGAATATAATGAACATAGTTCTTTTCTTGCAGCCTTTTACTGAGATCAACGTTACCGTTTATAATTCACAAGGTTCCTAGACCTAAAGGAAGTAGTTTTTGGCTCCCAACAATTCAGATACTGGCTAGCTTCAATCTTTTGTTGTCACTTGTGGTAAAACTACTGTCATTTTTCCAAACAATAAGTTCATGTTTCCTAGTTGTCTATATTGTTGTTCAACATTTATGTTTTCACATTACCATTGTTATTTTTTTTAGTTATTTGATATATTTATAGAAACATGAATTTACATCGAGATAATTGGTAAACGGGCAACAAGCTGCGCCGCTACCCCTTTTTGAATAGCAAAACTAAGTCTTTTAAAAACTACGTCCATAGATCTCGGTGTCATAACATTACTATTGCTTTTTCAATTGTTTTCACCTTCATGCAGATGTCTCTTCATGTTGTGAGGTTTCACAGGAGGCATTGGTGGCAATCCTGTTATCTCTGGGCAGGTTTATTGGTTTTTTTACTTATTTATTACTCAAATCACACTATTATTTACGGCTGCAAACAAACCAAACGTTCGGCGAACAGCTCGTGAACCGTTCGGCGGGAAGTTCATTTGTGTTCATTCGTTTATTACAGACCACGAACAAGAAATTCCATTAGTTTAGTTAAATGAACGAACACGAACAGAGGTTGTGTTCGTTCATTTATGTCCGTGAACGTTCGGTAACGCGTTCGTTTATGTTCGACTGTGTTCGATAGTTCATCAGTGTTTTTTATTTTTATATGTTATTTAAATACGTGAAAATGACAAATAAAATAAGTGTTACCGTATTATATATTCTGTTCATGAACGCTTCTTTGTGTTTGTGTGTTTACATTTGTGCTCATGAACATTAGTTTGTGTTCATGAACGTCCGTTTTCGTTCGTTGCCTAAAATTAACAAACAGACACGAACAAGTTCATTTCTTTAACAAACGAACACGAGCATAAAATCTCGTTCGGTAAGTGTTGATAAACAGTTCGTGGATATATATATTTCTTAACAAACGAACTTGAACAAGGTCTTGATCGTGTTCGTTCGGTTCGCTTGCAGCCCTACTATTATTCAATTTTCCTATGTAAATTTATGTTTACCAATAAAAATATTTTCTTTCCAGTTTGGGTTAATGGTCCACTCGGATTTGGATTGCTATTGAGCTGTCGCCTTATTCAAGCAGTCCATCTGTACTGTGTATTTATCAAGTAAGAATTTTATTTATTTTTCATATCTGATTTATACTACTACATGCTCTTTTTTGCTGATTTGTTTAATTGATAAACACGATTTAAGTGACATTTACGTCCCAAGTGGTTTGTTCATTTTTGCCATTTCAGACCATATTTTAAAATTGTACCATTTTCCTCCTTGACATTCTCGAAACGTGCCATTTCAGTCAAAAAACTAACCCAGTTAAAAAAAAAGAGTTAATTACATAGTTAGTCCCTGTGGTTTGCATAAAATAACATACTTAGGTACTAATAGTTTAAAATCACCTTCTAGGGTATTAACTTTTCATTTTGTAACGTTTGGAGGTATTAACATAGTTAGTCCCTGTGGTTTGCAAAAAATAACATCCTTAGGTACTAATAGAATGTGATTTTAAACCTACAAATAACGTTAATACCTCCAAACGTTACAAATTGAAAAGTTAATACCCTAGAATGTGATTTTAAAGTATTAGTACCTAAATATGTTACTTTGTGCAAACCACAGGGACTAACTATGTAATTAACTCAAAAAAAAAACTCAGTTAGCTCAGGGACGAAAATAACATTTTATTCTAGAATTTTTTGACTGAAATGTCACATTTCGAGAATGTCAGGGAGGAATATGGTACAATTTTGAAATTTGGCCTGAAATGGCAAAAGTGGACAAACCACAAGGACGTAAATGACAGTTTACTCGATAAACAATGTAACATTATTGGGTGCTATGGAATTTTATGTATGTTGATTCAACTCTATTTTGTTGTGATTTTCAGGAGGCGTTTATTTCCTATAAGATCGTATATTAGTCTTCCACTTGCTCTTCTGCCCTGGGTTGCCTGGGCCGCAAGTAAGATAATTGATATTTTTTTACTGTTTTTAGCCTTCACAATTTTTTTGTTGCATGTTTTCATCGGCACAACATTATTTCAGTCGATATGGGTTAACTTTTATCTCTAACGGGTCAAACAGATAAAATAAAGTGTAACACTGTAACCCCTCCCAATCTAAGCAAGGGCAAAAGCGGTAGAATAGAAAGTTATGTGGTGATTGATATAAAATACTGTTTATACATGGAAGTTTACGTTCACTAAATACTTCTTAAAATATGCCCTTTATAAAATGTTATTGTTTTCTATATATGCATAAAGTTATGTATGTATTCATGCCTTTATTTTCGGTTGCAATTATGCTATCTGTTGATATTACTGTTTGTTGGATGTAGTTCTTCACATAAAACAGCCACTAAATAACCGATGTCACATGGGGACTCAATGGGCTGTTCCTTATATGGGATTTCCTGTTTTATACACTGCTGCTTTGGTTTGTGTTACTAAAGCCATTCATCATATTGAGTTCAAATTTCATGAGCTTAAAGACCTTTGGCGGGGCATACTCGTAACTGTGTTTTCAATTGGTACGTATTGAATTTAATATTGCACATAGTTCTTCAAGATGCTCTCATCAATTGCAATATGCATCTATGTAACTTGGATTGTATGTTAGTTAAGAAATATTGGATTTAAATAACCTAAACTTTCACCAACTGGCAGATAGCACTCCCAACTTTCGATTTGAACCATACAATTCTCAACTTTCAACTTATTTTCCTCTGGCACTCTCAAACTAAACTAATTGAACCCTTACCCAGTTAGTTTTTTGCTGATGTGGTATTTTGTTGAGTGATGTGGCATCTGATGTGGCACTTATTTAGTGACATGGCAGATGATGTGGCGGCTGGTGTGGCATTTTTTATAAGTGGCATCTGATGGAGCACTTGTCCAGTGACGTTATGTATGAGCTCAGTACCGACTGGTACCGAAAATCCCCAAAAGTGGATACCGGTACCGAATATACCCGGTACGGTATGGTTCGGTACCGGTACGGTACCGGTATTTGAGGGTAAAAACCGGTACCGAAAATGTCAAAAGTCGATACCGAATCGCAGGGCCGGCCCTGAGAATTCTTGTACCCTGTTCGAGCTCGAAAAAACGTGCCCTCAGCCTTAACAAAATAAATAATTTAAACTAGTTTTTCATTCAACCATGAACTGTTGACAAAAATATAGCATTCGATCAACTCTTCAGAGTTTAAATCATACCTGAATTCGACAAAAAAAAAAAAAAAAGCGGGCCTGAATTTGACGATCGTTTTTGTATAAATTACCAACAATTTAGTTTTCAACAATCATTTGGGTATTGGGCTCACTAACCTAATCCCAATAGGCTAACTAATCTAAACCATATGATTTTTTTTGTAAGTGGGCCTATGTTATGTTTGTATTTGCTTGGCTATACCCTATTAAATTTTTTTTACATATATAATATTGGATTTTTTTTTTAAAATTACGTGCCCTACGAAATTACGGGCCATGGCCGGTGGTCCTCCCCGCCCACCTCCAGGGCCGGCCCTGCCGAATCGGTACCGAAAATGTACCTGGTTCGGTAAATTCGGTACCGTCGTACCGGTACCATTTGCTCATCCCTACTGTGACGTGGCATCTAGCTAACTAGGTTTGGGTTCAATTAGTTTGGGACTTGGGAGTGTTAGAGGAAAATAAGTTGAAAGTTGGAAGTGGTGTGGTCCAAATCGAAAGCTGAGAGTGCTATCGACCAATTGGTGAAAGTTGGGGTTATTTAAATCAAATATCTTGTTAATTAATAGTCTTAAATCACCCAATCAGGAATTTCATCTATTTAGTTCTTATTGGTAGTAATAATTTATATTAATTTTTAATTTTAGGTGCATGGGTGGTTTCTTATGTTTTGCATGAGACCCATGAGGAGATCATGTGGCTACAAGTCACCACCAGATGTGTGCTTTTAGTTGTGGTATGTTCTATACATTCTAGTCTAGGTGGAATTTCAACCTATGTACTTATGAAAGGGGGGTTATGTTTTATCTTTAACGGGTGAAACAGGTAAGATAGACTCATAGACACAATTTAGCTTTAAAGGAACCGTCAAAAGTTACCCAAATTGTGTTTTCGATGCTTAAAACCTCCTAAATTTCTTTTACTCGTTATTTGAAAAAAAAAATTGTAATTATTTTTACATACGAATTATAGTTTTATGGGAAAATGTCAATAAACCCCTTTGGTCCTATGGACTTCTGCTTGGGTCACACATAACCTTGGACTTTCTTTTTGCATGGTTTATGTCCCTAAAGGTATAAAAGTTTAACAAAAAGATCCTTCACATAAAAAGAGTAAATTGACATTTTCATCCCTGAGGTTTGACCAGTTTTGCGACTTTCGTCCAAAGGTTTGTTTTTCCGCATTTGGATCCAAAAAACTTTGAAATCTTGCCATTTTTATTCGGCTCATTAACTCCATCCTTTCTTTCTCCGTTAAGTCGGGTATTTTCGTTTTTTTTGTTAACTTAAAGGGCAAATTCGGTCTTTTTCACTTTATGTGCAAGCATTTAGCTTAATAAAAAAGACCAAATTGCCCTTTAAGTTAACAAAAAGACAAAAATACCCCTGACTTAACGGAGATAAATGGATGGTGTTAACGAGCCAGATGAAAATGATAAGATTTCAAACCTTTTGGATCCAAATGCGGAAAAACAAACCTTTAGACGAAAGTCGCAAAACTGGCCAAACCTCAGGGACGAAAATGGCATATTACTCTGCAAAAAATGACATATGTTTAAGGAGTTTTTTGTTGAGTTTCTTTTTGTTTTAAAGTGATTTAATCATGCAAAATTAAGTCCATGGAGAGTCTACCCAAAGTTACACATTTTGGTCCGTTACATAACCTGCATGACCCACTCACTTTTAAAGTTTCAACTTTATTTGGATACCTTAACCGAGATATTTAACGACCGTTATTCCATAGGCAAGTTTTCTTGTGGTGGCTTTCTTCTCTATTTCATTCTCTCAACCTCTGGTGTCCCTTATAAACATAAACAAGAAGGAAAGCTTCAGTATAAAGACAATGGGGGAAGCTCTTGGCATAAATGATAGTGGTATTTTGTCACAAGATGATCCAACTCTAGATATCGATCCAAATGAACCTTTGGATAAACTTCTATTAAACAAAAGATTCCGTTTATCCTTCATTGAATTTGCGGACAGGTTTTTATCTTCATCTAATCCAGATCAAGTTGCAAAATGGGCAGGTGGGCAGGCCTTGTAACAGGTTAAACTGGATTTGGGTCAAATTTGGTATTGAGTAAATTGTCATTTTTGTCCGTGAGGTTTGACCACTTTTGCGACTTTCATCCATAGGTTTGTTTTTTTGCATCTGGGTCCTCGTGGTTTCAAAAATCTTGCCATTTTTGTCCCTAAGGTTTGGCAATTTATTGTGACTTTCGTTCCTCGAGGTTTGGCCCTTAGGGATGGATGAAAATGATAAGATTTTGAAACCAAAAACAAACCTTTGGATGAAAGTCTCAAAAGTGGCCAAACCTCAAGGACGAAAATGACAATTTACTCTGTGTTGTTTTTATTTTTATTTTTTATACGGGTTGGGTCAAGTTGACCCAGAAAACTTTTGTCCCATTTTTTTTAGATAATTAGTGTGCCAAATATGATTACAAATTTATATTTTTTCAATAATAATTCATTTTTTATTAATTTATTTAGATGTATTTTTGCACTAAAAATACACTTTGGGCTACTCTCGCTTTTTCCTTTTCAGCTGGTTTATATTATTTGTTTGACCTGTTAGAGGGGTAGGGATCCTGTACATTAATCCAGAAGTGTGAGAAGTGTATTATAACACTATATAACACCATATAAACACCGTATAACACTATGTAACACCATATAACACCATATAACACTATGTAACACTATATAACAAATATAACACTATACATCTATCATAGACATGCTATGAGACAAAATATAGTGTTATATTTGTTATATAGTGTTATATAGTGTTACATAGTGTTATATGGTGTTATATGGTGTTACATAGTGTTATACGGTGTTTATATGGTGTTATATAGTGTTATAATACACTTCTCACACTTCTGGATTAATGTATAGGATCCTCTATCCTGTTAGAGAACATATTATCTGAATCCACCCATTCATAAATAAATGAATCAACAAGTTTTTAAGCATATTTCTTTCTGATTTCAGCTGTTTGGCTGGGGAAAGTGTGCATTTCTACGATGAAGTACAACAGCTTGAAAAAATATCTTTAAATGATCCTGTTAAAAGAATTTACATGGTACGACACATTATTGAGAAGTACATAAGCATAGGTATAACACTGAAGTCTCCTATAGAGTCTAATATAAGTTAAAGAACTTAAAGGGGTCGTTCAATACAGAACCACTTTCAAGTAGAGAACTGCGAGAACCGCACTTGTCCATGTTGCTTTAGATGTGATACACAAAAAGTTTATATAACCATCTCTTTATCTCTTCCGCTGCTTTTGATTATATTTCGTGCACTATGAATACTTGCGTTATGCAGTTCTCTACTTTAAAAATTGGTTAACGCGCCCATTGGCGAAGCTTAGGGGGTCGATTTTTTCCAATTCCGGGGGGGGGATCGTATATACCTAAAAATTTCTATACGAAGGTACTGTTCATAACACTACGCGTCGAAAAGTTCGGGGGGGGGGGGGGGTGGTGGGCGCCCCCTCCCGCCCCAAGGAAGCTGCGCCCATGAACGCGCCCCTACAAGTTAAATGAAAAAGATATGAAGATGCGACATTAAGTTGATCTCTCCGTTTTGAAAGCTGCATTTTGTGTGGTTTACATATGTTAATTACTCTTGATTTTTTTTTGTTTTTTTATACAGGTGCGCCTATGGAGGTAAATATATCTCACAAAACCCGACAAGAAATTCTCACAACCGTTGATCTTGCACATCCAGATCTATTCAGAAACGCTGTCAATGAGTTGCTGCAGTTGATAAACATGGTTAGTTCTTTACCTTATTATATAGAGATAGAGCCTTCACCTTGCAGATTATTAGAGATGCAAGATGAACGGGTCGGATCGGTTTGGGTAGCAGGCCATTGGTCATTCTGCAGCTGTTTTTTAAAGGAATAATTTATGTGCTTCATGATTATGAAAACTATGTTTTTCCAATAATAATCTAATTTTTAAATAAAATAATTTAATAAGTTTTAATGGGGTGTAAACGAGCCGGGCCGCTTAGGAGCCGCTCGAGATTGGCTCACTAACAACTTGAACAAAGTCACGCTTAAACGAACCCGGACACGAGCTTATATTGAAGCTCATTTAACAAGCCCGAGCTTGAGCTTTATATTCTGAGCTTGCCTAGGCTCGCAAGCCAAAACGAGGCTATTATTAAAATAAATTCAATAAGCTTATTTAATATAACAATATATATAACCAAACTAAAAAGTTATTATATGTAAATTTATGATAAAAAACCAACTAGTATGCATTATCTTATATAAAAATACAAATATATATATAAATAATTGTGTGTGCATATAAATAAAATAATTAATCAATAATAAACGAACTGAGCCAAACTGAGCCGAGCTCAAGCTTGAAAAGTTACTCACGAGCCGAACTTGAGCTTTGAATATAGAGTTCGAGCTCAAGCTCAGCTCGGCTTGTTTACATACCTACGGTTTTATGCATAAAAAATACACTTTGGGTGATTCCAACCCACTTGACCCGTTCCCTTTGTACGATACACGTATAACATTTGTGAATGAATCTAAGATTTGAACTCAAAACCTCTCAAATCTTTTCTTTTTTGTTCTCCCAATCACAGAACTTGGCAAAAGATTATTGGTCATCCATGTTCTTTTTAAAGTTCAAAGAAGATTCTGCAATGAGAAGTGTTGATCATGAACTTGAACAAGTAAACGGTTGGAAACATTCTTTAAGACCGAGCTCGATTCATTGTCCTGATGATCCTTTCTACCAAGACCACATTCCAAGGGACCCACCTAGCCACGATGGTCAAGGTTCGTACCTGCAGTGAGTGCGTTAAATTACATAACCGCCCTTGTATCTATCTACGATAGCCGCATTCTGGCTAGACATAACCTGGTAGCTGATTCATTAACCATGGCCCATGGGACCATGGTGTTGGGTGGTTAACCCTTAATATGGTTACGGTTGGATCCATTGGGTTTGATAATCTTCTGGGGGTATAAGCATATATGGTGAGGGTACAGCCGTACAGGCAATCAACTTTGACACCATCTAGAGTTGATAATTCTACACTTTTACCTTAATAAGCTTCTTACACTTTGTATAGTTCGTTAAGTTAGTTAGATGAATACTATAGAAGCTTCTTACTCTTTGCATATATACTATCTTACACTAGTAAATCATTTTCAGTTGTATTAGATAGTGTGCAAGTGGGACACCAAAGCAATTTATATTATCTTCATTCACGAATACATGTTCACCCTTTCATTTTATCATTTTTTTAGTTGTCATAAACCATTCCTTTTCGTCGCCCAAACTTCACCATCCCCTGGAGCGATCGAAAGACATCAATATTATTGCCATTTGGAGTGATCTAAAGACTCACCATTGGCACTGTCCTCTGAGGGATCAAATGACTAACCACCACCACTGCCCTCTGGAGTGATCTCACGACTCATTATCGTCATTGCCTTCCAAATTCGCCGCTTTCTTCTTCATTCATTATGAAAGGTCCTTATAAGTAACATCTTTATTTTGAAGTTTATCTCGCATTATTTTTCTTCTACATATATAAGTATATAACCTGTTCCTTAGAAAGTGCATTATTTATAAAAGTATTATGAATTGGTTTAAAAATCAAAATATAAGTATCTTTGGATTCATTAGAGAAACTAAAAATAATATAATGCGTTCCTTAAAAAAATTTGATTACATGGTTGCAAGTTTTGAAAAAGAAAATAATGAGAAGTATGATGAATATTTGAAAATTACACTCATTTGATAAATAATTTAAACAAGATTGTGTTTTGATAAGTAACTAGTTTTATGTCTTGCTCGTGTTGCAGCGCGGTAAATCAAAGATTTTTCAGTTTGATAACAAGTACGCTTGTGTTTTGGTTACTTGTACATATTACTCGTAACACGATCTAAATAAAAATTACATCAACACGTAGACTAAAATACGCTTGTCCAAAAAAATTTATTAAAGTCTAGAATTGTAATTTCATTAAAGTCCCCAAAAAAGGAAGAGATAAAAAAAACTTGCTCTGTACTCGTTTCAAACACGGATACTTTCCTTCCCCTTGGTCATGTAGCCAACATCAAGACCACTCCACCACATGCGCCTTTAATACCAAACTTTGCTTTCAACTCTGTGTATATTAAATGGAAAAACGAAACAACCGAAAAATATTAAACAAACCTAGTGGATGCCATGTGACATCCACTAGTTGGCTAGCCGCCACTCTGCACCAATGGAAAACAAGAACTATTCCCGCCTATGTTAAACGTACATTCTCCTATATATTAATAAACCGATGCTTTGAACAGTAAAGAGGGTTAGTTTTGGTATTTCACCTACAACACTTATCTTCCTCCTCACTTGACAAAAAAGAACGTATTGTGCCATATCCTTTGAATAAGTCCATGTGTAGTGGGGCGTTTTTTTTAAAAAAAATTCAAAAAAAAAACGCCCGAAAACGCCTCCCCACCCATTACATAGGGCGTTATTTTGATTTTTTTTGAAAAAAAAGGAGCCTGGCGTTTTATATAAAACGCTCAAAGATACAAGTGGTCCAAGTGGGCTGACCAATGGGAAGGAGTATAGTGGTCCAAGTGGGCTGACATGTCTGACCAAAAAGCTTTTTAAATAAGTTTTTTTTTAATGATTGGAATGGGCATTATTGTAATAATGCCCCACTACACCACTTTTGTTATAATGCCCAATGCTGACTAGGATGACACGTGTCGGATAATGCCCCATGGTGGGGGCATTATTTTTCTTCACCACTACACATGGTCTAAGGAAGACAGACTGGGAGACGGTAAAGAGAGAGAGTTAGTTGCCGGCCACCGATCTTACGATGGATTCATGGTGGTGCACCGGCGGTGGTTCTATTCCCATGGTCCAGGTGGTGTACGAGGTCGACCGTAGGTGGCGGCAGAAACTGGAGCTAGGGTTCTGACCGGTTACCATATCCCACAGACGATCTGGCTTCAAGACGATGTCCCCAGCGACATGCCACCCTGGTTACGCACTTCATCGACGACATAGATTAGAAGACGTCAGGGATGGCGATGTGCTCAGTTAACCCAAATGACGAAAACAAAGGATGGCTATGGTGTTTGTTGCAGTAGACAGCCACCGTTCCCGTGGCGTGAGGAGAGAGAGCGGGTCAGGTGAGAAAGAAGTGGAGACACCGGCGGTGCACGGCAGGCATGGAGCTCTTCCATGGAACCAAACGACATCGGAAGAGGTGGAGCTAGGGTTCCGGGGATTGGTCTCCGGTGAAATTCCTTTTATCTTGATTAAGTTCTCCAACTTTAGGTTGAAATTTGGATCTCCACCATGGTACAAGTGACTGGTTACAACGACTCACGGCGGCTAGGGTTCTTAAGATTCCAGTGAGTTCACTTTTTTATTGGGTGGTGCTCAAATTTGATTGTAGTGTTCAGATAGGGTTTGCTTGCTCATTGTGTTTTGTAGGTTGTTTTTGGTGAGTTACATCAATTAAAGCCAATCCCCTGTTACAGCATGTTATTTTTTTTTCAATTTGGATTTTCGTTTGGTTTGATTTGTTTAGTTTATATATTATTTAAGAAGTTTTAGAGTTGTGGTTTATGAATTGATTGGTAAACTAAGGAATGTTGTTTGATTCCACAAGGTTAACAGAAGGGTGAGTGAAACACCAAAAAAACCCCTTGGGGTTAAAGTGTTGAAAATTTAATACATGTCAGATTAATCAACTCAATGTCAATCAACTAATGGAAAACGTGAGTGAACTAGAGAAGTATCTGTATGTAAGCTAAAATAATTGCAACTAATGTTTTTCATCAGGTATTATGTGAGGTTATGTAACCAATGAACTGTGAACGTGAATATGTTACCACGAAGGAGATAGACGCCCCATGAATATGCCTTGATAATGATTCAATAAGGAGAACGAATGGTGGATAAGCTTGGACATGCTAAGATATTAATCATGTGAGGTATGTAATGTTTATTTTGTTAAACTTTGATGAATGTAAACTTGAAAGAGAACAGACTTGAAGCGCAATCAAGTGACCTGTTAAGGAGATTTTGAATCGTTGCTATGTGTTAATATCTTTTTAGTTAATGTGTACGTTGGACATGTTTTCAATGGGTTCCATATGGTTTTGAAATTCTTGGTTGATATTAAATGTTGTATACTAAATGGTTTGGTGCATAAAAGAGAAAAATGACTCGAAATACATGCAGTGGTGTATTATTCAATAAGGGGACTGAATACGCCATGTCATGCTAGGTGCCTAGGTGGTTTAGGTAACATTTTTTTCATTTATCCAGTTTTCAAGTATGTTTTGATTATTCACGCATTTAGCTTTGCTAACTACTTTGTTCGCATATACTCTCCGGACTAATGGGAGAATCGTCATTGAATCTTGAGATGGAACTATTCAATTTAAGACCACTATAGTGCTAAGTCGAATATAGTGTTTTGACTTAATTTGGAGGCTAATATGGTTCTTTGCTATAACTTGGTGATGTAAACTTTATGCTTTGCGGTCGGTTGGATACATCGATTTTAATTGTTGTGATAGGATTCAGGTTACTTTGATGGGGAACCATTGAGTATGGCAGAAGTATGATGGATGTTCACAAACTGAGCCATGTTTTGAATGCTATCAAAAGGGGTACTAAACTATTGATTACTTCATAAGGCCTATTCACAACCCAATGTTCTTTGGGGACATGTATATCAAATAATGGGTTGAGTTATAATACAAAAGATTTAAAAATAAGAAGGGTAAGAAGGCACCAGAGAGTGACAAGTGTCCTATGAGTAACTAAATGGAAAGGGTAATTTTGTCTACAAGAGGAAAGAGAATATGCACATTCAAGTCACATGCTATTTCCCCCCTAACTTTTAAACGTCCGTAACTTTTTTATACATCATTTGTTTTAAAAAAAATTTATACCATAAAATCGAGCGTTTTTTTATCTTTAATATGAGTACCATATTGTTATATTTTTCAAAAACCCAGTTGCATATTACACAATGGACGTGATGTAAAACACAATGTAAATTAGATTAAAAGCACAATCAATGACAACAGATAAAGACACAATGGACAACATACTAAAACACAATGAACATAACGTATAACACAATGACGATAACATATAACACAATAAAAATCAGACTAAATAAAAACACAATTGATGACAACAGATAAAAGATACAATTAATGATAGCAAATAAAAGACACAATGAAGAGCAGATGAAGACACAATGAAAAACAAACTAAAAACACAATACTTAACAAACTAAAACACAATGAACAAGATAATAAAAAAATTGAACAAATTATTAAACCACAATGGACAACATATTAAAACACAATGAATAACATATTACACAATGGACATGATGTAAAACACAATGTAAATTAGATTAAAAACACAATCAATGACAACAGATAAAGACACAATGGACAACATACTAAAACACAATGAACATAACGTATAACACAATAAGAATCAGACTAAATAAAAACACAATTGATGACAACAGATAAAAGACACAATTAATGACAGCAAATAAAAGACACAATAGAGAGCAGATGAAGACACAATGAAAAACAAACTAAAAACACAATACATAACAAACTAAAACACAATGAACAAGATAATAAAAAAATTGAACAAATTATTAAACCACAATGGACAACATATTAAAACACAATGAATAACATATTACACAATGGACATGATGTAAAATACAATGTAAATTAGAATAAAAACACAATCAATGACAACAGATAAATACACAATGGACAACATACTAAAACACAATGACCATAACGTATAACACAATGGCGATAACATATAACACAATAAGAATCAGACTAAATAAAAACACAATTGATGACAACAGATAAAAGACACAATTAATGACAGCTGATAAAAGACACAATGGAGAGCAGATGAAGACACAATGAAAAACAAACTAAAAACACAATACATAACAAACTAAAACACAATGAACAAGATAATAAAAAAATTGAACAAATTATTAAAACACAATGGACAATATATTAAAACACAATGAATAACATATTAAACACAATGACATGAACTAATAACACAATTTATAGAAAACCCAGATATAACAAAATCTTCATTCTGTCATATATTGTGTTATAGGTTTTTATAAAAACGCAATGGATAGAACTCAAATTAACATTGTGTTATAGGTTTTGATAATAACACAATGTATAGAAACTCTACTGACCAAAACCCAGTTAAAAGACACAATGACCTGAACCTTTAACACAATGCCAAAAAACCCAGTAAAAATGATTTTTTTTTATTTTTATATGATAATATGGTACTCATATTAAAGATAAAAAAACGCTCGTTATTGTGGTGAAATTTTTTTTGAAAAAAAATGTCGTATGAAAAAGTTATGAACGTTTTAAATCGATGGGGGAATTGGCATGTGCCTTGCATGTGGAGAGAGAAAATCCATAAATATAAGATTCCTTTTATGCCCTTCTATTATCTTCTTTTCCCTACAACCAATCTCAACCCTTCAAATCTAAGATCAATGGACTAGAATCCTTCTTACACTTCTTACTTATTTTATCCTTTGTATTTGATCCTAACCCATCAAATAATAATTACTGCTACTATAATATAGTATAATAATATTTAATTTGCAACATAATGAACTATAATATGGTTGGGAAATTAAACGTTTGTGTATCTAAATGTTTAATAACATTGTGGTGCAGGTTGATGAGGACTATAATCACAACTATTGGGAGCTGGCAGAAGACATGAGTACACCATGGACAACTTATAAACTGGATACTGAACATTCGGGTTTAGAAGGGATATAAAACGTCATCTTTTTTATGCCTTTGTATAATAAACCTAATCGTAATCAAGTTACTTACCTTTCTATGCCGATTTTTATTTGGTTGTTCATTGTATAGTAAAACAATTCAGAATCAAAGTACTTAAGTTTCTACACCTGTTTCTACGCCGCGCAACGCGGGCGGGTAAAATCTAGTATAGGTAATTATTAACACTACATCTATTTAATAAATAATTTAATAGGACAACTATTTTGTAAATATTTTTCACTACAACAACACCCATTTAGAAAAGAAAAAGAAAAACCTCCATAACAAATGCAGTATTGTTTCTAATGTAATAACAACTTGGGTTACGATTGCTGACTGCCGCTGCAGTGACCGGAAACCTCGGTACCATCGTCATTGCCACTGGTGGCTTACCCATTGTTCTCTGGTCTCTCTCTCCTCTCTGAAAGATTGATACCGGAAATCAAAGATCATTAAGAAAGAAGTTTACAACAATAAGTAACGTGACAACATGAGAAAAAAATGAGATGGTGAATCAACATAAAACAAATATTCATTCCCATGGCTTAGTAACAGATATTAATTTACACAAGATTAGTGTCATAACTTAAGAAATTTATAGTGATTATAACTTGAGGAAAAAATAGAGAAATATATAAACTATGAAAGTCATAAATGTATATAAGAGGTGTATTTTCTCATCTACAATTGAGGTAGTATTTACACTACAATAATGTAACAATTTGGTACACATGTTTTTTTTTTTTTTTTTTTTGAAATTAATATAATACATTTATCTATAAGTTTGACAAAAACTTCATTTCACTTTTAGGTCACAATGTTTAATAATAACTCAAAACAACTATAATCTTAGTTCTTTACTTAAAATTGGTTATCTATTGTTTTTTATAAGTATATTATTAACAATCTATATTATAATAAAATAAATCAATATGTGACACGTGTTACTCATTAAAAGCATCTATCTTTTGATTTTCCCTTTATCGTTTTCTACTTATCTTATATTAATAAATAATAAATTAATATCAAATCTTATCCTAATTTGAATATCAAATATAATCCTACTATTTTTCTAATAAAATATTATTCACAAATTAAAAATTGCTAATTTAAGATAAGTTTCAATAAAATTATATTTATTCAACATGTGTAATACACATAGTTTTTAAAGATATAATTTTTTTATCATTTGATATATAAAATTACATTTATTCAAACCGTGCAAAACGCTAGGGCTGACAATTTTACACGAATACACGACACGAACCTACACGAAGTTAACAGGTATCGTGTACCAAACAGGTAGACACGAGATTACCTGTTAATTTTCGTGTATAAACAGGTTAAATACCTGTTTACATCTTAATACCTGTTAGTACACGATAAGAAATTAAATTAAATAAAACTCATCAGCCATGTGCGTGTGGGTTCCTTAATTCCTTTCTATTTTCATTTCTCATTCAATTAAAAAAAATAAAACCCAAACTCCCTCTGTAACTCTCAGTTAGCATGCCGTGTTCGTGTTAACAGGTAATTTTAGTGTATAACAGTCGAACAGTCGTGTTAACAGGTATTAACAGGTAATTTTCGTGTATATCGTGTCGTCTTTGTGTTTGAAAAAAATAACACGATAAGTTATCATGTCGTGTATTGGATTTCGTGTATCATGTCTTATCGTGTACGGGTATACACGATATGCCAGCCCTACAAAACACAAAACACAGGGTTTTTAAACATATAAATTTTTATTATAAATTGGGGTTTTTAAAGAAATATTGTGTTATTTAGCAAACCCCTTAAACCCTACAAACAAGAAAGTGTGCAGACACTCGGTCTGAATTATGACTCCGGCTGCCGGAAACAATGACGGAGAAGCGTTTCAAACCACGGTTTTCATCGCCACCAGCCTCGATACTCATCTGGTTACCATGGTCTCCGCCTCCGATACTGTATCCGATTTCAAAAGTACTATTCTTTTCCCTCCTGTAATATGTTTATTGCCACATTAGGTTTTTTAGTTTATTCTATGGTAGATAACTAAGGATAACCACTGTTTTTGTTAGGATTTTGTATAATGTGTGTATTAGCAGTGTATGTATAGGTTCCATTAATAGAGCTACTTCAACTTCAGTTTTTAAGTAATGAACTAATGACATATTTGTTAAATGTGAAGTTTATGTGGATTATATATTTTTTTAAGAAGTGATTGGTGTTTGTTGAAATCATAGTTATTATTCAAGGCGCATAGGCCTCGCCTGGGGCCTAGGCGCAAAGCGCAAAAAAAGTGAGGCCTAAGAAAAATAAAGCGCATAATGAAAAAAATTTAAAAATATATTATGTATTAGAAAAAGAATACTATTCTTCAAATAAAATAAACAAAGTCTATCATGTAACACTTTATATCATCTAATTAGTACCAAAATATTAGTGTATTAGTGTAGAAAAGTAGTTTTCCTTGATTAAAAGTAGAAATTTGGCTAGAATCTTGTCGGAATTTAGCCGGAAACTCTCCGGAATCTAGGAATCTAGCCGGAATGTGCGTCTGAACCATTACCTGGAAAGTTAAAGCGCAATTTCTTCGACTTAAAGCGCATCTGCCTCACCTCGCCTGAAAAATGGGCCTAGGCACAAGAGGCGATGGCTTTTAACAACTATGGTTGAAATTATATAGCTGCTATGATCAGAGTTGCTGGTGTTCTGCAACAAATCGGACGTCGATTCTACTATAAATCTATATAGATTTCATGTTTTTAGCAATGTTGTAAACATCAGGATTAATCGCCGATTAATTGGTAATCAGTAGTTTACCTACTAAATTTCACCTAGTCTGACCTAAAATCGGTATTTGGTCAAATTCTCTTAAGTATTTGAAAAATTATACTTATTATTCCTATCCGAGTAATAAGTTCGAAAAAAAATATTCAAAATTTTGAATTCTTTGTGTGTGTGTGTGTGTATAGTTTGAAAAATTACGTATAAAATTCAAATCCAATTAATCTCTATTAGTCCCGATTAATTCGTTAGTAGGTACCCCACTGTCTGACTAGTGCCTAGCGATTACCATGTTTTTTAGATACGGTTAGTGACTGCTGACCAGGCTGAATTCATCCAATTGTTAACTGTTTTGTAATGCTTAGCTTTCACTTCAAATATCAAGCTATAGCCTTTTTTTCTTATTCTTTCAGCGAAATTTACATGTCAATAAATGTTTTACTTCATATAATAATAGTTTGAGTGTGTGTTATACGCGATACGCATTTTGAGATTATTGAGTTATTGTGTTGAGTTGAAGTAAGCATCCACATGTACATTTTCCTAAAGTATTTTCGGCGGTTTCTTTATGCAGAGAAAATAATATCAGAGCATCGCCAATGTTTTCCTGCTATTGGAAATATAAAAATCCATAGCTTGAAGGTATTTTCATTCTATAGTCTTGGCTGAACATATCTCTTTTTCCTTTTTGTATACTTTTGATCTATTCAGTTAATGTGGTAAAATATTGGATATCGGTCAAGGACCGATATTTGAGATATAGGTTATCTCGGTGAAATATAGGTGGGGATATTGGTAATATCATGCAGAATTTATATATATAGCAATTTAACACTAACAATTGAGTGATATATCTGTTATATCGGTTATATTGGTAAAAAATCGGTGATATATCGGTCACTATCGCCGATAATATCGGTACTGATATTCTGATCGATATTTGACACCGATATTGTACATGGGGACTGTTAACCGATATAACACCGATATTAACTGCGTAGCTTTTGACTATATTAACTTGGCAGGTTAAACGAAGAGAAGTCTTCTATCACTTATCGGACTCTATGCTTGTTAAGAATGCATTTGGGAATACAAAAGGAAATTGGTTTATGTCAGTAGATGCGTCTAGTTTAGAGCAAGATATCGACATTCAACATATCGATAAACGTAAGGCCGACAATCGATTAGCCTTACCTTGGGTAACACATAATAATGGTTTAATTAATAAAAACGTCGATGGTGGTTCCTGTAAAGATGTTTCAAAAAATCTTAAGGAAGATAGGTCATCTGATGATAAGCAGTTGGTTATAAATAAGGAAATAAATTCAAAAAATAGAGCGCGTGATGTGAGTAACGATAATTTACTAAACGACACTTCAGAGTGTGGACTTTCTGTGAAGAAGAAAAGGAAGACTCAAAGGGTAAAAAGCCATGTTAAAGCTTCAGAAGAAACTATGGTTTTAACGTATGATAACGATAAGGTGAAAGACAGTGGAGTTAGCATTAACAACGAGAATACCTTTGAACATAAATTAAAAGATAAAGATTTGATTGGTGAAAATACCAATATTAACAATGGTGAAGTTGTTGGAAGAGAAACTATTGCTGGTGTGGCAATTGTAGCGGGAAAGAATACTTGGCATGAAATGTCTGAGAAAGAGAAAGAAAACGAACCGGTCCAAAAGGCAGTTATGGAGTATGAAATACCTTCTTCACCAACGAGTAAGTACATAAAAATATAAAATACCTTTTTTAACTTCTATTGTATCTCTCTTTATGTATACCACACTAAATCAATTGTGTTATGTATGTAATCGACATGTATATGGTTAGAATAACATATCGTCAAGAAAAGTAGTTAATTTTCTAACTACCCGAGAAAATATTAATAGCTATATACAATCTAAGATGTCTTTTAATGTTAGTCTATCTAAAAATCAGTGTGATTACATGATGAATACTACCATTCGATAATACTTTTATGCTTTTTTGTAGGGGTGCAAACGGGCCGGGCCGAGCTCGACCATGCCTGGTCGAGCTCGATTAACTTATGAGAGCTCGAGCTCGGCTTGTTGGTAGTTTCTCAAGCTCGAGCTCGATTCGGGCTCGGCCCGTTTATTATCTATTAGTTAATATATTAATAAAAAATAATATAAATAGTAGACTCGTTAGGCTCGCTTGTTCGATAAGTGAAGCTTGTGCTCGGGCTCGTTTCCTAAACAAGCTTATTTTTTAGGTTCGGGCTTGTCTCGTAAACAAGTTTAAATAAGCTCGGCTCGTCTCAGCTCGTTTACTAGACAACTTTAAATAAGGGGTAAATGTTATTAAATATTAATAAAAACTAATAAGGCTTGATAAGGCCTCAACGAGCCTGACGAGCTTCACATGCTAGGCTCGAGCTCGATAAATAAACGAGCTTTATTTTAGGCTCAAGCTCGGCTCGGGCTCGATAAGGCTCGGCTCATTTGGAGCTTTTTCTCGAGCCTATATCAAGCGGCTTGCGAGCCGTTCGGCTCGTTTGCACTGCTACTTTTTTGACATTAATCTGAAATTCATTTAGGGACTTCTGAGTGTGAACGTGATGCTGCTGGATTAACCGTTGTGGGTCCTCTGAAAGGCGGTTTCAAACGTTCTACCAAACATAAAGCAGCTGATGAGGAAGTTGCTTCTACATCTTTCATTAAAAAACTTCAAATCGTAAACAAAGATGCTATTGATTCATCACAACAAGCCGTAGGATCCAACGATCAGGATTCTAGAGGTGTTTTGATTTATAAACACATGGAAGACATAGAATTCCCACTGAAACAAGGACCTGAAGTGAAGCTTACCAAGAGGAGAAAAAAGGTCAAGAAGTTAGAAGCAAAAATAGAAAAAGAAACACCAGTGATGCATGCTGATGATGCTGCAACATCAATAGATGCCTTGCATGTTGATTGTGTTAGAAATGACGGTATTTTGTCGAACAACGATGTTGAATTATTAGGAACTGAGAAAAGGTTAGGTGAAGTACAGGTGGAAAACATTGATGATATATCCGAAGTGAAGCTTCCCGATAGGAGAAAAAAAGTCAAGAAGTCTGCCGTAAAAGTCAACAAAGAAACAACATCAGTTAATGCTCCAGTTTTAGATGAGAAAGTTATCGGTGAAAAAAGCGAAGTTTTAGAAACAACATCAGTAGATGGTTCTAAGAAAAACGTTGAGATGATTGTGAAAAAGATTGAAGTTTCAGAACCAAGTTGTAGAAATCAGGTGCGTGTAGAAAATATGGAAGAAAAATCGAAAAACAAATCAAAAGATATTGTCAGAAGTAGAAAAAGGAAAACAGATGTTGAGAAAACTGCTTTGAAAAATGGGAAAAATGATGAGTCTGTTGTGAAGCAATCCGATGATGTTGCAACATCAATAGATGCTTTGCATGTTGATTGTGCTAGAAATGACGATATGTTGATGAACAATGATGTTGAATCATTAAGAACTGAGATAAAATTACGTGAAGTAAACGTAGAAAACTTTAAAGATATATCGGAAAAGCAGAATGAGAAGATGGATGGTATAAAGAAAAACACAAGAAAAAAGAAAACCAAAAAATCTGCATCAAGAAATGAGGATGAGTCGATAACGAAGCACGTTAATGGTGAGATTTTTGATAATGTTACGAAAGGTGGTAGTAATTTGCTTGATGGTGGTAGAGAAGATGAACAACAGTTATATGAGGGATTAACGGGAAAGGCGAAGAAGAAGAATAATAAATCTTCCCTGGCGGGCCCACAGGATCGGTTAAGTAAGCTTCCATCTACTGAATTTGAGTTAGAATCAAAGAAAAGTCAAAGTGTTTACCACGGTCAGCTTCCGGAAGATACCTCCAAGAATGTGACTGTATCTGAAGTTTCTAAGGTTAATAACGAAGTTTGTATCACTAATGACGGATCTAGCGAAATTAACTTCATGGACCATTTTGCCCCTGGTCACAAATCGAAAAAAACAAATAATAAAACGAAAGATGATTCCAGGAACAGTGGTGCCATTCGGTCGCAGAAAATAATTTCTAAAAATGAAAACAACAAAGCTGTAACAGATCCAAATATCGCTAATACTGATCAACTAAAAACTCCAAAAACGATAAGAAATGTTGATGATGAATCGAGTTCAAGCTCAAAAAGTTTCGGCAGATCTTATCACCATCAAAAGAGCAACAGACAGCAATCAGTTGCAGGCCCCATGAAGAAAAAATTACCAGCAGTGAACAGTTTGTTGAATACGCCTGGAAATATATTCGGGGATGATGAGAGCGACAGGAGTTCTGCTGATGATAATGCAGCTGTAAATTCAGATTCCAGCACACGAACACCATCGAGAAAGTTAACGTCATCGTCAGGAGAAAGTGATTCAAGCATAGACTCGAGAAGAAAGAGTAATTATAGTCCTTTTTTTCTTTTCGGTTTTAATGTAATAATGATTTTATTATACGCTTCTAATGTTAATTT
This sequence comes from Helianthus tuberosus, assembly GCA_030545235.1. Classification (NCBI taxonomy): domain Eukaryota; kingdom Viridiplantae; phylum Streptophyta; class Magnoliopsida; order Asterales; family Asteraceae; genus Helianthus; species Helianthus tuberosus. The sequence goes on along the minus strand of CM060397.1, from coordinate 4,098,801 downwards.
TAATCTCTCAGGGTCTTTTGCCGTAAAAAGAAAAGGTGGTGGAAAAGTTAGTCGGGCCTCAGAGTAAGTTTGGTGATATACAAGCTTTTACATATATACATATAGAGGCCGGTTAACGTACAAGACCACCGTATCGTGCGTATGTGGGCATCTCAACTGTACATCTGATCTAATCTAGGCCTTCAATTGAACGCGGGGGCACAATAGTAACTAACTTTGTATAAATATGCATGTTATAATACATAATTACGCACGTTATAATACATAATTACGCACGTTGTTTTCATAATTACGCATGGGCTGGGTTAAACTATAATTACGCACGCTATTTGCATAATTACGCATGGGTTGGGTTAACTCTAATAATGCAACACAGTATATTGGTGTGTGTAAAGGTTTAAATACAAAAGGCTCTTAACGTGCGGCTGCGCGCGAGTGAAAAATAACGTGCGTATAATTATGCAAATAACGTGCGTAATTAGGGTTAACCCAACCCATGCGCAATTATGCAAATAACATGCGTAATTAGGGTTTAACCCAACCCATGCGTAATTATGCAAAAACGTGCGTAATTTAAAAACAAACATGCGTCATTCACTCGCGCACTGTCGCACGTTAAGGGTTAAACAACAACAACCATACCCAGTATAATCCCACCGATAGCGAAGCTATTGATAGGGTTGGGGAGGGTAGGATGTAGGCAAGCCTTACCTCTATCCTAGGGGATAGAGAGGCTGCTTCCAGTGAGACCCCCAACTCCAAAAACCATAACCAAGACATAAGCTTCTGGAAAAACATATACCGTCGCACATTAAGGGTTATTGTACGTTAACCTTCCCCTATATATATATTTGCTTCTTGTAGATTATGTGGAGGTGACAAGATGAAAGGGTTGGTAACGGGTCAAATTGGGTTCAGGTTAAGTCGTGGGCTGGGCTGAGTTATTTTTAATACGGGTCGGGTTGAGGTTGACCCGCAAAACAATAGATTTTGTGTCGTTTTTTTTTATAATTGATTAATGATTTAATGTATTATTTATGATTTTCTTTTTATTCATAATTGTTTATTTACTGCTAAACTGTTAACAGGAACAAGTCGAAGAAGGTGTCAATGGCTGACCTTTTAAGAAGTTCAAGTAGATTCAAGAAAGCTAAAGTCACTGCATCGCAACAAGTTGATGATACTGAAAGTCATCCTGTTGACTTTGTTCCCGACAGTCAACCCCTTGGCTAAGTGGTAAGCTCAGCTGTAATTTTGTCTGAGATTTTGGTTCCCCTTATTGCTAATGTTGCAGTCTAGCCTTTGTTTTGGAAGGCTTCTTTTTTCAACTGAACTATTGTGTTTATTTATAGGGTAATTTTGGCAGTTTTGTTCTCTTTGTACCCCCCCCCCCCCCCCCCCCCCCAAACCCACACACATATTTTTGGAGCGTTATTTCGAGATACGTTCAGTTTTGATGTGTGATGTAATGAAAATGTTATAAACAACCCTTAAAATTGAGAATTATAGACATTTTAGAATTTAACCTTTAGATTTGTTAAATAGTTTATATCATTAATCATTATCATTATATATACCAAGAAACTAATAAATTGTTTTAAAAGTGACAAACCTCGGAAAGAAAATACGAAATTTACTCAAACCTTAAAACCTTGTATAACAGAAAAAAGAGGAGAAGAAAAAACGAAATTTACTCGAACCTTAAAAGCATAACAGAAAAAAAAAGATTTTGAATAAACTAGTTTTATATACCTTGCGCACGTTGCGGAGCGCTAAACCGAGTCATTCTTGGTGTGATAACTTGTATGTTCTACATTACAACTCACAACACGATCACGCTAAACCACATCATTACATTACAATTCATAACCCAAATCATTTTTGACCTAGCATTGAAGATAGTTACATGAAGTTTTTCTTCATATCAGGTGAAAGAAGTGTACGTTTCACAGCAACACCAGTACACCACCATCATCTTTCAATATCCCCTTGAAAGCACATGAAAAACTACCTTTTCCTACTTGTGATTCTTCCGTGTAAACCCTCCTGTAGCTCTCTCTAGTTCATTGTAGCTGAAAACTCGAGCTCTTAGGATCTTTAGTTCATCTAATTTGGGTTGAACCTTTCCTTTGTCTGTCTTTCTGGAGAGCGTTGTTCTTTCATGAACTTAACGCCTTTCGTTGAGCATTTACAGTTTCTGAACTTGTAACATACGCAGAAGATGGCGGTAGTTGATACCACAATCACTAAAAACACCCCAAAAATAATCTCACTGGCAATCATAGGCACCAGTGATGACCAATTTTTTTCGGTTTTCTTGTCGGTGTACGAACAGTTTGAAGAGCACTGCTTGTGGTGGTGCAGTTTGAGCAATTGTGGTTTGTGGCTCGTCCAAATAAGGTTAATCTTCCCCTGAGCTCGATGAACAGCTACGTTGATCCTGCAAAACAATCAACACACCGTGAAGCTCGTTACAAGAAGGGGAATAGGGGTTTCTCCTTGTAACCACCCTCCGGCGTGAGAATAAGAACTTGCTATGAGGATAAAAGTGTGTGCATTAAGTGAGAGAGCAAGAGAGCGATCCTTAAACCTGGAGGTGAAGTTCTCTATTAATTACCGAGGTGAATTGTGAAGGAGATGGGCTGATGGGACTTGGGCCCGAGATCAACAACAAGGAATATCCATTATGTCTCCCATGTCACGACCGTTAGTGATTCCAGGCGAGAGGATAGCTGATGCACGCTGAATGGATCCACATGTCATGACGGTTGTCCTTATTGTCTGGTCTGTCATCAGCAGTTAGGTGGAGATCACAGAGCAATGGTTGCACGCTGATTGGTGCCACGTATGTGTCCTTGTGTACTTCTTGTCTCCTGCACGATTGCTCATCATGCAGCACGATAGAATACAGCCTGTTGAGCGCCTATTGGTCCACTGCTCTGTCACTCGTACTTTTTGTACTGTCCGATATTGCCTTGCAATTCTTGTTCTTGCGCACGACCCGGGGTAAACCCGTGTAGTTGGCGCAAGGTCAAGGAAGCTGGGTCTTTTGTTAAAGGAAGTAAGTGTCAGAATTGATTCTATCTTGGTCCTGACCTCGTGCGCGACTTGGCCTTTGTAGTCGGCGCAAGGTCAGGGAAGTCAACACTTTGGTCTACTTTGGGTATGGCCTTGCGTGCGACCTGAGGTTAACTCGTATGGTCGGTGCTAGATTTGGGACCATACCCCTTCAACTCGCATACCCGATCAACATCTTTTGTTCATTCAGAACTTTTACACAATTCATTGCTGCAGGGAAAACAAACTCGTGACCCTTCAGCCTTGCCTGGTGAGGTCCCGTTTTTATACTCATAGAATCCGTTTTCGCAACTGTTTGATCTGCTTACTCCTGAAAATGCTGCATTGAAACAGTTAAATTTTGAAACAAAATATCATGATTTACTTAAGAAATTGACTACTGGAAAAGCATAACTGGCTGAGGTAATAAAAAACAGTTAAAACTACCTCATCAATTTCATCGGATTTCTTCAAAATCAAAGCTTTCATGCTTTTTCCTAAAGCACCCATTGTTTTTCACCTTCTTAAGTTTGGAACTTGGATGCGCTTTCCTGAAGTGAGAAAACTAATAATAAACATGCTAAGACCGATTAGTCAAAAAGAAAAATCTAGAAGATGTAACACATATATAGCAATCGCGATAATCGGTAGTCAATCGCGATTTGTATCAGTTTCATCGATCGAGTACATCTTCGCCACGAAAACAGTGGCTTTTCGGTGGTCTCCTAAAGTGACTGAAATGAGACATGTATCTTAACTTTCACACAATACCTCAAGTATGTAACTGTGTAACTGACAGAAGGCATTGCTAAAAACTATAATTTGCAAAGGGGGTAATTTTGGAGGATCGGCATCCTACACTTTGAATACAACCAACCACACATGCTCAACCCGGATAGAGATTTAGGTGCTGTTTGTTTTTTCTGTGGGAAAAGGTCTGCAGTCTGCGGACCACATCTGCAGGCATCTGCAAGAGAAGAGGTGGACTAAATGTCTGCAGTCTGCAAGGAGAAGTGGGTTTGTTTTTTTTTTATTTTATAAAAACATCTTTATCACTTCTCAACACTCACCAGATTGTTCTTCAAACATATATCACCTCCCAACCTCCCTCGATCTCTCTCCTCCGTGCCTTCATCACCACCACCACGTCGGCCACCACCACCGCCATCAAAACCCACCACCACCGCCGATCTCTCTCTCTTCTTTCCCTCTCTCTCTCCTGCCGCCCCCTCTCTCTACGGACTCTCTCTCTTCGTTCCACCACCGGTTTTTCAGATTCAGGGGAATATTCGACAACCGGTTTTTAGTTGTAAGTTTAGTGCTGACCGGAACTCGAGATCGCGGTAAGTGTTGCTTTTCGTGCATTGGTTAGTTGTACGTGATAATGTTATGAGGGTTTTCGATTTGGGGGTTTTGTTTGCGATGTTGATGATGATGAGGGTTTTGTTTTCGATTTGGAGGTGGTGGCGGAGCAAGGGCTGGAGCGGCGGAGGTGGTGGCGGAGTGGAGGTGGAGCAGATGGTGTCAGAGGTGGAGCCGTGGAGGTGGTGGCGGAGCAGGGCTGGAGCGGTCGTCGAGGTGGTGTGGCGGCGCTGGAGCGAATGGCGGAGGTGGAGATGGTGGAGAGGAGATGCACAGACTTGTTTATTTTGGAGGAGAAGAGTTTTGAAGAGGCAAGCAGACTTGTTTCTATGTCTGTGCGAAGAAGAGGCCAAGAAGAGGTTTTTTAATGAAAAGACTTCTAAAAAACAAACAAGCTGCAGACCCTTATGTCTGCGTGTGGTCTGCGCGGCGCAGACATAAGTGGTTCTGAAGTGCTTCTAGCAAAAAACAAACAGAACCTTACCAACTGAAGTACCTTTACACTTATTCAAAGTGCCATGATTTTTCAGAAGAGTTGAAATCAAAATCAAGGCAAACTTTCTGTGTATATCTAAGATACATCCATGATCCACCAACATACTAAAAGAATTACATCACATTTAGATATAAAACAGATATTCAGAAAGAAAGCTATCATGAAGTGAGCATGTGTAATGTCTTTTTAGGATGGTGATTTTACCAGCATCCACATTAATCACCACTGTCCCTCTCCTCTTGAAACCCTAGCCGCCTTTACAAGCAGCGCCTCCATCTGGAACTCGTCCCCGTCGGAGAAATGGGTTCGTGGAACGACGACTTGTCGGAGAATACCGTCAACGGTGATGACCGGAGCGGTTGGAACCCGCCGGAACGTTTATCTACTGCAGATTTTTTTTCAACCGGGAATTTTTCACAACCAAACATTAAAATTTTCGGGTTGGTCAGGTCAGAGCTAGAAAATAATGTAGAAGCATTGAGTGAACATGAAACTACTACATTATTAAGAACCATTTTTAAGCATCGAGTTATAAACACTTGTGATTAATAAGTTGCTTGTAACCAATAGCTACCGAAACAACACAATTACTTCACGTAACTTCAAAATTTTGTTTAAGTTTTTTTTATGAACGTCACTATATGTTGGAAGTCTTATTTAGTAATCAAATGTGAAATAAAATCATTCGGAGACATTCGATTTATCATTTTACAGAAGCAAATTAGAGGGTCAATGGGTGGTTGTGAATTTTTTTTAAACATTATAGTTTATAAGATATGGTAAGAATACGTAAAAGAATTATAAGTTTGTTGTGGAGGGGGAAAGCTGTAACTAATTACCTATAATTATGTTAAAACTCACGGATTTAAGTGTAATAAGATGGGGGACTAAAATATAATTATTGTTTAAAAGATCAATTTACCCTCATTTTAGGGATATATTTATAAATTAAGAGGGAAAAAGTTCTTATTTTTTGGGTGTTGTAAAATGCCTCTCCCTCATGCATTATAATACTAGTATTAAGCCCCTGCGTTGCAGCGGTTGTCATAAAACTGTGTTAAGTAGTAGCAATACTATACCATTGTCAGCGACCACCAACACCGGAAAAGCTCGTAAAAACAAAATAAATAAAAACGGGAAAAAATAACGCCGAGCGAAAAGCAGACGTAAAATCTTTGAATCACGCACGCTCGTTGCTGAGAAATTAAACCGAAACGTAAAACATAGAAAAAAATAACTAAGTCCATCCAGGACCCGCGTGTTGGACGAACTTGTTAAACGCAGAAAAAAAGATGTGACGCGACGGGCCAGTCAAACGGGAAAAAAATATCCGAAAAAAATGTTGAACCCCACACGCACGTTGCGGTGCGTTAACTCACAAAATTTAGAACGAAATGAAAAACTTGGGAAAGATGAAAAGTATGGTCGACCAAAATTGAAAATAAAAAAGAGTTGGGATTAAATTGCAAAAGATGAAAAACTTTGGGTTAAAAGTAAATAAACAAAGGGTCTAAATTGAAAAATTGAAGTTATTTATTAATTTTAGATAAAGATAAAAATAAGTGATATCTATATATTGGTTATTAATTAATATTAATATTAAAAGAAATTTATTAAAAAATATAAATAAAATTTATGATGTTGAAGGAGAGAATGCCATGTGGCATTACTTGGAGTCTTTTATTACAAGTTAGATAGTATACTTCAAAATTTAACGGCGTTGACGGCGTTCTCCGACAAGTCGTCGTTCCACGAACCATCGGAGAAATGTGTATAATTCAAAATTTGACAATATACATGTAACACCCCGACCGCGTATAAAACAACCCGTGGCGGAAACGTCAGGGAGTCACGTTACAAATTGCTCATATATAACACATGGTACTAAAGTTTTATTATATTACATTGTTTTTCAACACAAAGATTACAAGTAATTGTTTTTAAATTAAAGGAGACTAAAGCCCGAGTCCAATCATGCGTGTAGTATACTTGAATAATCATCGCACGTATTAACACCTGAAACATATGTGAAAATAAAGTCAACAATGAATGCTAGTGAGTAACATAGGTTTTTGTGGTCAAATTCATGGGTACAAATTTGTATTGAAAAGGATTTAACCAACTACAAGAGTTGATATTATAAATAAGTCTTTGTAGCCATGAATCTTGACAAAAATGTTTCTTTTGTAAAATTGTGTAAGTAATCGAAGAACTTTGTATGGTCTATATATCTTTAACTTGAAAACCATTTGTGATTTTGTTTAAACCAATTGTTCTTGTTTTGTGTAAACCAAAGTGTCTTGTCTTGTATAAAATTAAATTGTCTTGTCTTGTCTAAAACCATATTGTCTTGTCTAGTATAAAACCAAAGTGTGGTTTGTTGGTGAATACATTCAAGCCTGTGTTGACTTGAAAAGGGTTTGTCAAAGTGTGTTTTCAATTTCTGTTGTAACACCTTGGAAATTTGTCGAATTATATAATGACACGTGTCCATTAAACTCTCATTTTATGCCACTTTGTTTAGCGAGAGGGACTAATTTTGTAAAGTTGTGGAAAGAATGCTTGGGGAGGGACCAATTATGTCAACATGCCAAATTATTAACCTCTGAGTGACGCTTACGGACCGTAAGCCATATGTGCTTACGGACCGTAAGCTAAGAATATTATTGTATCTGGGCAGCGGTTACAGACCGTAAGGGATAGAACCTTACGGTCAGTAAGGAATGGAAAACCATGGGCGCTCAACTGGCTTACAGACCGTAAGCCCATGGCCATACGGTCTGTAAGGACTGCCACTGGCAGTTTTGTTTGGGAGCCAAGGCAGTTTGCACCTGCTGCGATGTATCTGCGAATTGCCACCTTTAACTTGGTTCTTACACGTCAAGGGGCACCTGGAGACATCCTAGAATAAGTCCTAACACCTGGATTGATTTTATGTATCATCCTCTAGTATAAATAGCACCATATGTTGAACGTGTTCCTTGCTCATTCCTCTTTTCTCCTCTCTATCTGCTATTGGAGTGTTCCTGATCATAAAAGGAGCCTCCTTTGAGTTCAATATTTCTTCTGGAATACAAGTAAGTATTCCTTCCTAGCTTTTTCATTTTATAGGTTAAGTATTTAGCCGAAAGTCAAGCAAATTGACTTTTTCTTTGACTTTCGGTTAAGACCATTATGGTCCAGCCATTGTTCGAGTCGAATATGGCTACATGATCGTAATAAGGTAGGTGTTAATCCCTTAAAAGGGAACCTCCTGGAATTCACGTTAAGTTGGTCAAATGACGGGTCAAAGTTATGTTTAATAAAAGTAAAAAACACAGTTTTCGGAAAACTTATAAACTGAACTTATAAATGTTTAAACTCATGTTTTTTGACACTATATCAGTTGGTAATTAATATTAGAACATGTCTAAACATGTTCAGCCCGTCATTTCCAGTTTCTACCTCGGTTTACAACCGAAAGTACGGTTAGCTTATGTAACTTAGTTTACGTAAGTTAACCGAATTAGGTCAAATCCTTCAAATTTCTTTTATATTCCAGAATGTAATTATGTTTACCCATATTATACAAGTCTTAGTACTTGTGAGGGTTTAAACCACATTCTATCCGATCACCGCTTAATCTAGCATACCGTACCGTTTTCATTATTTATAAGTTAACCAGTCCAAGTCTAGGACTTGAATAAGACCCGTTAACAATCTAATTGGTTATTATACCATTCATTCCAGACTAGGGCGTCCAGTGTCACACCCCAACCGATGGCGGAAACATCGGGGCGTGGCACTGAGCGAAACAGATTGTCAAGAGAAATTCCATAACAACTAAATTATCAGATAGTTAATATTATGTCCCATACCATAACCCATCAAGTAACCAATTATTACAGACCTAGATATCTCAAAACAAAACATTGTTCCGACAACTCAGATTTAAATAAATAAATTGTCTTTGTTTCTAGACTCTCCTACTCGATTCCATGAAAGCAAGCAACATCCTAGCATCTCAAACACCTGTCACATACATTAAAATAAAGTCAATACACATTGTGTAAAGGTGAGCATACAAGTTTGATAGTATAGTAGAGTTCGAAATCGTTTACGCATAACCAGCATGTAACATGTAATAAAGTGAAGGCAAGTAGGTTATCGACAGAGAAATATGCACAGACGTGACTGTTGTAGAATGCGCAACACATATCCCCACTGGGACACGTGAAGTAAAGCCCTTAACAACCCATGTCCACGACAGGTGCTGAGTCCAAACTATAGTACTATCGTTGCTAAGGTGTCAGGCAACAATCACTGTGTTAACATAACACACAAGCATTCATCGAATAACATGTAACATGCAATAACGGTCAGTGTATAAATGGTGTTTGCGTTGTGTGTCGATTGTGATTTGAATAAGTAACGTATGTAACACCCAAAAGTGCAAAAAGCAAAAAGGGATCGAGTATACTCACAGATAGCGTTTAAGTTAATAAACACTGCCTTGGATTGAAGGGAGCGCTGAGAGATTAGCCTGAACAATTAACGATAGCATAAGCGATGAACGGCGTGTAAAACGGTGAAAAGTGGCTAAGTGTCGAGTGGCAATCCGATCGGATGGCTATCCGATCGGTTGGTCATTCGATCGGATGTCAATCTGTTCGGATGGTCATCCGATCGGATGGCCATTCGATTGGATTGACGTTCGTTTGGGATGGATGTGTTTGTGTATGATGGCTTTGAAGTTTTCGTTGTAGCATTTTGAAAACAGAGAAGTATCTCTACCCTTCAGGTCGTCGATCGAACGGTCGTTCGATCGGATAGCGATCCAATTGGCAGAACACTAAGTGAGAACAAGTTCACAACAGGATTGTCACTCGATCGGATAGCAATCCGATCAGTTGGAAATCCGTTAGAAACTGATGTTCTTTGAAAATTATGAAAGCGATTAAGTATCGAAGTTCCAAATGTCAACAGATCGGAAGGTTGTTCGATTGGATGGCAATCCGATCGGATGGCAATCCGTTCGACATTCAGATCTTTGAAAACTTTGAAAATTGTTTAAGTGCTGCACCTCAAGTGCAATCCGATCGGATTGCAGTTCGATCGGATGGCAATCCGATCGGACGGCAATCCATCCCAACGAATCTGATCGTCTTGAACTTGATTATTTTTGAAAGTTTTGCAGTTTGATCAAGACCGTATGACAACGTACTGAACAACGGAACCTCGTCAAGTCCCAAGTCGCCCGATCGAACAAGAATCACCCAAATCCGATCAGTTTACTGGTTCGTGACGGTTGTTCATGTTCAATCCGAAATCGGTTGTCTCTTTGATAGAAATCAGATCTCAAACCGACACATCACTAGAGAAGAGTGGAAGGCCTGAATGAACTCCGTTTCTATCGGTTTTGAGTGCATTGACTGTAAAAGAGTTGAAAGAAAGTTGGAAAAGTTTCTTTCAATCCTTTAAACTTTGAAAACGTTTAGATATATGCAAAATCGTTGTGAAATCATATGGAAATCCTTCAGATCTGAGTTGTTATTGGTGGAACGAGGTCAAGGTTTGAAGTTCATGAGAACTCCATGATGACATCATCCTAGAACACCTCAAATCCGCTGATTTCATGGTTAAAAGTTAAGATTCAAAGGAGAAAAAGATGAAGAAGTGTGTGTAGATCATAGAAGTATAAGATATGAGTTGAAAACTTACAAGAATCGCGAGAAATCAAGAGAAAGAAGGGCTTGAGTGCTGCTGGTCGAATGAGAGAGCTGTTACATCACTTGTGATGTGACAGGGGGGTATTTAAAGGTTGCCAAAAAGGGAAAGTGCATAAGTTTCGGATAGGATGGCACCGATCGGATGGCCATTTGATCGAGTGACGAGTTGGTTTTCGGCGTTACGCGTGTTGAGCATTGTGATGCGTTTAAGCGAGCTTCGATTAAGCGATGCGACAGATTAATAATAACCACACAAATACTATATCTAACATACAATCATCATAATTAATTTGCGTTTAACATTTGCAATTCGATTGCAATGGAGTTGCGATTGCGTTTCGATTAATCACCACAAACATCAAGTAAACATGCACAAGTAACACATAAGAAATCACACACACGTAAAACAATATTTAGAATCTATCAATCAAAGTGCGAATGCGATTGCGGTGCGATCAGCGATTAAGCGATAAAGCGCTAAAACATGCGATAAACATCGATTAAACCTCGATTATTAATGGATACTCCACATAATACAACTAAAGCGATTAAAACAAAAGATTTGATTACAAGTCAAAGAAGTCAAATCGATAGTTAAGCAAGGAGTGGCAGATCGCAATTAGCAATCTTTTCTTCCTTTGACTTTGACCTTGACTTTGACTTTCGTAACACGGGGTGTTACAGCCTCCCCTAGTTAAGGGAATTTCGTCCCGAAATTAGGCTTTAGCTGTAACAAACAACTGCGGGTACTTCGCCTTCATGTCACTTTCGAGTTCCCAGGTGAACTCTGCGCTGCGTTTGCCTTCCCAGCGAACCTTCACAATGGGAATGCGTGAGCGCCTGAGTTTCTTGGTTTCTCGATCCATGATCTCGACAGGCTTCTCCACGAAGTGTAATGTTTCGTCCACTTGCAAATCCTCTAGTGGAACTTGTAAATCCTGCTCGGCTAGGCACTTTCTGAGGTTCGATACATGGAAAGTCGGGTGAACGTTGCTAAGTTCCTCCGGTAGTTCGAGTCTGTAGGCCACTTTTCTGATCCTTTCCATAATCTTAAAGGGTCCAACATATCGAGGCGCGAGCTTTCCTTTCTTGCCGAATCTAACCACACCCTTCCAAGGTGATACCTTTAGGAGTACGTGGTCGCCGACGTCAAATTCAAGGGGCTTGCGGCGTCTATCGGAGTAACTTTTCTGACGACTCCGAGCTTTCAGCAGATTGTCTCGAATTTGGAGGATCTTGTCAGTCGTTTCTTGCAGTAGCTCAGGACCGGTTAGTTGTGCATCTCCGATCTCATGCCACACAATCGACGATCGAAATTTTCTTCCGTATAATGCCTCAAATGGTGCCATTTGTATGCTAGAATGATAACTGTTATTATACGAGAATTCGACCAAAGGTAAGTGCGCGACCCAATTACCACCGAAATCTATGACACACGAGCGAAGCATGTCTTCAAAAGTACGAATCGTTCTTTCAGTCTGACCGTCGGTTTGGGGATGGATAGCGGTGCTTAGATTAAGCGCAGTACCGAGAGCAGATTGAAACGTTTCCCAAAGACGTGAGGTAAACCGACCATCGCGGTCAGAGATGATGTCACGATGTTTACCGTGTCGACAAATGATCTCGTCGGTGTAGATTCGGGCTAATTTTTCTACCTTGAAATCTTCTCGTATCGGCAGGAAATGAGCAGATTTAGTCAAACGGTCAACGATAACCCATATGCTACCGTGACCTGAGGTTGTACGCGGGAGTTTCGTGATAAAGTCCATGGCTATGCTCTCCCATTTCCACATCGGGATCTCGGGTTGCACAAGCAAGCCAGAGGGTCTTTGTTGTTCGGCCTTGACTTTCGAGCAAGTCAGGCACTTCGAAACATAGATAGCGATTTCCTTCTTCATTCTAGGCCATCAATACCATTGATGAAGGTCATGGTACATCTTGTCGGCACCAGGATGAATAGAATATCGAGACTTGTGGGCTTCGTCCAACAGGATTTGCTGCAAGTTAGTGCGTTTGGGAATTCAAATTCGGTCCAAATAGTGGAATATCCCATTCGATTTATTCACTAACTGTTCGCCATTATGGTGAATCATTTCCTTCTTCAAGGTGCGTTAGGTAAAACAAGCATGTTGAGCGTCACGGATAAGAGTCTCGAGATGATGTTGGGCGTGAACGTTACGAACACTATGCAAATAGCTTCGTCTGCTGAGGGCGTCGGCAACGACATTTGCTTTGCCTGGATGATAACGGATCTCAAAGTCATAATCGTTGAGAAGTTTTACCCATCGGCGCTGGCGCATATTCAGTTCTTTTTGGCTGAGGATGTGTTGCAGGCTCTTATGATTTGTGAAGATCGTACACTTTGTACCGTAAAGGTAGTGTCGCCAAATCTTCAATGCAAAAACAACTGCGCCTAGCTCGAGGTCGTGGGTTGTATAGTTCTTCTCGTGGATCTTGAGCTGACGAGACGCGTAGGCGATAACCTTGTCCCGTTGCATGAGAACACAACCAAGACCAAGGTTCGAGGAATCACAATAGACAATGAAGTCATCGTTTCCGTCGGGTAAAGCGAGGACGGGAGCATTGAAGAGCATATGCTTTAAAGTCTGAAAGGCAGTCTCTTGTTCAGTTCCCCAAACAAAAGGCTTGTCTTTATGCGTCAAATAAGTAAGCGGAACAACGATTTTCGAGAAGTCAGCGATGAATCGACGGTAATAGCCCGCCAATCCGAGGAACGAACGTACATCGGATGGTGATTTTGGAGTAACCCAACTCTTAACAGCTTCGATCTTCGCGGGGTCTACATGAATACCTTGACTATTGACGATGTGACCGAGGAATTGAACCTCCTCCAGCCAAAATTCACACTTGGAGAACTTGGCATAGAGTCGATTCCCTTGGAGTAGCTCGAGAACCAAACGTAGATGTTGCGCGTGTTCGGTTTTTGACTTCGAATAGATAAGGATATCATCGATGAACACGATTACGAAGAGGTCAAGAAATGGTTTACACACGCGGTTCATCAAATCCATGAAAACCGCGGGTGCGTTGGTTAAACCAAAGGGCATTACGACGAATTCATAATGGCCATAGCGGGTTCGGAATGCGGTTTTCGGTATATCTTCCTCCTGAATGCGTAACTGGTGATAACCTGAGCGTAAATCGATCTTTGAAAAACATGTAGCACCTTGCAATTGGTCAAACAAATCATCGATTCGAGGCAGGGGTAACGATTCTTGATTGTCAGCTTATTCAACTCCCTATAGTCGATGCACATCCGGAAGGACCCATCCTTCTTTTTGACGAAAAGGACTGGTGCGCCCCAAGGAGACGTGCTAGGGCGAATGAAGCCTTTGTCAAGTAATTCCTGGAGTTGACTCGAGAGTTCGCGCATTTCAGACGGAGCGAGTCGATAAGGAGCTCTAGCAACAGGATTTGCTCCAGGAATGATGTCGATACGAAAGTCGATATCATGACTCGGAGGTAAACCAGGTAAATCATCAGGAAAGATGTTAGGAAATTCACGAACAACGTGAACATCTTTCACTCCTGTGGTTCCTTTATTTTCCTTCTCCGCTACTACAATGTTTGACAAGAAAGCTCTGTATTCCTTGCAGAGATACTTGCTCGCTTGGGTACACGACATCAGCTTGAGACCTTTCGAAGGAGTTTCGCCATACACACAAAGTTGATCACCATTAGCGAGCGAGAAGCGAATCATCTTATCGAAACAAATAACTTCAGCACGATTTTCATGAAGAAAATCCATGCCTACTATGATATCGAAACTACCAAGTTGCATCGTGTAACACCTCGTAAAATCACGTTCAATGATGTATTGACACGTGTAATAAACCCTAATGAAGTCAAATGTTGAATTTAAGGGACTAATTTTTCGAAAAATCGAAAAATTTGATTATGAAAGGACTGGAAGTGTTAGCATACCTAAAATAAGTTTCTAAATAACCTCTTACGATGTTTATATTCACAAATGAGCCACTTATTGATCGAGTGTAGCCGTTTGCGTAATTAATTGAAAGTTTGCGCAATGAAGGGTTAAAAGCGTCAACATGTTAATTCTTACCTCTGAGTGATCTTTTAACAAACCGGGAGCTTCATGATATTTGATTATACTCTCGGGAATGCCAAATATTGGCCGTCTAAGGTTTTTATGCCTATAAGTAAAGTTACGCGCAACTTTGCAAGTTAGAGGGGCTAAAAGTGTCAATATGTTTAATTATACCTCTGAATGACCTTTTAGCGAACCCGAAGCATCGTGATGTTTAATAATACTTTCAAGAATGCCTAATATGGATTAGATGAGGCTTCAATGCTATTAAATGATGAGACGCGCAAGTTTGCGCAACAGAGGGACCTAAAGCGTCAACTTTTGAATCTACGCCTTTCGGTGACCATTTAAGCAAACATGAGTGTAGTAATATTTAATTATATGCTTGGGAATTCCCATTATGGGCAATGGAAGGCTTGGATGTCATTAAACGACATTTCGCGCTACTTTGTGAGATTAAAGGACTATTTGCGTCAAACTGCAAAAGTATGTCGATTCGTATGGTAACGGACCTTCCGGAATATGACCATGAGTTAAACATGCCATAATTATCCTTTATATAGCTTAGATATAGGCTTAGAGGTGTTTGGTGCACAAAAATAAACTTTTAAGTCATGCAGGGACTAAAAGTGTCAAAAAGTGCACAAGTTTGCATTTTCGCGCATATCTCACATTCTGAATATATCCGGACACCCAAAAATTTATGTAACCACTAAAATATTTTATTTTAGTGATCGGCATGATAAAAGTCCATTCGTCGCGTAATTTGGGTCGTTTTTCGCATCCGTTCGTGTTTCGTCGTAATTAGACGAACAACGTGACCGTACGGCCAAACGAACCGACATCCGACATATTTTTGAGCATGTTTCGTGTCCCCTATGTTTAGGCATCATAGTAGAGCCTTGAAATGAAGTTAACGGGCTTTAAATGTGTCCGAAATGGAAAATAACAAGTGCAGGGGCTGTTCTGTAATATTTCAAAGTTGCTGAAATCAGTTTTATTCAAATCTGCTGCTGGTTTCTGGTTTCCACTCACACATAATTCACTCTAGGGGCTGCCCACTGACTTAAAAAGTGGTATAACACCTGTAACAATCTCTCAAACCCTTGAAACACTTGTCACAATCTTGTTCCTTTCAAAATACTATAAATAGGAGTGAACACCCACTTGAACATTTGCACTTTCCTTTCAAATCTGCTTTCTCTCAATTCTGAAGAGGATCCTAGACATTTTTGGAACCTCTATTCAGTCCATTGGACCCTTGTAAGTATCCTTAACCTCTTTTAATCGTGTTTTATTAGTTTAATGGCCTAAAGTTAAAACCGTCGTAATTAAGGTTTGACTTAGTGATTAATCACTAATGGTCCAGTCAATTCTCGAATTGAAAGTACCTATGAGTTGGTAATTATGTGGGTAATAAACCTTTAAAAGGGCACCCTCTGATTCACACTCTAACTAGGTCAATTGTCGGGTCAAAGTTAATTATAAAAAGTCAACAGAAAGCAAATTTTCGCATAAACTCATAATTAACAATGTAGGAGCTATGGAACTTGTTTTATCACTTATATAACTTGGTAATTAATGTAAGAACATGTCTAAACATGTTCAACCCGACAATTTTCAGTTTAAGCTCGGTTCGGAACCGAAAGTCGCATAATTAGACTTTTGCTTTGACTTTCAGTTCTGACCCAATGTAGCATGATTTAGAAATGCCTTAGAGCTTTATTAGGACCAGGTTACATGTTAGTATAACCCTCTGTGATTATACAACTTGGTTTATTAGTTATCCAATTCAAATGCATGTTTTCGTTATATGCCTAAATGTTGACCAATATGCCCATTTGACCTTAAAACAAAAATTTTGAAAATGTGAGAGGACAATAATCTTTATTACTGATTTATAAACTTGTCCCTAAATTTTGACATCAGTTTGAGGTCTAGATTAAGAGTTATGCTCAATAGCGTAATTAGAAAGCTTTTTATTAATTAAACGACGTAATTAGCATAAAGCCTATCTAAAACAAATTTTTGATACCAAACTTTTTACCTACTGATGTAAAATAATATTTTGGAATTTTTGAAGATTTTTATTTATTTTTAGGCTGAGCATAACATAGGGTTATAGCTTTGATTCGGTAATTGTCGGTTTTGCCCTTTTGGCCTATAAAATGAGTTTTACATAATATTTTGATACCAAACCTTTTGTGTAACGCCTTGCTTTTTCGTACTTTCTATACTTGGAAACCCTCGCTTGTAATTGTATTTTCAGAAACTCGTTTCCTTGTAATCGTATTTCGTTTCGAGCCATTGTAAATCTGAGACTTCGA
Source organism: Helianthus tuberosus (assembly GCA_030545235.1). NCBI lineage: Eukaryota > Viridiplantae > Streptophyta > Magnoliopsida > Asterales > Asteraceae > Helianthus > Helianthus tuberosus. The sequence continues at coordinate 4,081,782 of CM060397.1, read as the reverse complement.
ACATAACAAAATTGATCTTCCGTGTGAAATAATCCATTATTTATGCATGTTTATAAATTGATACATCCATTCGTTTGATACGCGATTCATAACTTTCATAAACGCGAATTTAACTCGTAAACAACTAACGTGTATTCGTAATTCGTAAACGTTATATACATAGAAGCACTTGATTATTCTTCGTTACATATTACACATGTTTATTACTCGTTACATAATTCTTTTACATTAAAACATGTTACTTCTCATCTCATATTTAAACAGATGTTATTCATACTCTAAAACATGTTAATCATACACTATATGCCTTGGTATCATGTGAGTTATACTCTAGACATTATATAACATCTTAATTATATAATATATACCATAAATACATGTCTTAAATTGTTAAAAAAAAAAAGAAAAGAAAAGTCCAGATCTGCGATCGGACATAAACAGCCATTTAAGTCTTCTCTTGTTACAATAACCTCCAATTTACTTACATGTTGACTTGTTTCATGTTGAATCAAGATATTGAACATCATAAATATCTATTATATGCAACAAATATGTATCTTATCATTGTTAAAAAAAATAAATAAAAAAAATAAAAGAATGTTATGGATGTGAACATAACGAATCAGACAACATCCTTGGCACCATTTAATTATTTTTTTTATTATGATAAAACCACCTAACAATACTACTAGTGTTTAATGGAAGGTTCATGATTTATTTAATACAATAACTAACATATTTTGTAACAAAAAAGATGTTGGTTGGCTGATATACAGCCTTGCGGCAGCCCCATGTGGGTGAGCTTGATTTTGTTTTTTTTTTTTTATTGTTTTTAACCTCCAACTAAATTATTAAATACTCAACTACAACCAACCCTAACCCTTCCCTATAAAACCCAAGTGTTATCCACGCATTTTTCACTTTGCTTAGCAGCCACAACTCTCTCTAATCTCTCCAAATCGCGGCTGTTAACCAGTGTTCGGGCAGATTGATACTACTTCACTAAAACAAGCATAACTTCTTCATTTCTTGTCGGATTCACTCCATTCTTTTTCCAGAACTCTTGGCTTGACCTTAGCTTCGATTCCATGGGTATTTCACAGAGAATAAGGCCCTGGAACTCCGGCAAATAAGCTCCAAAGTTCACTGTTTTCATTAAGCTTTACTAATCCTTGTTTATACTTGTGCAAACTTGAGTTTAACTCACTAAGACCCACGTCCTTATGCGCATAACCACTTGTATGGTTAGTTGGGCTTAAAAACGGGGCTGAGACATTTGAAATCAGAGGTGTAAACCTCACATATTTTCTGTTTTATTCAAGGGTTTAACCCACAAGTGATGAACAAGCTTAAAGCTTGAAGTTGTGTGATTATTTGGATAGCTTGGGCTATCCTGCCTTCAATCCACACATCACTTGATGTTTTCCCTAGTTAGATAGTATGTATTTTTATTCCTTAATGTATGTATTCATGACCATCCTTGTTGTCTATGACAACTCGTGCATTGGTGAAACACAAGAGGTACCTAAATGGAAGTTTTATCTTCCTACCTCCTACATGACTTCTATGACATTAGAGGTACCTAAATGAAGATGTTAATCTTCTACCTCATGCTTGAACTATTAATCTATTTGGCCTTATTAATATATCTAAATAACCTATATAATACATAAACTTATTATCCGATTAATCAAACCTTTGATGATGAACTAGTGTTCATATGTCAAGGTACTAGATTATATCACCCCTAGACTTTGATTAGCTTGTCACGATTCTAATGGAACCTTGTTCCATGAAAACATTTAAACTCCTTTAGAGTTTCCTAGTGTCAAGAACAAGTATCATATGTACTAGGTGATTATTTTCATATATTTATATTCTTATGTTTCTAAATTCCGAGTCTCGACTCTAGACCTACCTTGAACTTTAACCCTTATACATTCGGACTCCAAATCTCTACTCGTCAACAATTGGATAATCGGAAAGCATATGCAAACTTTGTGAGTACACTTGACCCATTTTCCTTTTAATACACTTTGGGTGCAACATGTTTTACTTGTTAAACCGCACAATTCACAAACATGCTTTTATTCATTCAATCCGTATACATGCCTTGTTATGCTTAGGTTCATGCTAGAATACATACTACTTGTTAACTCGGCTTAAACAATTATAGCGCTATAGGAGTAGCACACCACCCGACGGGGTTTTGTTAAGTCTTTATTCGATAACGGTCTCGTTGCTTTGTGACGAGGGATGCTAAATACTAAATACTAGTGGACACTAGAGTTGACATATTGTATTGCATGATAGTTTGACCTTGTATACCAAATGCTATGTTGGATTGAAAATACTTTTATACACACGATACGAGTCTAAAACTTGTGTACTCGCCAATACCTTTGTATTGAACTATGCTTTAAAACATGTTGCAGGTTTAGCGATGATGTCGATGATGCATGGAATCTAATAGGATGCCTAGATACACACTTTAAATTGTATTCTTATTGTATTGTATTTCATTATTCATGATGTAGTATTTATTTCAAATTCTTGTAATTGATTCTTAGAAATGAAATGAAATCTACTATTTAAATACTTGTCACAATTATTAGTGTTATGATGTCTCGAGCAATCTATTTCGTCTCACTCCGATGTTTCCGCCATCGGTTGGGGTGTGACAGATTGGTATCAGAGCCATAACTATAGGGAATTAGGAAAAGTAGGAATGCTTTTACCTAGTCTATAGTTTTAGAGCCTTATTCTTATGTTTTATTTGAAACTACATGCATGCCACTTAATGTGTTTCTTATTTATTCACTTTGAGCCTTTTAAACATATATGTCATTTTATCCTTATGTATCATACTTGACATGCCATTCTTAAGTGTTAATACATGTTTCATTATGTGTTAATACTTGTTTCAATATGTCATTCTTTATGTGCCATTCTTGATATGTTTATACTTGTTTGTTTAATCTTCAACATACGTTTTCCCTCATACATTTTACTCGACTATTCTAAATTCGCAAACACTCGTAATACACAAACGAGACGACTTCACCAAAATAGGCGTGAAACCCACAATATGGCGAATAACCCTCAATCCATCTACTTTTCTTTTACATGAAATTCACCATCAAGTTAGGAGTGAAATCCTCACCTTGATGGAGAAATTCAAATTTCAAATTCTAGTGGACCCTTGTCATGTGTCGAAATTAAATTTGGACCCGACGAGTACCAACCACACTTAGGATACTAAATCACCAAGTTAGGGGTGAAACCCGCACCTTGTCGACTAGTTCCACTCCTTGATTTTCATAAATCCCGCCAAGTCTCGAAATTTCAATTGATTTGAGACATGTAGTAACCGGAAGGGTAAATACCGTTAACCGACTTGTCGGCGAGAGTATTCCACCTATTAGGCCAAAGCATGCTCCTCAAATTCGAAAGACTTTTCGACCACTTTGGTTAGTCAAAGTTCCGTTTTAGAACCATCCAAATTTTAATCAAACATATGTTCTACTATTTATTTTATACGATGCAATCTTTCAAATTCGAATTTACTTTCGATATTTACTCCTCACACACATACACAACATACTAAATCCTTTTCATACATTTATACATATGCATGATTTCATATAATTTAAATTCATATTCCTTGTAACGACAAGTGGAGACATATCATCGAGATAGGAGTGATTTCCTTACCTTGACGATTAACTCCACTCTCCTTTTCTTAAAACGACCCCACCAACGAGTTAGGGGTGATTCCCTTACCTAGGTGATCGTTACCAAAACGCTTCTTCAAAATATCTTATTATGCAAACTCGACCATATTTTATACCTAAATCGCTTATCATTTATCGAAATACCTACCTATATTAAATTCAAAATTACATTGTTTTATCAAACGTACTTCTTATCCTACAACCTACTTTCACTTAACTCATATACACGAGATTCTTAATCATGTCTTAAGCGTTTTACTACACGAATTTCCAAACCTTACGAAATGCTACCTATCGATTTAATCGGTCCAATGAATCTCTTGCCCATGAACTTCATATTCGACTTAATCACTAAAACATGCTCACATTATATCGATATACTAGAGACTTCCATTCTTAATTGAAACCAAACCAACCTTTCTCAATTACTTATAGGATCTTATAGATATTATAAGATTGTGTTACCAAAGACTCTCTTTTCATCATCAACGAATCATTTGTCAAAACCCTTTACAATGAACACTAAGTCCTTTTGCCAAATTTCTTTTCTAAGGATCGACGTTTTCACAAGAACCTTCAAAATTCAAAATTTCTTGTTTCGATGCAAATGAAACAAACGCGTTATTTTCAAAAAAAAAAAACCTTTTTCTACACCGCTTAATTCGTCATTCAAATTTCAAAACACGTGGGCAAGGAGACTACATGGGGACCGACAATCTTCAACATACGTAATTTTTTTTTAAACAAAAGTAGCATTTCCATTCATTACAAAATACATTATGCTTAACCAATGAGCACTTTATATCCTCTTACATATGCAAACTATATTCTACCTTTCAAACCAAGCTCAATCTTATTTTGATTCGATAAACTCAATGTTTCGTTTAAACAACTATACATGCATATCATCATACACGTTTTAGTCGTTGCATCGCGAAAATTTCATTTATATCGTTCGTACTTACATGCTCAACCTCTTGAGCACTTTTACATGCTTAACTTGTTATGTTTCAATTAATACTATATACGCAATCATTAGTATTCATACTCACACTCACACTCACACTCATATTCATAGCAATACATTTTATGCTTATACTTATAATCGTATTCATACTTATACCCATGCGTTTCATGCTTATACTTATATTTATACGTTTCATGCCTTATACGTATACTCATACTACTCGTACATTTTATGTTGATACTCATACTTACGTGCATATTCATACTTAAACTTATACTTATACTCGTACTTTCATTCATACACATGATTCATACATTCGTACCTATACGCGAGCGTAATCCGAAGGATTCGCTTGCGTGGGTCCCATACATACTTAAGCATGGACTTGCTTACATACTATATTCTTATACGTACACATTCTTATTCCTTTTTTATGTATACCCTGATTCATACACAACTAGTACAAGCTATGCGGATCATGCGACGATCAAAATAATAACGGGTGCACACGGGATTATGGTGATAGGCGTATGAGAACCATAGAGTGTACTACTGGGTATGGTAAGACACGGAACGTAACATGACACCGAATAACGAGACGGACATAACATGGTCAAAACATGGTGGATACGCCGCTGGTACTTCCTATATATAAGTGTTTTCACCATGTTACCAAACTTTCGTTAAACGTGCCATGAGAAATTCAGTGTTTTGCAGACCTTTTGACCTAATACAAACTTTAAACAACTCATAAACGCATTATATCCGATTATCCATGACGAGACTTCATCTTTAACACGCTACTTTCGTCTATCTAATACTTATCTCATTCATATACTTGCATTCATTTTGAGTCAATCGTTCGCCCCATACTTCTATTATTCTCCATTATCCTTTATTTCATACGAACCCCGTTCACAATCAAGCTTGTTTAAACGTTCGAATCCTAACTTATCTCCTTACCTTTAAAACCGTCTTTCTATTCTTTGTTCTTATACAAACATGCTTAGTAGAACATTATCACTTTATTTAATGTACCAAACCTTCTCGTTCCTCTCAATAAACAATTTTTACAAATACGTGATTGCATACTATCCTTAAAACTTCCTATACAAACTACCCCACTTTCATCAAGATACAAACCGTTTTATACAAGATTCCCCTTCCAAATACGACACCTTTTAATACATTTCCAATTTAAGTTATTCAAACTTGTTTAAACACGCTTTACCTATACGCACCTACGCATTTTCAATTATGTTGAGAACCTCAAATAGTTTAGACAAACAAGCCCTTTTACAAACCTATATTGTCGTTCTTCAAAATTTCATACTTTTCAAAACGTTTCAAAATTTCTAAGTCTCAATTCTAAATAATCACTTTTTGGCCAAAACTCTTCAAGTTTTTCTCTTGAATAAATTTCGGGACGAAATTTCCTAAAGGAGGGGAGACTGTAACACCCTGCTTTTTCATACTTTCTATACTTGGAAACCCTCGCTTGTAATTGTATTTTCAGAAACTCGTTTCCTTGTAATCGTATTTCGTTTCGAGCCATTGTAAATCCGAGACTTCGAACATAACAAAATTGATCTTCCGTGTGAAATAATCCATTATTTATGCATGTTTATACATTGATACGTCCATTCGTTTGATACGCGATTCATAACTTTCATAAATGTGAATTTAACTCGTAAACAACTAACGTGTATTCGTAATTCGTAAACGTTATATACATAGAAGCACTTGATTATTCTTCGTTACATATTACACATGTTTATTACTCGTTACATAATTCTTTTACATTAAAACATGTTACTTCTCATCTCTTATTTAAACAGAAGTTATTCATACTCTAAAACATGTTTATCATACACTATATGCCTTGGTATCATGTGAGTTATACTCAAGACATTATATAACATCTTAATTATATAATATATAACATAAATACATGTCTTAAATTGTTAAAAAAAAAAGAAAAGAAAAGTCCAGATCTGCGATCGGACATAAACAACCATTTAAGTCTTCTCTTGTTACAATAACCTCCAATTTACTTACATGTTGACTTGTTTCATCTTGAATCAAGATATTGCACATCATAAATATCTATTATATGCAACAAATATGTATCTTATCATTGTAAAAAAAAATAATAATAAATAAAAGAATGTTATGGATGTGAACATAACGAATCAGACAACATCCTTGGCACCATTTAATTATGATAAAACCACCTAACAATACTACTAGTGTTTAATGGAAGGTTCATGATTTATTTAATACAATAACTAACATATTTTGTAACAAAAAAGATGTTGGTTGGCTGATATACAGCCTTGCGGCAGCCCCATGTGGGTGAGCTTGGTTTTGTTTTTTTTTATTGTTTTTAACCTCCAACTAAATTATTAAATACTCGACTACAACCAACCCTAACCCTTCCCTATAAAACCCAAGTGTTATCCATGCATTTTTCACTTTGCTTAGCAGCCACAACTCTCTCTAATCTCTCCAAATCGCGGCTGTTAACCAGTGTTCGGGCATATTGATACTACTTCACTAAAACAAGCATAACTTCTTCATTTCTTGTCGGATTCACTCCATTCTTTTTCCAGAACGCTTGGCTTGACCTTTGCTTCGATTCCATGGGTATTTCACAGAGAATAAGGCCCTGGAACTCCGGAAAATAAGCTCCAAAGTTCACTGTTTTCATTAAGCTTTACTAATCCTTGTTTATACTTGTGCAAACTTGAGTTTAACTCACTCAAACCCACGTCCTTATGCGTATAACCACTTGTATGGTTAGTTGGGCTTAAAAACGGGGCTGAGACATTTGAAATCAGAGGTGTAAACCTCACATATTTTTTGTTTTATTCAAGGGTTTAACCCACAAGTGATGAACAAGCTTAAAGCTTGAAGTTGTGTGATTATTTGGATAGCTTGGGCTATCCTACCTTCAATCCACACATCACTTGATGTTTTCCCTAGTTAGATAGTATGTATTTTTATTCCTTAATGTATGTATTCATGACCATCCTTGTTGTCTATGACAACTCGTGCATTGGTGAAACACAAGAGGTACCTAAATGGAAGATTTATCTTCCTACCTCATACATGACTTCTATGACATTAGAGGTACCTAAATGAAGATGTTAATCTTCTACCTCATGCTTGAACTATTAATCTATTTGTCCTTATTAATATATCTAAATAACCTATATAATACATAAACTTATTATCTGAATAATCGAACCTTTGATGACGAACTAGTGTTCATATGTCAAGGTACTAGATTATATCACCCTATACTTTGATTAGCTTGTCACGATTCTAATGGAACCTTGTTCCATGAAAACATTTAAACTCCTTTAGAGTTTCTTAGTGTCAAGAACAAGTATCATATGTACTAGGTGATTATTTTCATGTATTTTTATTCTTATGTTTCTAAATTCCGAGTCTCGACTCTTGACCTACCTTGAACTTTAACCCTTATACATTCGGACTCCAAATCTCTACTCGTCAACAATTGGATAATCGGAAAGCATATGCAAACTTTGTGACTACACTTGACCCATTTTCCTTTTAATACACTTTGGGTGCAACATGTTTTACTTGTTAAACTGCACAATTCACAAACATGCTTTTATTCATTCAATCCGTATACATGCCTTGTTATGCTTAGGTTCATGCTAGAATACATACTACTTGTTAACTCGGCTTAAACAATTATAGCGCTATAGGAGTAGCACACCACTCGACGGGGTTTTGTTAAGTCTTTATTCGATAACGATCTCGTTGCTTTGTGACGAGGGATGCTAAATACTAAATACTAGTGGACACTAGAGTTGACATATTGTATTGCATGATAGTTTGACCTTGTATACCAAATGCTATGTTGGATTGAAAATACTTTTATACACACGACACGAGTCTAAAACTTGTGTACTCGCCAATACCTTTGTATTGAACTATGCTTTAAAACATGTTGCAGGTTTAGCGATGATGTCGATGATGCATGGAATCTAATAGGATGCCTAGATACACACTTTAAATTGTATTCTTATTGTATTGTATTTCATTATTCATGATGTTGTATTTATTTCAAATTCTTGTAATTGATTCTTAGAAATGAAATGAAATCTACTATTTAAATACTTGTCACAATTATTAGTGTTATGATGTCTCGAGCAATCTATTTCGTCTCACTCCGATGTTTCCGCCATCGGTTGGGGTGTGACATTTTGCTACTGATTTTATATAATAAATAAAATATTTTGAGTCTTCTGGAATGATAAAAATATCAGTTTTTCTTTAAAAACCCGGAAATCGCTTAAAACCGTCTTTTTACGCGTTTTAAACGCATAGTATGTATTAAAACTACTTTAAATATATGGGACTTGATACCTACTGATGTTTAAAGAAAATTTTTATATTTTAACAGTAAAGAAATTTTTTTAACTCAGATTCCCTGTTTTGACCTTTAAAGCTTATGTGAAATTACGAAAATGCCCATACGGTGCATAGTTTGGTTATAAAAGGTAAATTTCACATATATGCCATACCCTACTGTTATGACTTATAAAAATAAGTATTTTTACTGAATATATCAGACCTGAAACTCTGATTTATATTTAAACTCTTTTATAAGCTTTAAAATGACCAAAATACCCCTACGGGGCATAATTTGAGTTTAAATCCATTTGGGGCATATTGGAAGGTATCTTACTGATATCACAATATATTTAAGGCATATTAACTTAGGAAACCTGTTCATGAATCATTTGGTTACCCGTTACACATTATTCGTGTTCGGTGCGGTTTATGTAACTAGTTTGCATAAATTAGCCGAAACGGGTCAAACCTTATCGTTTTTATCTCAAAATCCAGAATGTGGTTAGTTTACCCATATTATACAAGTATACAAACTTGTCGGGTCTAAACCACATTCTAATCCGGTCTTCGCGTAATCTTGCGTCTGAACCGTATATCCTCCTTTAAAACTAACCGGTCTAAGCATAGGCTTAATTAAGACCCGTTAGGAATCTAATAGGGTAATAAAACCTTCGTTCCAGATTTAGGAGCCCAGTAAAAGCTACCTGTACTTGCTTGGTGGTATACGACTGGGATAAATTGTATAAATTTGCTCAGGTAAATACTTTTAACTTATTTTCCCTTATACGGGCTTGGGGTACGGTATATAAAATACCGCTTGGTCGGGCATTGAATCTTTAATCGTATGAAGGTTAAATTATTGAAATGACCTGTTTAAATTGTTTTGTTTGCTTAAAGCCTTTGGGGGGTTAATGGCCATGTCCCGGATATCCTTGGCATCATTTTAAGAAATGGCCACGACCTAAGCACGGGGTGTAGGCGTACACCGACAGTGCATATATAAATAATAAGGTATAACCGCCGGTTACGGGAATAACTCGCCGCGGGACTATATCATGTGGTGTGTCTATTAATCTTTAACCCGGTGTAAATCCGGGCTACTGAACGTATAAGAAAAATGTAATTCTTTTACAAGTTTATATATAAATAATTATCCCAAGTTATAAAAGTTTTATGCCACGTGCATTCAAATCAATTTTCTTAAACATTTTCAATATGAGTCAGTTAAATTGTATTTACCAGTGTAAACTGACGTATTTTCCCAAAAAGGCTAAGTGCAGGTACTAATCGGAATAGGCTGGCTACTCCTAGCATCAATAAAGAGTCTCGCAAGCTTAGATGTTAAGATCTGTTGAACAATTACCTTTTATTTGATCCGCCTGTGGATCTTTTACATTCCGTTTGTAATACTTTGATATTACTTTATATCGGTTTGTAATATTTTATCTTTTGCTTCCGCTGTGCATTTAAATTGTGTTGTTTGACTATGATGATATCAACTACGTCACGATACTCCCCACCGGGCCCACAGGTAATACGTGGAAATATCGGGGTGTGACAGGTTGGTATTAGAGCCAACATTGAGTGAATTAAACACTAGCCTTTTTGTGTTTAATCTCAATGACACAGTAGCACATTCCTTGACCTTCTGAGTCTAGACTTAACATAGGAATACTCTCAGCTCTATTCGGAGAATTATTGCTTTCAATTCTATATTTTTAATACGTCGCCAAGCAAAGAAGCCGTAATGGAAATTCTCCCCATTCGAAGCCTAGGAAAGGCTGAGCTTCGTACTGCGACTAGGATAAACGTGCAACCAAGGAGAAAACATTCAGAAATAAAATGAAGAAGAAACTCCTTTTGCTGAAGTTCATTTCCTTAGTAAGTCCTTATAAGGGCATACTTATCTTTCAGTCCCTTCATGGACAACATCATTTCTTTCAAATCCCGTTTAGGGCAATTCTGTACCTCTTTTAAAAATCATTGGAATGTTTTATCTAAATTTCATTTATATCATTGTATATGAATATAATATATGAAATAAATTAAAATAACATTCCTTTTATAAGATCTACCATTATAATAAAATGGCAAAATCTAAAAAGGACAAGACCTAGCCCATGTGTCATTTTAAGACAGGGCCAAGATGGTAGTTCCTCAATTAGATTCAGATCCTTATTAACATCTCAATTTAGGATTGTTCTGCGTTAAATATTAAAAAGAATTTTAAAGGTACAACCTAGCCTATATGTCATTTCAGACAAGGCCAAGATGGTAGAACCTATTCAAAAGATTCAAATCCTTGTTAACATCTGTAAACATGTTAACATTCCTGGGAAATGTGATTCGATAAAATCGCATAACTCATCCTTATACTGGATTCTCCCGAAATCCTTTCTTATTTTGTGAATTAAGCATCCATTAGGGATGTAATGCTTACGGGCCATATTCATTGTCATATAAGACAAAAGACAGTCGTAGCCTACAACTCACTGTCAAGAAAAGGCAATGAACAACGTTCAAGCCTAAATACCTTGATTCTACAAAATCATGGTTTATAATCTAAAGTTGCCCTTGTGACTTGGCCTTTTTGTGCCATAGTTATATTTTAATTAAATCTAGGATAATTATAATGAAAATCCTGAATAAAATAAATATCATTCCTTTCCTGCCAGCATACATATTAAAAGAGAATCTTAAAAGGTATAACCTAGCTTGAATGTCATTAAAGACCTAGCTATGATGGTAAGACCGTTTAAAAGAAATTCAGATCCTTGTTAACATCTGAAAACATGTTAACACTCCTGACAACAGTGATGCGATAAAATCACACTTGTCATCTTTATATTAGGATTTTTTGCAAACCCCTATTTAGCGTAAATGATCAAGAGGAATCATGGCTAATAAACGTCGAACATGATGAACACATCAAAACATCCATTGGGATGAGTACCTTCGGGCAAAGATGTAAACATGAAAAAAGATAGTTTTATTTCATAACTTCTTGTCAAGACAATGAACTATGAAATTTTCTGATCCAAAGGAATCATTGATTATGTTTTAAAATTTCCCTAGTGACAAGGCCTCTGTGCCATCAAAGAGTCCTTTGGAACAAGCCCTTGTGCTATATATAAAATGTCGATACGACATTGACAGTCGTGACTTATGTCCCCTGTCTAATAGATATGAAGGATTATATTCCGTTTAAACGCCAAAGATGGTTTATTTGAAAACCTAGGCAAAACATAATCAAATAAATTAAATACTATCTATTGGCCTATATGGTTTATTTGCACCATGGCTATTTAATCGTCAAATTTCGACAATTCACTATATAATTGAACAAATTATTACTGCTTGGTCTGTAGCCTTCAAAGCGTCACCATGGCTGACTCCTCTGAAGCTCACAAACATTCAGTTGATCAGAATAATAATGCAAGATTGAACTTATCGGGCACCGAGTTACAGGATATGATAGATACAGCCGTAAACAAAGCTGTGGACCGCGTATTAAAGGACCATAAGCGAAAGTGCGATAATACCCCAAATAAGAATTACAAAAAGGGAAAGGCCGAATCAAATCGGTCCAAGCCGAAAGAGGCAAAACCCAAATGTAAAACCTGCGGGAAGAAGCACTTCGGAAAATGTTTTTATGAACAGACCAGGGGATGTGTCATCTGTAAAGAGATGGATCACAAGACTCATGAATGCAAGGACTTGAAGGACAACCAGAAGTCAGGTGAAAAGACCAGATGCAAAACCTGTAGGAAATACCACCTCGGGAAGTGTAGATTTGAATCCCAGCCTCTACCCTGTGGAATCTGCAAGTCCAAGGAGCATAAGACCTTGGATTGCAAGAAGTTGAAAGATGCGACCTGTTATGGTTGCAACGAGAAAGGGCATGTCAAGACTAATTGCCCAAATAAAACCAAGAAGCCTGGGGAGGCTAAGAAGACCAAAGCTGGAGTCTCTCAAATGAATGCTGAAGAGGCCGTTCAAGATAACAATGTCACAACAGGTACTTTTCTGATCAATGACGTTTATGCTAGAGTATTATTAATTCAGGTGCAGATAAGTCTTTCATAGACACTAAGATTTTGTAAATTATTAAATCTGCCTGTTAAAACTCTAAGTGTTAAGTATGAAATAGAATTGGCCAATGGTACTTCAGAGACTGCTTCAGCAATATTAGATGGACGCTTTATATCCATTAGGAATCATTCTTTTCCGCTGTCCTTGTTTCCGTTAAAATAGAGGGACTCGATATAGTGATAGGAATGGATTGGTCGTCTTAAAACCAAGTCAATATTTTGTGTGATAAGAAGCAAATAGTTATCAAGACTCCTTATGGTGAGCCTTTGACAATTCAAGGAGACACCGGGTACGGATTGCCTAAAAACTTGTTGAATTTGGTATTTGATACAAAGCTTCGAGTATGGAAAACTCAGGAAAGACAAACAACAGTCGCGACGCTAGAGAAGCGACAAATGTCAATGGTGCATCAAATGTGAACCTCAATGTTAATAAGGTTAATCTCCAAAACTATAATTAACGTAGCTGTTAGAAAAGATATGAGAAAAGTCATGAAAAGGTTCAAGAAGCCGAATGCTGCTTGCGCTAAAACGCATGTCGCTGCTCATGAGAAGAGCTTTATTCAGACTTCATATGTGAAGAATAAACTAAACAAGATCATATATGGCAAGGAGCCCCATCCCTTTTAGGATATACTTAAAAGTACATCGTCTCTTGGAAGTCAAGAGACTTCAATAGTGAAGAAACACTAGATAAATGGCCGGGACCGAGATATCTAGGGGGTTTGGATCTGCATAAAGGGGGTAGTTCTCTCTCGTTTGATTCGATGCAACTGGCCTTCTTCTCCGGTAAACTCTGCAAAACAAAGCACCGTTAGCCTCGTCAAGGGGAGAAGAGGGGTTCTCTCCTTGACCCGACTCCGACGTGAGAATAAGTATGTGTTTATGAAGAAGAAGAGGTATTGACGAAGTGTGTGTAACTTGAATTTCATACCTGAGTAGTTCTCATATATATAACCGGGAGCCTTTTGGGCGGGAAAACCTGTTAGTGAAAAGTTGACGGAAGATGCTAACCCCGTAAGCGGTTACATTTCCTTCCGTCAAGCTTCTTGATCCGACGTGAGTGCACACGGATTGTGGCTTAGATCGATGGCTGGTGATTTGCCACGTGTAAAGTGATAAAGTGGAGATTACTCTCCGATTGCATGCTATTGTTGTGATTTCAGGGATGCCTGAGGTGGCGACACGTGTCCAGACGGTTATAACCGTCTTAGTGGTGCACGATTGAATTCTTTCTAGAAGATTACTGCTGTAATCTGGTATGACTCCTTATCGTGTGGTGTCCGTTAAGTAAATAATATCCAAGTCCGGATATCATTAAGCGGAAGTGCTTGACTTAGGGTTTTCGTCCTTTATTTAAGCGCAAGGATTTATGATTTCCTTTTGGCGCGCAAGTGTTGTCTGCTGTCTTTTTTCCGTGTCCTCTTTGTTGGACCAGTGCGCAGCCACGCAAGGTCTAAAGAGGGTTAAAGATGAAGTTGTGGCTTTTCTCTTAAGTCTTCTTTATTGGACCAGTGTGCGGCCGCGCAAGGTCTAAAGAAGGTTAGAAAATCGAGGTTGTGGTATGGTCCAAACGCTCGAAACGAGGTTTTTGGGACCTTACCCCTTCAAGTCCCCCCAGTCTAGTGTTGCTCTTATGCAAATAAGTGGAGCACTGGGCTATGAGAGAGAAATGTTTTTTGCTGCAGGGTTTTTGGCGCGAAAGTGGAGAATTTTTTATGAGAAGGTACACTTCCGCAATTTTTCGAAAAAATCTTAGAAGAAAACTTGTGAGTTTTCTTCTTTGTTCTGACCTGCTTTGCCATGATCTGACGTTTATAATGTTATTTGAAAAATAAAACATAAATACATGTAGTACCTTTTCATCTTCCCTTCTTCTAAGGGTGTTGATGATGGGTGTGCCATTGGACTGTTTGCTAATGCTTTGAAGGAGTATCTTCCGGTTAACCGGAAAGATCAGCCTTTGGCGGCGTCGAAACAGGTGATTCTGATCCTTCCTCTGGGAATGAAGGGATACCAGTTGTTGATGGGGAGATTGAACTGGCTGTTGTTCCCCCTTGTTAGGGTGTTCTGGGAAATACTGTATACCTCTGACGAGGCTGTAGCTATGTTTTTTGGTGTTTATTTTGTAAAGAACGTTTTGATGTTCTGCTGCTGTAAATGCTGCTAAAGGTGCCTTGCTGCACTAGTAACTTTTCCTTGTTAATGCAATGTTATGCATTTATGTTTTGTGTTTATTGATTTATGTTTGAATTACAATATGTTGCATGTGTATAATTACTTTGTTTAGGTAGAGCGAATGAAAATGGTATTGTGCTCATGTGCGAACGTAAGTCTAGACTGTGCGCATGGCATGCTCTTTTTTTTAGACCGTTCATGAGGCTTACAATGTTTACCATACTGTTTTCGCGTATACCAAAGGAATTACATGCAATTTGTAACAAACAAAATCATGTAAAGATATTTTTTGTATTAATAGGGCGCGGGGTTAAAAAATACCTTGCCTGTATAAGTCTGATTTGTTGAACAGCTTGGCTAGTTGTTGCGCGTTGTGAGGAATAGTTGTTGTCTTTAACTGTGAGTAAGGATGTAGAGATAGTGAATAGTACGTGATTGCTCATCGTGGTAATTGGTTGTGCAAACCTTGGTGCTCGTTGATTGTACTAGCGTTTTTCCATGGGTTGTCAGGGTTGCGCGTATGTAAAGGAGCAAGTGTATGTGTGTTCGCTCGTAAGCAAAGGAGTATGCGCGTATGGCGACTTAAAGGGGTATGCACGGATAGCGGCTTACGTGCTCAAATGTAAAGAAGCATGCGCGTATGGCGACTTACGTGCTTGTATGTAAAGGAGCAGGTGCGGATGGCGACTTACGTGCTCAAATGTAAAGAAGCATGCGCGTATGGCGACTTACGCTGCTTGTATGTAAAGGAGCAAGCGCGGATGGCGACTTACGTGCTCAAATGTAAAGAAGCATGCGCGTATGGCGACTTACGTGCTTGTATGTAAGAGAGCAAGCGCGGATGGCGACTTACGTGCTCAAATGTAAAGAAGCATGCGCGTATGGCGACTTACGTGCTTGTATGTAAAGGAGCAAGCGCGGATGGCGACTTACATGCTCAAATGTAAAGAAGTATACGCGTATGGCGACTTACGTGCTTGTATGTAAAGGAGCAAGCGCGGATGGCGACTTACGTGCTCAAATGTAAAGAAGCATGCGCGTATGGCGACTTACATGCTTGTATGTAAAGGAGCAAGCGCGGATGGCGACTTACGTGCTCAAATGTAAAGAAGCATGCGTGTATGGCGACTTACGTGCTTGTATGTAAGGGAGCAAGCGCGGATGGCGACTTATGTGCTCAAATGTAAAGAAGCATGCGCGTATGGCGACTTATATGCTTGTATGTAAAGGAGCTAGCGCGGATGGCGACTTACGTGCTCAAATGTAAAGAAGCATGCGCGTATGGCGACTTACGTGCTTGTATGTAAGGGAGCAAGCGCGGATGGCGACTTACGTGCTCAAATGTAAAGAAGCATGCGCGTATGGCGACTTACGTGCTTGTATGTAAGGGAGCAAGCGCGGATGGCGACTTACGTGCTCAAATGTAAAGAAGCATGCGCATATGGCGACTTACATGCTTGTATGTAAAGGAGCATTCGACTCGCATGGAGACTGACATGCTCTTATCCTTAAATAAGGAGTATAAGTTTTACCACAATTTTTGATGTGATTTTTCAATCGGCGGTATTATACCGCAACAATAGGATTTATATTGTTCCCATCATCTTGAAAAGATAACGAATTGCGTATGTCTTTTTTAATGATTTCTTTCATCCATCAAATTTTAAGTACCAGTTGTACAGATATAGACGCTCTAATTATGCTAGTCAATATAAATGCTTGTGCATATATATCCTTTATAGCGTAGATAAGTGCTAGATTGTATCACTTTCTTGTTGAAAAGTCATGGCACTTGAATTAGTATAAGTGCCAGTTTAAATGTTTATAAGTGATAGCACCAACTGTTTAGTGTATGCTAGAAGGTGTTCACGTTATGTAAAAGAATTCGGGAATTTGTTCTCTTTCCCTCATTTTGCTTAAGGAAAAATCAAAAGGATCTTTCAGAGGAATTTGTAGTACCTAGGTTTTGACGAAAACCGTATTAGTCAAGGCTTATAGCCCCAATAAGCAAAGCTCCGGAAGTTATGCGTTGTGCGACTTCAGGTCTGCATCTCGTTGATCATAGAATTTAAATAAAACCCCCAAATCTGGAGTGTTTGTGGAAAATTTGGTTCCTGGCGATCTGGAACCTGTTGAACCAGTACTCTGGAGTTTTTTTCTCCATGAATAGATCAGAACGGTTATGAACTCCCGTTTGCATTAGGGAAGTAATTCCTCCCGAATGACTGTTGTTGCTTTCTTGCCGAATATCAGATCTGATGTTTGGGGACTCAGGTCTGATAATTTGCGTGAAATTTTGGTTCAAAGCTTTCTGGAATCTGCCGATCCAGTATTCTGGAGCTCTTCTCTATGAGTTGATCTGAGGAGTGTTTTTCCTCTAAGTGATTGTTACTTTGTATTGATTCCCATGATTCCGTCGATCTGAGTATTTGGGGTTGTAGAACCCTTGAATTCAGACCGAGGACCTGATGGGTGAGGTGATGAATTCTCTGCCATATGAAAACAGAGAATGAGGAAACTGAATCGAAGCGAGATAAAACTGAAAAAACAGAGAAATCAGTGGGCGCCAATGAAGAAACACTAGATAAATGGTCGGGACCGAGATATCTAGGGGGTTTGGATCTGCATAAAGGGGGGTAGTTCTCTCTCGTTTGATTCGATGCAACTGGCCTTCTTCTCCGGTAAACTCTGCAAAACAAAGCACCGTTAGCCTCGTCAAGGGGAGAAGAGGGGTTCTCTCCTTGACCCGACTCCGGCGTGAGAATAAGTATGTGTTTATGAAGAAGAAGAGGTATTGACGAAGTGTGTATAACTTGAATTTCATACCTGAGTAGTTCTCATATTTATAACCGGGAGCCTTTTGGGCGGGAAAACCTGTTAGTGAAAAGTTGACGGAAGATGCTAACCCCGTAAGCGGTTACATTTCCTTCCGTCAAGCTTCTTGATCCGACGTGAGTGCACACGGATCGTGGCTTAGATCGATGGCTGGTGATTTGCCACGTGTAAAGTGATAAAGTGGAGATTACTCTCCGATTGCATGCTGTTGTTGTGATTTCAGGGATGCCTGAGGTGGCGACACGTGTCCAGACGGTTATAACCGTCTTAGTGGTGCACGATTGAATTCTTTCTAGAAGATTACTGCTGTAATCTGGTACGACTCCTTATCGTGTGGTGTCCGTTAAGTAAATAATATCCAAGTCCGGATATCATTAAGCGGGAGTGCTTGACTTAGGGTTTTCGTCCTTTATTTAAGCGCAAGGATTTATGATTTCCTTTTGGCGCACAAGTGTTGTCTGCTGTCTTTTTTCCGTGTCCTCTTTGTTGGACCAGTGTGCGGCTGCGCAAGGTCTAAAGAGGGTTAAAGATGAAGTTGTGGCTTTTCTCTTAAGTCTTCTTTATTGGACCAGTGTGCGGCCGCGCAAGGTCTAAAGAAGGTTAGAAAATCGAGGTTGTGGTATGGTCCAAACGCTCGAAACGAGGTTTTTGGGACCTTACCCCTTCAAATAGTAAAAAGGGGCCATTGATTGCAGGAAATTGATGGATGAAGTAGAAACCATTAGGTGTATCAGCGGTTATGCTGGAAAAGACACGGTGAGGTATGCATCACAGTCATTCGATGGCAATACCCTTAATTAGTGGCGACATTAATGAAGTCCACAAGAAAGATCCTCTTATACATTATGGGATGGTCCAAGTTTTAAGGACCTTTTTAGAAAAACCTATTATCCGCCTCACGTAATGGAAAAAAGATGGAATAAGAATTTTCTGACTCTTGCCATAAAAGTTCTAGACTGTCGACAGTATGTTACAAATTTTAATTCATTGGCTGAGATAGTACCCTATTCCATTTACCCAAAAACTAAGCTTAATGCAATAATTATTGGTGGTTAGTAACGGCAATAAAGAGGGCACATTAAGGTTTAAAAGCCTGCTCATTATAAATCCATTATAGATCTACCTCAGCTACTCACGTTATATAGATTAAGAAATAACCAGTCAAAGCTGAGACTTCCCTAAAATTTGTCAAGGATTTTGTAGCTAAGTTTAAAAGGATTAAGAATGGAGGCGTTTAACCCTCCTGATGAATGATTAGAGGCAATTCACATTAATAATGACACCAGATAAATCCCTTATTTTGGTTTTATTGTTAGGAGTTACGTTTGGTTTCAGGTGCTGCTAAGTCTCTCATAAGACCATAAGTTTAGCAAACTTTTAGAAATTTTCCGTAAGGACCCCAGATATTAAGTGTAAGGTAAAACTTACAGGCGAAATCATAGGAACCATTTCTTCTGTTCCTGTCAGAAGCCTTCAGTCGTAGAATTTTTGAAGTATCCTCTCTCTAGAGGAAGTGCATCAGCATATATAGTTGATATCTCTTTGATCTCTATCGATTACGAATACCAGACGGTATGATAAAAAGCGCCATATGAGGATTGGTGTATCTTAATATGTTCCATAGATTGCTTCCATGCCTGATCAGTATGGAGGTTTAATGAATGGGACCACAAAGATATTCCGATGGTCACATAGTACTAAAGTCAACTAATGGTATTCAAAGAAGATATCCAGAATGTTATTGTCCAAGTAAATGTCTTCGATTAAGGAATTCGTGGACTCGTAACATAAATGTGTCACTTATCT
Source organism: Helianthus tuberosus (assembly GCA_030545235.1). Taxonomy (NCBI): domain Eukaryota; kingdom Viridiplantae; phylum Streptophyta; class Magnoliopsida; order Asterales; family Asteraceae; genus Helianthus; species Helianthus tuberosus. The sequence goes on along the minus strand of CM060397.1, from coordinate 4,061,782 downwards.
GACACAGAATATGATATATGAACTGAAGCCTGAGATTTGGAAAATCTCTGTAACCTCCTTGTGTTTTGATTATCTTCTCCTAAGATTACCCTATTACCTTCTGAGAGGCAAGTAGAGTTAAGATTAACATCCCATTTAGGGCTGTATTATTATGAAATCTCCAAGACGGCTAGTACCATCATTGGAAGAATCGAAACCCTGATTAAGTAAGTTTTAAAATAGAGAATTCTAACTCAATATTCTGAGGATTTGGTATAGTTAATTAAGAAAGACGGTTCATTTTGCTTATGCATTGATTACCGCAACCCTAATTAGGCAACAATTAAGAATTGCCATCAGCTGCCCAGGATCGTCGATTTGTTCGACTAGCGGCAAGGATTAGCTATTCCTTAAGATTAGTTTTAAGAAATGGTTGGAATAACCATCTCACCTTAAAATAATCTTTTCTATAATAGTTATTATATAAGTATCAAGGCTGCTTCTTTGGAGACCTTGCATAGATGGAATGTTAAACATCTATTGTTAGACAGAAGATTAGTAAGTCCAATTATCAGGATCTGAAAGTTGCCTTGGAAACAATGAATAAGATCATACAAATCCATAATCATCTGTAAGTTGCCAGTATTCGGCAGAAAATCAAGGATTAATGAAAGTAGCAACCCTCCTAAGTTCTTGTTAAGGAATAAGGTTCAACAAAAGATATCACCCTGGAAGGGTGTGCCAATTTGTTAATCATCAGGCTAGTTAAGCTCTGAATAAATAGAATCATTCGAGGGAATCGAATGTATCTAGATCAAATAACTTATAAGCTAAAACCTATTTAAGAAGCTTGGCGGAGCTCGCAATACATTACACACTAATGATTTAAGGATGTGTTTCACCAATAAGTCGAAGAAGCATTATCACATAATGATATGCAGATTTATGATATGATGAGAAACCTGTGTCGATTAAGGATCGACAGGTTAAGAAGCTCCAAAAAAGGATACATGTACCTATTGTAGAGGTCAACTGGGGAGCTTGAAGAGGCTCCAGATATGCTATATAAGTTAAGTCCATTATGCGACAAAAAAAGTACTTCCAGCATTTTAGCAAATCTCGAGGTCGAGATTTCTTTTAAGGGGGTGAGGATGTAACACCTCGTAAAATCACGTCCAATGATGTATTGACACGTGTAATAAACCCTAATGAAGTCAAATGTTGAATTTAAGGGACTAATTTTTCGAAAAATCGAAAACTTTGATTATGAAAGGACTGGAAGTGTTAGCATACCTAAAATAAGTTTCTAAATAACCTCTTACGATGTTTATATTCACAAATGAGCCACTTATTGATCGAGTGTAGCCGTTTGCGTAATTAATTGAAAGTTTGCGTAATGAAGGGTTAAAAGCGTCAACATGTTAATTCTTACCTCTGAGTGACCTTTTAACAAACCGGGAGCTTCATGATAATTTATTATACTCTCGGGAATGCAAAATATTGGCCGTCTAAGGTTTTTATGCCTATAAGTAAAGTTACGCGCAACTTTGCAAGTTAGAGGGGCTAAAAGTGTCAATATATTTAATTATACCTCTGAATGACCTTTTAGCGAACCCAAAGCATTGTGATGTTTAATAATACTTTCAAGAATGCCTAATATGGATTAGATGAGGCTTCAATGCTATTAAATGATGAGACGCGCAAGTTTGCGCAACAGAGGGACCTAAAGCGTCAACTTTTGAATCTACGCCTTTCGGTGACCATTTAAGCAAACAGGAGTGTAGTAATATTTAATTATATGCTTGGGAATTCCCATTATGGGCCATGGAAGGCTTGGATGTCATTAAACGACATTTCACGCTACTTTGTGAGATTAAAGGACTATTTGCGTCAAACTGCAAAAGTATGTCGATTTCTATGGTAACGGACCTTACGGAATATGACCATGAGTTAAACATGCCCTAATTATCCTTTATATATCTTAGATATAGGCCTAGAGGTGTTTGGTGCGCAAAAATAAACTTTTAAGTCATGAAGGGACTAAAAGTGTCAAAAAGTGCACAAGTTTGCATTTTCGCGCATATCTCACATTCTGAATATATCCGGACACCCAAAAATTTATGTAACCACTAAAATATTTTATTTTAGTGATCATCATGATAAAAGTCCATACGTCGCGTAATTTGGGTCGTTTTTCGCATCCGTTCGTGTTTCGTCGTAATTAGACGAACAACGTGACCGTACGGCCAAACGAACCGACATCCGGCATATTTTTTAGCATGTTTCGTGTCCCCTATGTTTAGGCATCATAGTAGAGCCTTGAAATGAAGTTAACGGGCTTTAAATGTGTCAGAAATGGCAAATAACAAGTGCAGGGGCTGTTGTGTAATATTTCAAAGTTGCTGAAATCAGTTTTATTCAAATCTGCTGCTGGTTTCTGGTTTCCACTCACACATAATTCACTCTAGGGGCTGCCCACTGACTTAAAAAGTGGTATAACACCTGTAACAATCTCTCAAACCCTTGAAACACTTGTCACAATCTTGTTCCTTTCAAAATACTATAAATAGGAGTGAACACCCACTTGAACATTTGCACTTTCCTTTCAAATCTGCTTTCTCTCAATTCTGAAGAGGATCCTAGACATTTTTGGAACCTCTATTCAGTCCATTGGACCCTTGTAAGTATCCTTAACCTCTTTTAATCGTGTTTTATTAGTTTAATGGCCTAAAGTCAAAACCGTCGTAATTAAGGTTTGACTTAGTGATTAATCACTAATGGTCCAGTCAATTCTCGAATTGAAAGTACCTATGAGTTGGTAATTATGTGGGAAATAAACCTTTAAAAGGGCACCCTCTGATTCACACTCTAACTAGGTCAATTGTCGGGTCAAAGTTAATTATAAAAAGTCAACAAAAGCAAATTTTCGTATAAACGCATAATTAACAATGTAGGAGCTATGGAACCTGTTTTATCACTTATATAACTTGGTAATTAATGTAATAACATGTCTAAACATGTTCAACCCGACAATTTTCAGTTTAAGCTCGGTTCGGAACCGAAAGTCGCATAATTAGACTTTTGCTTTGACTTTCAGTTCTGACCCAATGTAGCATGATTTAGAAATGCCTTAGAGCTTTATTAGGACCAGGTTACATGTTAGTATAACCCTCTGTGATTATACAACTTGGTTCATTAGTTATCCGATTCATATGCATGTTTTCGTTATATGCCTAAATGTTGACCAATATGCCCATTTGACCTTAAAACAAGAATTTTGAAAATGTGAGAGGACAATAATCTTTATTACTGATTTATAAACATGTCCCTAAATTTTGACATCAGTTTGAGGTCTAGATTAAGAGTTATGCTCAATAGCGTAATTAGAAAGCTTTTTATTAATTAAACGGCGTAATTAGCATAAAGCCTATCTAAACCAAATTTTTGATACCAAACTTTTTACCTACTGATCTAAAATACTCCCTCCGTCTCATTAAAACTGTCATATTTTGAATTTTCAAAGTCTTTATTTATAAACTTTGACTTTAAGTATATATTTTTAGTGTTATATAAAACTTGATGAAAATTAACTCGATAAAAACACTTGTAAAACACACTCAAATCATATAACTTTCGTTAAGTATTATCTAACACAAACAAATTATTTAAGGTCACAGTTTATAAATAAAGACTTTGAAAATTCAAAATATGACACTTTTAATGGGACGGAGGTAGTAATATTTTGGAATTTTTGAAGATTTTTATTTATTTTTAGGCTGAGCATAACATAGGGTTATAGCTTTGATTCGGTAATTGTCGGTTTTGCCCTTTTGGCCTATAAAATGAGTTTTACATAATATTTTGATACCAAACCTTTTGCTACTGATTTTATATAATAAATAAAATATTTTGAGTCTTCTGGAATGATAAAAATATCAGCTTTTCTTTAAAAACCCGGAAATCGCTTAAAACCGTCTTTTTACGCGTTTTAAACGCATAGTATGTATTAAAACTACTTTAAATATATGGGACTTGATACCTACTGATGTTTAAAGTAAATTTTTATATTTTAACTGTAAAGAAAAGTTTTTAACTCAGATTCCCTGTTTTGACCTTTAAAGCTTATGTGAAATTACCAAAATGCCCCTACGGTGCATAGTTTGGTTATAAAAGGTAAATTTCACATATATGCCATACCCTACTGTTATGACTTATAAAAATAAGTATTTTTACTGAATATATCAGACCTGAAACTCAGATTTATATTTAAACTCTTTTATAAGCTTTAAAATGACCAAAATACCCCTACGGGGCATAATTTGAGTTTAAATCCATTTGGGGCATATTGGAAGGTATCTTACTGATATCACAACATATTTAAGGCATATTAACTTAGGAAACCTGTTCATGAATAATTTGGTTACCCGTTACACATTATTCGCGTTCGGTGCGGTTTATGTAACTAGTTTGCATAAATTAGCCGAAACGGGTCAAACCTTATCGTTTTTATCTCAAAATCCAGAATGTGGTTAGTTTACCCATATTATACAAGTATACAAAATTGTTGGGTCTAAACCACATTCTAATCCGGTCTTCGCGTAATCTTGCGTCTGAACCGTATATCCTCCTTTAAAACTAACCGGTCTAAGCATAGGCTTAATTAAGACTTGTTAGGAATCTAATAGGGTAATAAAACCTTCGTTCCAGATTTAGGAGCCCAGTAAAAGCTACATGTACTTGCTTGGTGGTATACGGCTGGGATAAATTGTATAAATTTGCTCAGGTAAATACTTTTAACTTATTTTCCCTTATACGGGCTTGGGGTACGGTATATAAAATACCGCTTGGTCGGGCATTGAATCTTTAATCGTATGAAGGTTAAATTATTGAAATAACCTGTTTAAATTGTTTTGTTTGCTTAAAGCCTTTGGGGGGTTAATGACCATGTCCCGGATATCCTTGGCATCATTTTAAGAAATGACCACGACCTATGCACGGGGTGTAGGCGTACACCCGACATTGCATATATAAGTAATAAGGTATAACCGCCGGTTACGGGAATAACTCGCCACGGGACTATATCATGTGGTGTGTCTATTAATCTTTAACCCGGTGTAAATCCGGGCTACTGAACGTATAAGAAACATGTAATTCTTTTACAAGTTTATATATAAATAATTATCCCAAGTTATAAAAGTTTTGTGCCACGTGCATTCAAATCAATTTTCTTAAACATTTTCAAAATGAGTCAGTTAAATTGTATTTACCAGTGTAGACTGACGTATTTTCCCAAAAAGGCTAAGTGCAGGTACTAATCGGAATAGGCTGGCTACTCCTAGCATCAATAAAGAGTCTCGCAAGCTTAGATGTTAAGATCTGTTGAACAATTACCTTTTATTTGATCCGCCTGTGAATCTTTTACATTCCGTTTGTAATACTTTGATATTACTTTATATCGGTTTGTAATATTTTATTTTTTACTTCCACTGTGCATTTAAATTGTGTTGTTTGACTATGATGATATCAACTACGTCACGATACTCCCCACCGGGCCCACCGGTAATACGTGGAAATATCGGGGTGTGACACATCGGAAAAGGGTCGATAGGAAAGATGTGATTGTTGAGTTCGAGAGTACAATCACGAAGAACAGAATTGACAGCGATGGTTCTTCCAGTGGCAACTTCAACATCGAATGTCGAGGGGTAGGGCTGTAAACGAACCGAACGAACACGAACGAGACCTTGTTCGTGTTCGTTTGTTAAAAAATATATGTGTTCGTGAACCGTTCACGAACACTTATCGAACGGGATTTTATGTTTGTGTTCGTTTGTTCAGGAAATGAACTTGTTCTTGTTCGTTTGTGTTTGTTTGTTAATTTTAGGCAACGAACGTTGGCGAACACAAATGAGCACAAACTAATATTCATGAACACAAATGGAAATAAACGAACACAAACAATCATTCATGAACAGAATATATAATACACTGACACTTATTAAATATTTAATTTGTCAGAATTTTGATATATTTAAATAAATATAAAAGCTAAAAATATTAATGAACTATCAAACACAAGCGAACACGTTATCGAACGTTCACGAACATAAACGAACGAATGCGACCTCTGTTCATGTTTGTTCATTTAACTAAACGAACGAAATTTCTTGTTCGTGTTCGTTTGTTTAATAAACGAACGAACACAAACGAACTTCCCGCCGAACTGTTCGCCGAACGTTTGGTTCGTTTACAGCCCTATCGAGGGGAGATGGGCACGCTTACGATTAAGGTGCTTTTCGAATTCAAACGACACAAAATAGTTATCGGCTCCAGTATCAAATAAACATGAAGCATATATACCATTCACAAGGAACGTACCGTTGATGTTGAAGGCACGGCCGTGGGCTGCTGGCTGCTGTTGTTACTGTTGTTGTTGCTGGGGTTGCTGCTGTTGTGGCTCTTGCTTCACCACTCGATTCGGGCACATGTTTGCGAAATGGTTGGGATCACCACACGCAAAGCAAGCTCTAGCATGGATTGCGGGTGCAGGAGCCGCTTGTTGCCCTTGAGGAGCAGGAAGTAGAGCTTGTTGAGCAGGAGCTTGTCCTCGAGCTGGAGCTAGAGCTGGAGCTTGACGTTGACCTGTACGGTAGTTGGCGGTGAAATGGTCATACATGTTGCAGTGCACGCAGTATCTGCAAGTAGGGGTGTTCAAAACCGGATATCCGAATTTTCGGATATCTGAAATTTTCGGATATCGGATTTCACTATCCGAATCCGTATCCGAAATTTCGGATATCCGAAATTTCGGATACGGATTCGGATAGTGAATCGGTATCTGAAAATCCAACTTTTTATTTAATTTTTGTTTTTTTATTTTTTTTTCATATTTGGAAACAGATATTTTGGATAGTTTCGGATATCCGAATATAAGTTTTCGGATATTTTGGATATTTTTCGGATATTTTCGGATATATTTGGGATATTTTGGATATTTTCGGATATTCGGATATCCGAAAAAAATGAAAATTAAATTTTCGGATATCCGAAATATCCGAAAATTTTGAAAATCACTATCCGAATCCGAATCCGAAAAATTCGGATTCGGATATCGGATATTTCGGATACGGATAGTTTTGAACACCCCTATCTGCAAGCAATTCCCATTGGGTGGTGATAAGTACAAGTAGGGCAAGCCGGGTGAGGACCAGTGTAAGCACGCTTAGCCAGCAGTGCATGGGTAACCGTTGCCGCTACTTGGCGGTGTTGAGGCTGCGATTGAGCTGGAACTGATTGGAGCGAGGCGGCAGCTGTAACAGCGCAATTTTTGCTACTGTTGTTGTTGTTCTTCCTCTTGCGACGGGAGGACTTTGAAGACTGCGGTGCGGCGGCGGTTTCAACGGTTGGAACAGCGGTAGCTTGATGCAAATTCTTGGAGGCTTTATCCGAGTAACCAGCCTTGACTCACTTGTCGTTTATCTCAGCAGCGAGTAAGAAGGTTTCCTCGATAGTTGTCGTATTTGCAGCTTGAATGAAATCAGCCACGCAATCCGGAAGAGCACGGATATACTTTTTGATGGTGATTTCAGGCGTAGAGACTTGGCCTGGACAGATTATGCTTAGCTGCTTGAAGCGAGCGGTCAAACCAGCGTTGTCGCCATCCTTCTGTTTGATGTGCCAAAACTCATCCTCTAACTTTTGAAGCTCGTGGGGAGGGCATAACTCTTTCATCATCAAGTCCTTAAACTTGTCCCACGTAAGCCCGTAAGCTGCATCATTTCCACGCTTGCTTCTCTCGGCAGTCCACCAGTCCAAGGCCCTGGACTGGAAAACGCCAGTGGCGTTAACAGTGCGGAGATTATCAAGACAGTTGCTTTGGCGCAGGGTGACTTCAATAGAATCAAACCATTGAAACATGGTCGTAGGACCATCTTCTCCGGTAAATTCCTTAGGTCCGCAAGCTTTGAACTTCTTGAAGCTAAAAGCAGACTTTGGCGAATCTGTCCTGGACTCTTCAGAGGACTTGCTACCATTTTCATTCAGCTCACTAACAATTTGCGGGATAACTTTCGCAATCTGTTTAGCGACCAAAGAGGTGATGCGCTTATCTTCATGATTGCGGCGAGCGGAGCGGGAGTGAAATGATCCGAATGACGACATTGTCTGCAATAGACATCGCCACATGACTCAAACACTATATAATCGAATCTTTCCTCACTCACACCTAATGATACTAAAGCTCAAGAACACAATCACGTAACACATAGACATATAACCATAGAAACACATAGGCACATAGAGCACAGAAACACGTAAGTCACAGAATCCACGAGGACAACTATATTTTGCACGTATTCTCCTACATTTACCGTACATATTCACCTATCATTCAAAGTCCGCGAGTTCGAGAATAGCGATTACGATTAGCGAGTACACAGCGAGTAACATAGCGAATAGTATAGCATAAGCGAGTAACACAACATGCGATTTGTTAGCGGTGTGTAATGTGTTGTGTGTGTTGAGCGGAGCAAGAAGCGTTAGATCGAAACCATTAGTATCTCAAAACGCTAACAAATAACATATAAAACCACATATAGCACATAAAATTCCACATAAAACGACAAATATCAGAGTCAGCAGTTGCGGGCTCAGAATTGAAACACATAAAATCAGCGATTGCGAGCTTGAAATCGAATATAGATTGTCTAAGGCTTGATAGACGTTGACTACCCAAAGTGATTCGACTATTCTCAAGGACTATAAGTATACGTTTTAGCCTAATAGACTGTGCTCTATCACCGACACACGGTGAATGGCATGCATCCTTTCGGTTATTCACGCAACTCGAGTCGTTGGAATTCATCGAGACTTTGGTGAGAATTTTGTAAAACCAAAATGGGGAACAGAACGAGTCATCAAGATTCGGGTTTCACCCCTAACTTAGCGACTACCTTCCTGTTTGTGTGATAGAATCACAAGATTGAGGGAGAAATCTGCGTCGAAGTACGGATTTCACTCCTGATTCAACGCAAATTCTCTTGTTTATAATAAAAATACGGGTCAAACAGGCGATTCAATCAAGAGTTTGCGGTTTTCACACCTAATCTCAACCTAATCACTCGTTTATTTTCAAAAAATAGTGTGCAGTGAGTGCGAGCGAGAATAGCAAGTAAGCTCGTATAAAACCCCTACCGGGTATGCACAAGTCGGTCTGTTGGTACTTAGACTATAGACTAGGTCGTTTCTAAGACATCGACCCGGACTAGGTCGAGTCTTGCCTAATTCCCTATAGTTATGGCTCTGATACCAATCTGTCACACCCCAACCGATGGCGGAAACATCGGGGCGCGACACTGAGTGAAACAGATTGTCAAGAGAAATTCCATAACAACTAAATTACCAGATAGTTAATATTATGTCCCATACCATAACCCATCAAGTAACCAATTATTACAGACCTAGATATCTCAAAACAAAACATTGTTCCGACAACTCAGATTTAATTAAATAAATTTTCTTTATTTCTAGACTCTCCTTCTCGATTCCATGAAAGCAAGCAATATCCTAGCATCTCAAACACCTGTCACATACGTTAAAATAAAGTCAATACACATTGTGTAAAGGTGAGCATACAAGTTTGGTAGTATAGTAGAGTTCGAAATCGTTTACGCATAACCAGCATGTAACATGTAATAAAGTGAAGGCAAGTAGGTTATCAACAGAGAAATATGCACAGACGTGACTGCGAGTTGTAGAATGCGCAACACATATCCCCACTGGGACACGTGAAGTAAAGCCCTTAACAACTCCTGTCCACGACAGGTGCTGAGTAAAAACTATAGTACTATCGTTGCTAAGGTGTCAGGCAACAATCACTGTGTTAACATAACATACAAGCATTCATCGAATAACACGTAACATGCAATAACGGTTAGCGTATAAATAGTGTTTGCGTTGTGTGTCGATTGTGATTTGAATAAGTAACGTATGTAACACCCAAAAGTGCATAAAGAAAAAAGGGATCGAGTATACTCACAGATTGCGTTTAAGTTAATAAACACTGCCTTGGATTGAAGGGAGCGCTGAGAGATTAGCCTGAACAGTTAACGATAGCATAAGCATAAGCGATGAACGGCGCGTAAAACAATGATAAGTGGCTAAGTGTCTAGTGGCAATCCGATCGGATGGCTATCCGATCGGTTGGTCATTCGATCGGATGTCAATCCGTTTGGATGGTCATCCGATCGGATGGCCATTCGATTGGATTGACGTTCGTTTGGGATGGATGTGTTTGTGTATGATGGCTTTGAAGTTTTCGTTGTAGCATTTTGAAAACAGAGAAGTATCTCTACCCTTCAGGTCGTCAATCGAACGGTCGTTCGATCGGATAGCGATCCGATTGGCAGAACACTTAGTGAGAACAAGTTCACAGCAGGACTGTCACTCGATCGGATAGCAATCCGATCGGTTGGCAATCCATTAGAAACTGATGTTCTTTGAAAATTATGAAAACGATTAAGTATCGAAGTTCCAAATGTCAACTGATCGGATGGTCATTCGATCGGATGGCAATCCGATCGGACGGCAATCCGTTCGACGTTCAGATCTTTGAAAACTTTGAAAATGGTTTAAGTGCTGGACCTCAAGTGAAATCCGATCGGATTGCAGTTCAATCGGATGGCAATCCGATCGGACGGCAATCCGTCCCAACGAATCTGATCGTCTTGAACCTTATTATTTTTGGAAGTTTTGCAGTTTGATCGAGACCGTATGACAACGTACTGAACAGCAGAACCTCGTCAAGTCCCAAGTCGCCCGATCGAACAGGAATCACCCAAATCCGATCAGTTTACTGGTTCGTGACGGTTGTTCATGTTCAATCCGAAATCGGTTGTCTCTTTGATAGAAATCAGATCTCAAACCGACACATCACTAGAGAAGATTATTTAAATAGAGTACTTAGCACGAATTTTGAACTAGAGAAAGCTTCCTTTAGCTCCAGGAGGCTTCTGAGAGTGAGTTTTGAAGTAAAATTCAAATGTGCAAATGAACACAAGAACTACAAGGCCCTTATATAGGAAGTTTGATGCTCCAAGATCAATCCATTTGTCCCTATGTTGTTACCAGATGTTCACAGGTGTCCCTAGGGCAGTAAAAACCATGAACAAGCCCCAGGTATTGCTCAGAACCCATGCAAAGGCGGTGGAACAGGCTGCAACATGCAGCTGTCCACTTCTGCTGTTGCTGGCACTCTTACGCGGCCCGCGTAAGAGTTGGAGTCGGCCTACGCGGCCCGCGACGAAGGGAGAATCCGGTAAAAAGTTTTAAAACTTTGCATTTTCTGTCCCTGGTCCATTTTAAGTTTAAATAACTTCCATTTATTGCACTTATGACCCCCATAGTTAACTATTAAGGGCCTTGGGTCACATATTAACTCCGTTAAGCTCCCGGTTAGATGTTAGATCACCCGAAAAGTCTTGTTTTCAACGAAACTCCATAAAATTACTATCCAATAATCTTGAGAGCAAAATATACAATTATTACAATGCTTTCGGGGTTGTTAAAAGGTCACTCAGAGGTAACATTTAACATGTTGACACTTTTAACCCCTATGTTTCGTAAGATACTTAATTTATGCACAAACGACTTTCTATGTCCGACAAATTTTTCATTAAAGAATACGAACGTCGTGTGAGGTCAATCAGAGGCACAAGAATGGCATGTTGACACTTTGGATCCTTTCTCTTACATATTTACATTGTTTGACAATTTTAATCCCTTGAAATCAATTCGTTAAACGATTAATCTTCATGACACGTGTCGTTACTATATTGGACATGATTTTGCATGGTGTTACATCCTCACCCCCTTAAAAGAAATCTCGACCTCAAGATTTATTGAAATAAATTAGGGTACTTCTGTTTCACTGTAGATTCAACCTCCCATGTGTATTCGGGGCCTCTACGGGCATCCCGCTTTACCTTCACAATTGTCACACGCTTCCTTCGAAGCTTCTTAACCTGTCGATCCTCGATCGAAAAAGGTTTTTCAACGAACTTCAAGCTCTCATCTATCTGTACGTCCTTATGTGACATGGCTAGCGATTCATCAGCTAGACATTTCTTCAAATTGCAAATGTGAAACACATTATGTATCCCACTAAGCTCTTCAGGTAGATCAAGCTTGTAAGCCACAGTTCTGACACATTCGATGATCTCGAACGGTCCTATGTATCTTGGGCTTAGCTTGCCCTTTTTACCAAAACGCATCACCCCTTTCCAGGGTGATACCTTAAGTAATACTTTGTCACCTACCTCGAATTTCAGAGTTTTACGCCTTTTATCTGCGTAGCTTTTCTGCCTATCCCTGGCAGCTTTGAGACGATCACGGATCTGCACAATTTTATCTGTCGTCTCCAGGACTATATCAGGTCCTGACAGTTGGACATCTCCAACTTCTGCCCAACAAACTGGCGTTCTGCACTTCCTTCCATACAAGGCCTCAAAAGGAGCGGCTTGGATACTTGAATGATAGCTATTGTTGTACGAGAATTCAATCAACGAAAGATGGTTATCCCAACTTCCACCTAAATCAATAACACAATCCCTTAGCATATCCTCTAGTGTTTGAATAGTACGTTCGCTTTGGCCATCTGTCTGAGGATGATAAGGAGCGTTGAAGTTTAAACGAGTGCCTAAGGATTGCTAGAAGCTTTTCCAAAAATGAGACGTGTATCTAGTGTCTCTATCAGAGATAATAGATACTGGCACTCCGTGGAGAGATACAATCTCATCCACGTACAGCTGAGCTAGCTTGTCGGAGCTGTGTGTTTCTTTAATAGGTAAGAAGTGAGCTGACTTGGTCAGCCTGTCGACTATAACCCAAATAGTATCATTCCCATGCTTTGTCCTTGGTAACTTAGTGATAAAATCCATAGTTACCATTTCCCACTTCCAAGTGGGAAGTTCAGGCTGTTGCAGTAAACCTGACGGCTTTTGATGTTCGGTTTTAACCTGAGCACACGTCAGACATTTAGCCACATAAGTGGCTATAGATTTCTTTAAACCTATCCACCAATAATTTGCCTTTAAATCCTGGTACATTGGCGTTGCATCTTTCATTTTCTTGAGAATCGGGACTTGCAGAATATTATCGTTATTGTTGCTGCCTCCGTTTACACTATTACTGAAGTTGTCCTCATGAGTACGTTTGCTAGGAATCATTTGAGGTTCAACTGGATGTCGAGCAGCAGCAAGTATTGCTGGAATAGCATTGGCTATTCCTTGAGCAACAATATTTTCTATATCTTGCTTAGTCATAAATTGATCCTCCTGGTGTTGCTCAGATTGGTTAACCTCATTAACTGGTTCATTATTAGCGTTTTCCATCTGATAATTAATATATATAATTTATTAGTATAGAATAAATAACAATTATACACAAAACAATCCTACAAATTTCATAACACACATATATATATCCAAAATTATCGATTTCTCGATTTCCCTTTTTATATATATTATTATGCATCCGTACACACTGTTATGTTACAAAGTTTTATTTTTATTTTACAGGGTTATATTGTTATTACTATTATTATTATTATTATACAATCACAGTTACGTTCTCACACTATCCCTTCTGCTGATATTTCAGAAACGACGCTCCCTCTCGTCGTACTTCCAGGAGATTTGCTCTCCCACCTCCCGAATCCTATTCCCTGCACCTATCAGCTCCTCTCCAAAATGGCGGAGTTCAGCTAAATTTTCATTACTCATTGGTGGGTTTGGTATAGGTTCTGGGTCGAACTGAGGGAAAAAGGTATAAGGATTATTTAAAAGGTTTTGAAACTGCCAATCATTGGTCCACCACTCGTCCATTCCTAGAGGTTGAGTATGGATTAAAGGTTCTGGGATGGCTGGTTCCAAATTTATTGGAAGTTGAGTTTCAGCAGGATAAGGGTATAGGTTAGTGTTGATAGGGCTAATGATATCACAGCTTGCCAGTAGGCGATCTAATTCTTCTTGTAATGGCAACTCCTCGACTTGCTTAGAACTTTCCCCAATTTCCATTTCTGCTTGCCTGGAATCTTCCCCGATTGCAATTCCTTTTCCTTTATCGATGGGATTCTCTATTTTGGGAATTCTCCTAGTTGCTGGTTTCCTTCTGCGTACACGCCTCCATCCTACAAATCTTCTCCTTTTCTTAGGTTTTGGTTTCTCTGGTGGTGAAGCGTTGAATTCCATAGGCTCTTCTATATCGGGTATGTAACCAGTAAAGTCTTTGGAAACTTCTATTTTCACCGGATAAAGATTGAGATTCTGAAGGGCTTCAGATAACTCATTCATGCTGTTTAGCATATATGCAAAATGCACACAAAATGCTAAGTTAAAATTTCATAACAAAATTTCATAGATAAACATTCAAGTATTATTACACACCGTGTGACTAATTTAATACAAAAGACATCTAATAATTAGAACATACTAGGATTTATTGTAACTTATTTATTTACTGGAAAAAGTTTTCCTTTAGAGTTTCTGGATTGTAGATGATATGGGTGTTACTACTAGGTCATTTAAAATTTTGCATTCAATGCTACAGTGGCTAACATATAAAGATCAGCCCATTTTTCATCTAATTCGTCTTCCCAAGGTGGGTGATTATCTAGTTTCTGAGTTTCCTGGTTAACTCTCACTTCTTTTGGTTGTGATTTCTTTCTTTTCTCCTGACTTTTCTTAATAATCAAACTTCTTTTATTAGGAGAAAGTGGTTCCTTATATTGTGTCTTTCGAACAAATATTCCTTCCTCAGTATCTACTGAGTACCTTGAGGAATTTGATTGGGATGTACTTCCCTTATCTTTCGAGGAATTATCTAGTTTAAGATAGATATCCGAAATTCTTTGCTTACCCATTCTGTAAATTAACAGATAATCAAAATATAATCATATAATCACAGAATGGCAATTAGGAAAATTAAGTATTTTGAAATACTTAATAGGCTTTGAATCAGTGGCTCGATCAGTAGCTCTGATACCACCTTATCCTGTCACGGCCCCAGCCCCGGTTTGACTCGGTCAGGAGCCGCGGGACAGGAACCCGTGGTATCCATGATGCGACAGCGGAAGAATTTTAACAGGATCTTTTAAAACTCAAAATGCCCAATTATTTTATTCCATAATTTGGGATAAAATCCCATAATTTACAATAGAGGAATTTAACTAAGAAATTCCCTGATTTATTAAAACATGTTTATTAATTTTTAACTGAGCCACCTCTTCAAGCTTGTTAGTGCTCCGTAGCACGTTTCCTTGATTTACAGCAGGTCGCCTGAAACATGTTTTAAAAATATTTTTGTCAGCGGGGAAATACTGGTGAATCATTCAATTTTGATAAAACGACACATAGTTATCAATTACAGCATAAGAGCGATTACAATGGCTTCTATCTTATTTTTATCCAGCGCCGTGTCACATTGCGTGACGATGGTCATACCACTATTGGGTCCCACCCCAAGTAGTGACGATCACTGTTAGGATATATTAGCCTAACCAGTGAAAATTAGTAATGTGCACCATACCCCACTAGCCAGTGATTAAGATAACCACGACTTACTCCCTGTAATTATAACATTTGAAAATGGAGTATTGTAAAATATTTGATAAAAAGAGAATGACTCACATTGCAGATTTATACGGGCAGAGTTTAGCCTACTGATTAGCCTTTTAACCTAAATTTAAACAACATGCACACGAACTAGGTTAGTAACTAATACAACATTTACGATAACTCACGAGATTAAACCCTCACAACGAATGACAAAGTGCGATACTTAAACATCCATCGAATTCACGACGAATGACAAAACATAACCCTAATGTGGGCAGCACTTAAACATCCATTGGATAGTTTCAATCGATCGGACATTGAATCGTAGCAGCGATTGAGTTAATAACCTGTATCGTAGCAGCGCCTCGCTATAATAATTGAATTTTCGACTTTAGAGCAGTATAACTTCGTTTTTCAGTTTTGGTTTCGACACCAGAGGACTGCCCATGGCCATTTCTATTTATAGCTAAAATTTGGGGTTCACGCGGCCCGCTTAAACCTTTGATCGACACTTACGCGGCCCACGTGGCCACCTAGTCTAGGCGTAGGTCTGATTGGTCACGAGTAGGTTCAACAGCTGGTCAACACGTGGATCCGGAACACTTATCCGGTCAAACTTGATGTTGACGCGGCCCGCGTAAGGCTAAGCTAACCCTTACGCGGCCCGCCTGAAACCCATAAATTCTGATTTCTTAATTTTTTATGTACAGTAGGTTTCAGGGGTCCGGGTTTTCACTTACGGGTAAAATTAGGACATTTTTTGAGAGTCCTTACATCCTCCCCACCTTATTTAAAATCTCGTCCTCGAGATTCATTGGAATAATTGAGGATACTTTCGCTTCATTTCCGATTCCAGTTCCCAAGTGTATTCGGGTCCTCTTCTGGAATCCCACTTGACTTTGACTAGCACCAATCTTTTGTGCTTGAGAAACTTGGTCTTTCGATCTTCGATTTGAAGTGGTTTTTCAACGAATTTCAATTTCTCATTTACCTCTATATCTTGGAGAGGTACTACCAGAGATTTGTCAGACAAACATTTCTTGAGGTTGGATACATGAAACACATCATGTACTCCAATTAGTTCTTCTGGTAGTTGTAAACGATAAGCAACTGGTCCTATACGTTGGATTACTGGGAATGGTCCTACGTATCTTGGACTTAGCTTTCCTTTCTTTCCAAACCGGACTACTCCTTTCCAAGGAGATACTTTTAATAGTACTTTATCCCCAACTTGAAACTCTAACGGCTTGCGTCGATTATCTGCATAACTTTTCTGGCGATCTCGAGCCGTCTTCAGTCTTTCCTTGATTTGAGTGATCTTGTCGGTAGTTTCTTGCACAATCTCTGGTCCTGATAATTGACTTTCTCCTATTTCTGCCCAACAAACTGGAGTTCTGCACTTTCGTCCATACAGTGCTTCGAACGGGGCAACTTCAATACTTGCATGATAACTATTATTATAGGAGAATTCAATTAAAGGTAGGTAGTCATCCCAGTTTCCACCAAAATCTATTACACATACTCGGAGCATGTCTTCCAGTGTTTGTGTCGTCCTTTCACTTTGCCCGTCTGTTTGTGGATGATATGCTGTACTTAAATTTAGTCGGGTTCCCATTGCTTCTTGGAAACTTTTCCAGAAGTGGGAAGTGAAACGACTATCTCTATCTGATACAATGGAGAATGGAACTCCATGTAAGGATACTACTTCGTCTACATACAACTTTGCTAACCTTTCCATGCTAAAGGTTTCTTTCATGCTAAAGACCCGAGCGTTGGTCTTCTTAGCCTCTTCTGGCTTCTTCTGATTCTTAGGGCAGTTAGTCCTAATGTGCCCCTTTTCGTTGCAACCATAACTGGTTGCATCTTTCAGCTTCTTGCAATCCAAAGTCTTATGCTCCTTGGACTTGCAAATCCCACATCCATTCGGCTTTGACTGTGACTGCGAATGTGATTTCGACTCCAACCTACACTTTCCAAAATGATATTTCTCGCAGGTCTTACATTTGGGTTTCTCACCCGACTTCTGGTTATCCTTTTTAAACCCAGAACTCTTCCTATGATCTGAGTTCCCTTTTCTCTTCTTGTCGGAGCGATGAGAACTCTCATCCTCTCGCTTTCGCTTTCCCTCATCAGAAACTTTGACAGACTTGTTTCTGATAGCATCAAGTGTGAGAGATAGAGACAAATCTGCCACTTTGATTCCGGTGTGACCAGATAAGGAACCAATCGAGACATGGTGTTGAAGCTCATAAGATATGCCTGACAATCTAATTTCTTCATGACCAAGGTCAAGAAGTCAGTCTCAATTTTCTCAACTTCATGTTGAGGACATAAATTTTCTTTGATTAGAGTAACAAACTGATCCCAAGTCAAGTTATACAACGGGATCTTCCCTGTAGCTTGGATTAGCGACCTCCACCAAGCCAAAGCTTCACCTTTAAACGATTGTGACACAAACTTCACAATATCCTGTTCAGCACAACCAATAATATCAACCACTGTATCCATCTCATCGAGCCAAGTCATACAATCAATGGCTCCTTTCTCCCCTATGAAGTCCCTTGGCTTGCAAGAGACAAAGTATTTGTAAGAACAGGTTTTAACACGCGGCTCCTAATTGAGCACGATTTTTTTGGATGGAACACTCCTCTGATTTGACGAATGATGAGATTCGTCCTTATGAGATACGTGAGTCTTGGAGGGTGGTTTTGTATGAGGTACAGATAGGGTCTTGCTACGTGTACCACTTGATTCTTTAAACTGCCTGTCCATGGCTCGAGTGACGGCATTATCAATCATAGCTTGTAAATCTGCACCAGCTACATTAATCCTGGTGGTATTGTTTCTTTCCCGAGAATGACTGTTAACCTCTTCCGAATTGGACATACTGAATCTTGATTGCTATAAAACAATTGACAATAATTTTGTTCAGAGGTTGTTATGGAATCATCATTTTTGATGGTTCATTAACCATGGTAATATAAACCATATTGGTTAATTTGCTAGTTATATTTATTTTGGATTTTCATTATAATTTAACCCTTTGTTATGAATCGTTAAAGATATTTGAGTGGCACAAAAAGGCCTAGTCACAAGGACAGTTTTAAATTATTAGCCATGATCTTATAAGATCAAAGCATTAAGGTTTGAACATAGTTCATCACCTTTTCTTGACAGGGAGTCATAGACTACAACTGTCTTTTGTCTTATTGGATAATGAATATGGCCCGTAGGCATTTCATCACTAATGGATGTTTAAATTTTTAGGCAAAATAAGGAATTAGAAGAATCCAATATAAGGATGACGAGTGTGATTTTATCGTATCACATTTGCCAGGAGTGCTAACATGTTTTCAGATGTTAACAAGGATTTGAATCTTAAAAAGGTTTTACCATCAGGGCCATGTCTAAAATGACATATGGGCTAGGTTATACCTTCAAGATTTGCTTTCAATATTTTGGCAGATCAATTATAAAATGGAATGACATTTTTTATTTATTTTATATAATTTATTCATGCATATATTGACAAATTAAATTTTAAATAGAATATTCCATTAAATTGAAAGAAGTACATAATTGTCCTAAACGGGACTTGAAAGAAATAACATTGTCCACACAGGGACTAAAATAAGAAATACAAGTCCTCGCAGGGACCAAATACATAAATAAAAAATGTCCACGCAGGGACTTGATTGAAATTAAAAATTACAAAACAAATAAATAAGGAATTTCAATAATCCCATTTCTTCTTCCCCTTTATTAGGTCTGCCAAACCCTTAAGTAGCCCCCGGCGGCTTCTACGCTCCTCCTGTACCTCTAGTTCCACCTGGTTCAACCTCTGAAGGATTTCCCGCTGCTGCGGTGGTTGGATCTGTGGCGGTTGCGGTTGCTGCGACTGAGGTTGAGGAGGTGGTGGGTATTGATACCCGTATGCTGGGTACCCAGTTGGATACGCAACTTGAAAGGGCCCTTCAGGGTGAAGAGCATTGTAGTTCACCGCCTCAAGGTACGGGTTAACATTAGGGGCATTGTAGTAGTTGTAACACGAGTAAGCTGGCTGCTCAAACGAGTTATACGCTGCTGCACCGGCGTAAGAAGGAATTGGGTTATCATAACCCATTTATGGTGCTGGTGGTGCGGCTCGCTAAGAGTCGACCTCAGAAACTGGGTTTGAAGGCCCACCCATTTGCGGCTCTTCGTACGACGGCGGGTAGTGGCTGTTGCTTGAGTGTTGGGGGGTGCTGAAGTGGAACCCCCTCGCGCAGACATCCGTGCACCTGATCTTCTTCACCTCGGTGGTTCTGGAGGCGGTTGCTGTTCTAGCTGTGGTGGTGGCGGTGGCGTGACCGCCTGGAAACGCGAATCCTCAGAGGGATCCTGCTGCTGTTGATGTTGTGGGTTGAAAGGGGGAGTGTACTCCCAGTTGTATGTGGCCCATCTTTCAGCAAAACTGTCTGGACCGCTGTATGGCAAACCATGAAAAGATGATCCGTCAGAAATCTCGATGGGATGCGTCGGCGTCCCACTTGGTGGCATCTCGGGATCTGGATTTTCATCCATCTCCATATCCTACATCTCAGGATAGTGATCAACTGGTCCCAAAGGGTTTGGACCCTCTGGTTCTTGCACCTGGTTCACCGGATTGAACCGGCTCTGGAAGTATGGGGTCGGGTCCTGAAAGGCATGGTGAGAACCCGAACGCTGCAACGGGAGGAATGAGTGGTGCGAGTGGTCGGACTCGTTGTTCTAGAGGAGTCCGAATGAATTGTGGTATGATGGTGAAGAGCTAAGTGAGACAGAGCGTCTCGCAGGCTCTAAGTAGGTCCTCTAGTCTTCGTGAGGACTCGATCCGATTGATGCGGATGGTGTGCGCCTGTGTGATGTGTTGGTGCATTTTATGTGACAACAACGTTGGATTGGTCTTTGGATATTAAACGAGTTTGGGCTGCGAAGACTTATGAAGACTGAATGGAGTTCGAGTTTGTTGAAGCCCGATCTAGTCCAAGTTTGTATCAAGTTTAAGTCTATCTAGTTTAGCCCGAATTGTAAACAGAATTCGTATGGGCTGAGCCTAATTCGAATTGTATGGTTGTGTGTATATAAACAACCTTTACCTAGAGTTTTAGGGTTAGACTTTTGGAGACTTTTAGGCAATTGAGAGAGAGAGAGTTCGAATACACAGATCATCGGCTGTGAGTTCGTGGAGATCTTTAGTGATTGTAAACGTTTATGTTGGATAATCATAGAAGATCAGTTGGTAAACCGTCTTGTGTTCTTGTTTCTGTTTGATAGGTTTATCAAGGGGATTCCGCACCCTTGGTAGATTGTCAGTTTTGTTACGATCCACGGGATAGGGACCTACAATTGGTATCAGAGCATTTGCTCTTGTGTACGGTTCAAAACTGATATTACAGATTCAAGGATTTTGTTCGTGTTTGAAGATTTTCGGATTTTGTGTGAAGAACAGTGAAGAACATCGAAGAACAGTAAAAAATTGTGAGTGTTTGATTCGTTTTGGTTACTGATCTGATTTGTTTGCTTGTTTTTAGGAGTTTCAGTTGGAAAGTTATCAATCAGAGGATTCGTTGGTGTGAAAAGTGCTGATTTTTCGGGATTTATTATTGGAAGATTGCTGGTCTTGCTGGTCTCGACTGGAATTAGTGGTCTCGACTAGTCTTGTTTTCACTCGAAATAGTGGTCTCGACTAGTGAGTATTTGACTCGAAACAGTGGTCTCGACTCGAAACAATAGTCTCGACTAGTGCGTATTTGACTCGAAACGGAGATCTCGACTCGGAACATTAGTCTCGACTCGAAACAATAGTCTCGACTAGTGCGTATTTGACTCGAAACGGAGATCTCGACTCGGAACATTATTCTCGACTCGAAACAGTAGTCTCGACTGGACTGTGTGGTCTCGACTGGACTGAGTAGTTACAAGATTGAAAGTGGTGGAATTTTTCTAGACAATCGTCAGAAAAATCTAACTGTTTTGTGATTAGAAAACTATCCGTAACTCATCTGGACAAACCGTTTGGACCGTTGGACTCGTTTGATTTTTAGGAAAAAAAAAAAGGCATTCGACGTTATATATCATTAGAATCGTATTTTCAAGACGAATCTAACGATATAAGTTTGTAAAAACAGTTTTAAGAAAAAATTTGTACGGTTTTATCAGTCTGTTTCGTTAAAAATGTCGAACATGTCTAGTTTGAATGAGCTGTTGAGAATGGAGCATGAGGTTGGCACTACCAACAAACCGCCTAAGATGATGAAGGTGGAGAATTATTTGACTTGGAAGGATCGTTTCCAATCCTTCATTGAATATCAAGACATGCGCATGTGGATATGTATTGAAGATGGGTACACAAACCCTACTCACGACTTTGAGGGCAGACCACGAAGAACATCCTATGTGAACATGGAAGAAAATGATAAAAAGATGTATGAGGCTGAAAAGAGAGCATTGGCTGCAATTAAAATGTCGTTACCTGATAGCATCAAGCATACATTCACAAAGTACACAAATTCAAAAGATATGTGGGATGCATTAGAAAAACGATATGCAGGAAATGCAGATGTTAAGAAAAACAAGATTGATCTACTGAAGAAGCAGTTTGCTATTTTTAAGCACATGAAGCATGAGTCACTTGAGGACATCATCACTCGTTACTATCATTTGATGTCTGAAATGGAAAACTATAAGATTGATTGCTATACTGATGTAGAAAAGAATGACAAGCTGCTCGATGCCTTACCTACCAAGTGGGATATCTACACTCTCTTGATTAAGGGAGAGGCAGATTATGAGACAAAGGAGCTGGAAGAAGTAGTTGGCAAGCTGAGAGCTTATGAGCTCAGTATGAAGAAGAAAGATACTGGATATGATCAGGTTCAAGATCCAAAGATTTACAATGGGCTTACGTCTTCTTCATCTCACAACGCTTCTAGCAACTCTGCTACTGCGTTTCTGTCGTGTGAAAATGAGCAGGTCACAGTGAATGAGGATGGTGATGTGTGTTTTGTAGCTGCTTCAGGAGGATCAACAGGAGCCAAGAAAACATCAGCTTCTAAGCAGAGTAGTGGTGTTAAGTCAATGCCAATGAGTGTGAAGTCTGCTGAAGAGCATCTTGCTCTACTCGCTTCATTTGTTGCTTCCTATGAGAACTACATTCAGGGGAAGATCTCTGATCCTGCCACGTTGGACGAAGATTATGATCAGATTGACCCTGATGACTTGGAAGAGATGGATTTGCAATGGCAAATGGCCATGATTTCTAGACGAGTGAAGAGGTTTATGAATAGAACAGGAAGGAAGTTTGTAGGGAGAAGTGTTGGTTTTGACAAGACCAAAGTGAGGTGCTTTAACTGTCAGAGTTATGGGCATTTCGCTAGGGAATGTCAAAAACAAAAGCAAGAGACTTCGAGTCAGAATTCAAATAACAGAAATGTGTCAAACAATTCTAGCTCAAAGGCTTTGGTCTCTACAGCACAAGAAGGTTCTTATGATTGGAGTATTCATCTAGAAGACAATGGGAATGCCACTCAGGCATTCATGGCAGAGATAACTCCAGTTGATGATGGTGAAGCTACAGTAGATGATGCTAAGGTTGAGAAGAATAATGAAGCTGAGGTAGATAATGCTGATCAGACAACAGATGCTGAAAAAGAAAAACCAAAGTCTGAGCATGAAAGGTCTGAGCATGAAAGTGAAGATGAAGCGAAAGATGAAATCATCAAAAGAATGGGAGCTCAACTTGCTGCTCTTATGGCCAACTCAGACAAATCGACAGGAGAGGTAAGTAACTCTACTACTTCTGTTTGTTTAAAGTGTCGTGAATTACAGGGTGAAGTTGACAGGTTGTCCACACAAAACCAAAGTCTGGTGGACGAGATGTCTACCATAAAAGAAGCAAATTTTTTTGCTAAAAGAAATGAATCATCATACTTGAAGAAGATAAAAGGTTATGAAAGTAAAATTGAAGCTGTAACCTGCAAATTAAATGAAAAACTTCAAGTGATAGACTTAGCTCATGAAATGATGGCAGAGAAACCAAAAGAGATTTCTGAAAAATGCAAAGAGTTGTCAGATGCACAACTCAAAATTGTTGAACTTGAAAAGAAATTAGGTCAATTCAGGGACTCTACTTTTGTTATGAAACATATGATGGGTGGCTTGAAGAAAAGTAATGACAAAACAAGTGTGGGATTTCATGGTTTCAATGAAGTTCCACCTCCTGTTAGTCATGACTATTCTTTCTTGCCTGATGAAGATGATCTCATGGACTTTGGGTCAACATCACCAAGTAGTTCCACATCAAGTCAAGGAAATGTGTTTGTGAGTGCTGATGCTAAGAAGGATAATAACAGCAAACCTGTTTTGAAAAAGAACACATCACATTCTAAAAATAACAATCCAACTTTTGTTAAAAAGGTTAATTTTGTTCAAGGAAGTGACATGAAAAACGAAACAGCTGTTATTGAAAATGAATCAAATATAGAGTTTGCTAAAAACAAGAACATAGAAAATTCTGAAACTAAGCAAACTGAACCAAATCCTTCTAAGGCATCATCAGAAGAAAAACCCGAATCTAGTTCAAAGGCTTCAGAAAAGAAGTCTTCGAAAAAGAGATCGTGCTTCAAATGTCACACCAAGGGACATGTAGCTAGCTGCTGTCCTAACAAAAAGAATGAAGCACAAGTGAGTGAGACAAAGAGCGATAAATCACCTGAGAAGAAAGGTGATAATGAGGAGAAAGTTGCAAATTCTCCAAAGAAATCTGCTCCTAAGCAACCAGAAGGTGTTGCTGTTGGTGTAGATAAGGCTGGAACAGGAACTCCACAAGTTCCACGTTTTCAAAGAAATCAACCAAGATTTCAGCCTAGATCTCCACCAGGCAGATTTGACAGACCTAGAAGCAGTTCACCAAGAATAAACAATTATAATGCTAATAATTTCAGAAGTCAAGGTCAATATCAAAATCGATACCAAAATGATGGTGGTCGAATTTTTTATAACAATGGCTTTAGAAATTACAATAATAATGCTTCTTGGAATCAAAATTTGAGGTACCAAAATCAAAGTTTCCAAAGGTCAAATAGTCCAAACAGATTTAGGAACCCTCAGGACCAAAGACCTAGTGGAAATCAAAATCAAATTTCATCAACAGGTCTGAGATCCAAGACTCCTGTTAGGAGTAATGGATATTGGATGGATGTTCAAATAGTTGGTGAATTTGGACGACCCAAGACCATTAAGGCTTGGGTCCCCCAATCTAACTAATTTCTTGGTTGGTGTGTGCAGGAGCTGCTAAGGAGGATTATCAACTTGTGGTATGTTGATAGTGGCTGCTCCAGGCACATGACGGGGGATGCGAGATTGTTGACTGAATTTGAAGATTATGATGGTGGAAATGTGAATTTTGCGGGTGCTAAAGGTGGTAGAATTACAGGACGAGGAAAGGTGACAAATGGGAAGATCACACTGGACAAAGTGAACTATGTGGAGCAACTTAAACACAATCTGATGAGCGTGTCACAAGTCTGCGACAAGGGTCACTCGGTCCATTTTACCAAGAATGAAGCATTAGTGTTGAAACCAGGTTTGAAGATTCCGGACGATTGGATAGTGATGCGAGCGCCAAGGAGAAATGACACTTATGTCATGGACATGGGTGCTAAGGATCCAACTGCTGTAGTGGCGTGTTTACTATCAAAAGCATCTGAAGCTGAATCGATGTTGTGGCACAGACGCATGGCCCATATTCACTATCGAAAAATGAATTACCTTGTTAAAAATGAGCTAGTGAAAGGGGTTCTAATGCAGAGGTTTCAAGTGGAAGATAAATGTCTTCCATGTCAAAAGGGAAAACAACACAAGAAACCTCATAAGTCTAAAACAGTAAATTCCATAGATGCCCCTTATGAATTACTTCACATGGATTTATTCGGTCCAGTGAACGTGAGGAGCATAGGTGGAAAGTACTATTGTTTAGTTGTTACAGATGATTACTCACGTTATTCATGGGTTTTCTTTTTAGGTACAAAAGATGAGACAGCAGAGATGTTGATAGATCTTTTTACGAAATTGGAAAACGTCCATGATGCAAGGATCAAGAGGATAAGGAGTGATAATGGCACGGAGTTCAAGAATCGGATTCTGGATCTCTACTGTCTTCGAAAGGGAATTGAACATCAATATTCTGCTCCTTATACTCCTCAACAGAATGGAGTCGCCGAGAGGAAAAACAGGACGTTGATTGAAGCCGCTAGGACGATGCTTTCAGATTCAAAGCTACCAGTTCTTTTCTGGGGAGAAGCTGTGAATACAGCTTGCTACGTCCTAAACAAAGTTTTGACTGTTAAACGTTTTAAAAAAACATGTCATGAATTAATGTTTAACAAGAAACCAAACTTAGAAGGCTTTGAACCATTTGGATTACCCTGCACCATTGTGCGAAATAAAGATAAACAAAAGTTCGGTGAGGTGGCTGACGAAGGCTACTTTCTAGGTTACGTACCTGGCGCACCGAATAAAAGGGTTTTTAATCTAAAAACTGGTAAAATTGAGGTTGTTTACAATGTTGAAATTATTACATACAAACCTCAACAATCAACGAGTGGTCCAGCTATATTATATGATTATGAAAGCACTTTTAAATCATTTAATATTCCTGAGTTTTCTGATGCAGATGAATCTCAGCTGATTCAAACAGTGATTGGTGGAGACGATGAAGGCGAGTTCATGCCTAGATCGAATGTTGATATGACAGATGCTGGGGAAACTTCCCAAGGTGCTGCTGATCCTGATTCAAGTGATAGTGACTCTGAACCCGTTGAGGGGGAGGATTTTATTAATCCGTTTGCGAATCAGAATATTCAGGGGGAGATTGGATCAAACCTGGGTGATAATCTTGAAGTTGATACCGTTGCTACTACACGAGAAGAAGCATAGCAGGTGTTCAGACGAGAAGAAGCATAGCAGCGAATTCTGGTTTATTTGTGTCGATTGAGAAGACTGGGATTGTGAACGAGTGCTTGTATAGTTGCTTTATTTCCCAAGAGGAGCCGAAGAACATTCATATGGCTCTTAAAGACAATTCATGGGTTGAGGCTATGCAAGAGGAATTGGCCCAGTTTGCAAAGTTGAAGGTTTAGGAGTTAGTTGACCTTCCCAAAGGTGAAAGAGAGATAGGCACTAAGTGGGTGTTTAAGTGCAAGAAGGATGACAGAGGGATAGTGACGCGAAACAAGGCTCGATTGGTGGTAAAAGGTTTTAATCAGCAAGAAGGGATTGATTATAATGAAGTGTTTGCACCAGTGGCAAGGTTGGAGGCAATTCGTTTGTTTCTGGCTTTCGCTTCATTCAAGGGCTTTCAAGTTTACCAACTAGACGTGAAGAGTGCATTTCTTTACGGGAAAGTCCAAGAAGTGGTGTATGTCTCACAACCAGATGGGTTCGTTGATCCAGATTATCCAGATCGAGTGTACAAACTTGATAAGGCTTTGTATGGGTTACATCAAGCTCCCAGGGCGTGGTACGAGACACTGTCTACACATCTGATCAAGAATGGTTTTGAACGAGGTCAGATTGACAGTACACTGTTCATCAAGAGGAAGAAGGAAGATTTTCTGCTAGTACAGGTGTACGTGGATGACATCATCTTTGGATCATCAGATGAGAGTATGTGTAAAGAGTTCGAGCAGGTGATGAAGAACAAGTTCGAAATGAGTGCTATGGGTGAGTTGTCTTACTTTCTGGGATTACAAGTTGAACAGAAGGAGGATGGGATGTTTATTCATCAAACAAAGTATGTGTATGACATTTTGAGTCGGTTCAAGATGAATGATTGCTCTACTTTCAACACACCCATATGTGAAAATCACAATCTTGGCCCAGATCATGAAAGTACTGAGGACGTTGATCCTACTCAATACAGGGCGATGATTGGTTCACTAATGTATTTGACTGCTTCAAGACCTGACATTATGTTTGCAGTATGCTTGTGTGCCAGATATCAGGCTAATCCAAAGGAGTCCCACATGAAGGCGGTGAAGCGTATTATTCGTTACTTGAAGGGGAAACCTAAACTTGGGTTGTGGTATCCAGCTGATAGTGATTTGAATTTTGTCGCTTACACTGACTCAGACTTTGGAGGATGCAAGTCGAACAGGAAGTCTACAACAGGTGGTTGTCAGTTCTTAGGAGGCAGGATCGTGTCTTGGCAATGCAAGAAGCAATCCTGTGTGTCTACATCTACGTGTGAAGCTGAATATATTGCTGCGGGTAGCTGCTGCTCTCAGGTTCTCTGGATACAACAGCAGATGCGCGATTACGGTTTGGATTTCACTTGTACTCCTATTATGATAGACAATAATGCCACAATTTCAATAACTAATAATCCCGTGAAACACAGTCGCACAAAACATATTGACATACGTCATCATTTTATACGGGATTGTGCTGAAAAACGACTAATTGAATTACATCGAGTTGACACAGAAGATAACCTGGCAGATCTTTATACTGAAGCTTTTGACAGGGCTCGCTTTGAACATTTAGTCGAACTCAACGGGATGAGGAATCCTGAATAACTGGTTTTTCATAAGAATTTTGTAAATAGTTTACTGCTTTTCTTAAAACTCAAAAATACAAAAACATTGAAAAAATCAAAAACATAAAAAATAGAAAATCAAAAATGAGTTATCACTGTGTGAAAAAGAAGAAGTGATAGTACATCAGCAAGTTAGACTGTCACACTGAAAATGAAATTAAATTGCTTATGTGTGATAGCAGCTTCATCATATGATGTACAAGTAGGCAAACAGCATGAAATAATCAACTTACCAAGTGATATAAACATAAACTAACTGTGTATGAGTGGGGAACACATCAGTGGTGTATGGTTTAATGACCTTAAATCTTGTGTTGATAGATTGCCAAAATCTGAAGTTTTGGGTCTTTATACTGTTATTTCATCTAGGGATATCTTGACTGTCTTTCTGTTCAGTACTAAAATTGTACATGACCCCAGGAAAGAAAGTCACTTGGAATTAGCACATTTCTATTTGAATGTCTGTATGTTGTCCCGATACACACAATTTTGATCTGATTCTGAAATCTTCTCTGAAAAAAGTCGTGTACCTCCTCTGCTGCATCCAGATATATGCTGACCTGGAGGTGCTAGGCAACGACAGCTTCTGCTGCATCCAGATACATGCTGACCTAGCTGTACGTTGTCGCGCTATAGATCTAATACACCCGAAAGAGGCCCTCAAGTGCCCAAAAGAAACCCAAGAAACCTATATCAAACTGAGAAAAACTCATTTGATCTGTATATTATACCATCTCTCCTAAAGATCTATTCTGTTCTCTTCTCAACCTATTCCCAGTTAAGATTTCAGAAATCTGGATTGGACTTGTGAAATATGTGGTAGGGAAGATACTTGCATGATAGAGTGTGTTGTTTATATTTCCAGGATTTGATTAGTATTGATTTGGGTGTTCATTGTTAAGCAATCAAAACATGATAAAACAGATTATATGCAGATCTAGACACTGTCAAGATATCTTAAAGGATGACATCAGTATACTCACCTACTACGATGAATCTTTGTGCATACCTTGATTGCGGGGGTATATCCTGCAGTGGGACACACTAGTATATCAGAAATAAAATTACCTTAACGTATCATACGGTAATGGTACTTGAAATGTTCATGCATTTTGTTTAAGTGGACAAAAATACTGGTAATCGTCTTGAACTGCTTTTCACGAAAAATTAAATAAAGAATTATCTAATAGTGTGAAAACAGTTTGATTGTGCTGATATGATCTTCTTACCAGTGATTCTCACAAAAATAGAGTGTTTATTGCTTTTGTATTTACTTGCTTTCAGAAAATATAAAAATCCAAAAATAGTGTCTTTTTTTGTTTAAAATTCTTAATGTACGGAAAACTGTTATTCTTGGAGGAATTGTTACTGATAGGGGGAGACAGTGTTAGAAAGTGGGTTCAAAATTTTAAATCATGCAGGTTATAAGGTGGTTGATTAAAAATTGTTGCGTGTTGGTGCTTAACTTGAAAATGCTTAATCTGATACAGTTTAACTATCTCTTGAATAATAATAATTCTTTAACTATGTTGAAAAATTCTTATGGTTTCTCGAGATGTTTGTTTTATAGTATACAGATTGAAGCAGTTTGTTGATGAGAAGTTACTTTGAAGAGATAAGGAGTTTGTTGCTGCTTGGTAGAATCCTCCTTCTACAATGCAGAGTGGATGCTGTGAAGACTTTTTGAGAATGCTGAATCACAACTTGGAAGATTTGGTGATTGGATACATCAGCTTAGGGGGAGTCTGTTGGTGACAGAGTTCATGTTGAAGCTGACGCTATCCAAAGACCAAAGAGTGTGATATTCTGAAGACTAAAGTTTCCTTTGCAAGCTATTGTCAAGGGGGAGTTTGTTGGTGCATTTTATGTGACAACAGCGTTGGATTGGTCTTTGGATATTAAACGAGTTTGGGTTGCGAAGACTTATGAAGACTGAATGGAATTCGAGTTTGTTGAAGCCCGATCTAGTCCAAGTTTGTATCAAGTTTAAGTCTATCTAGTTTAGCCCGAATTGTAAACAGAATTCGTATGGGCTGAGCCCAATTCGAATTGTATGGTTGTGTGTATATAAACAACCTTTACCTAGAGTTTTAGGGTTAGACTTTTGGAGACTTTTAGGCAATTGAGAGAGAGAGTTCGAATACACAGATCATCGGCTGTGAGTTCGTGGAGATCTTTAGTGATTGTAAACGTTTACGTTGGATAGTCATAGAAGATCAGTTGGTAAACCGTCTTGTGTTCTTGTTTCTGTTTGATAGGTTTATCAAGGGGATTCCGCACCCTTGGTAGATTGTCAGTTTTGTTACGATCCACGGGATAGGGACCTACATGATGGCCCAGCTTCGTGATCATTTCTTGTTAGCACTGGAGCCTTTCCTCTGCCACCTCTTCCTCTTACATGTGGCGGCATTTTCCTTGTTCCTGACAAAACAAACAAAAGAAACAACAAAGGAAAACAATAAAAGACAAAAATAAATAAGATTAGGATTAGTCCTAAGTCCTTTGCCTAGACTCGGAAGTCAAGGAATGTGCAACTGTGTCATTGAGATTAAACACAAAAGGCTAGTGTTTAATTCACTCAATGTTGGCTCTGATACCAACCTGTCACACCCCGATAGTTCCACGTATTACCGGTGGGCCCGGTGGGGAGTATCGTGACGTAGTTGATATCATCATAGTCAAATAATCACAGTTCAATGCACAGCGGAAGTCTAAAGTAATAATAATACAAACCGATTCGAAAGTATAATAAAATATTACACAATGGTTGTAAAATGGATCCACAGGCGGATCTAAACAAATAGAAATATTGTTCAATCAGACTTAAAGTGTCAAAAGCTTGCAAGACTCTTTATTTAACACTCAGGAGCTCCCAGCCCATTACGCGTAGTACCTGCACTTAACCTTTTTGAAAAATACGTCAGTTTACACTGGTAAATACAATTAACTGACTCTTTTGAAAAGTGTTTATAAAATTGATTTAAAATGCACAAGGCACAAAACTTCTTTTATAATTTGGGACAATTATTTAAATAATCTTATATACAGTTTTACATGTTTGTCGTCCATTCGGGACCCGGTTAGAAGAGTCGGATTAGATTAATAGACACACCACAAGTATAAGCCCACAAGAGAGTGAGATACCGTTTATACATACGCAACTGTCAGGTGTATGCCTACACCCCGTGCTTAAGCCGTGGCCATTTCTAATAAATGAGCCGAGTAAGGGTGCAAACGAGCCGAGCCGAGCCCGAGCTCGGCCAGGCTCAAGCTCGAGCTCGATTAACTTATGAGAGCTCGGGCTCGAGCTCGGCTCGATTCGAGCTTTTTCTCGAGCCGATCTCGAGTAGCTCGCGAGCCGCTCAACTCGTTTGCACCCCTAGAGCCGAGGATATCCAGGACATGGTCATTAACCCCCAAAGGCATTGCATCAAACAAGACAGATTAAAACGGGTTATTTCAATAGCTTAACCACTAATCGATTAAACATTCAATACCCGACCAAGCGGTATTATTATAATACCGTATCCCAAGCCCGTATAACGGAAAATAAGTTAAAAGTATTTACCTAAGCTAAAATTACTTTAATCTCAGTCGTATTTCAAACAGCAAGTACAGGTAGCTTTTACTGGGCTCCTATATCTGGAACGAAGGTTTTAATAACCTATTAGATTCCTAACGGGTCTTATTTAAGTTATAACTTAGACCGGTTAGTTTTAAAGAAAGGTATATGGTTCAAAACGCAAGATTAAGCGAAGACCGGATTAGAATGTGATTTAGACCCAACAAGTATGAAAACTTGTATAAAATGGGTAAACTAAATACATTATGGATTTTGAGATGAAAATGATAAGGTTTGACCCGTTCGGTTAATTTATGCAAACTAGTTACATAAACCTTACCGAACACGTATATGCATAACGGGTAACCAAATGAGTCATGTACAAGTTCTCTAAGTTAATATGCTTTAAATATGTTAGGATATCAGTAGGATATCTTCCATTATGCCCAAAACGAATTTAAAAGCAATTTAAGCCTCGTGGGGTATTTTGGTCATTTTATAGTTTATAAAAGAGGTTAAATAGAAATCTGAGGTTCTGGTCTAAAACAAACACTAAAAATAATTATTTTAACAAGTTATATCAGTAAGATATCATACATATGTGAAATTTATCTTTTATGGCCAAACTATGCACCGTATGGGCATTTTGGTCATTTCACATATGCTTTAAGGGTTAAATTTGGAAATCTGAGTTCAAGACTTATACCTACTGTTAAAGTATAAAAATTTATTTATAACATCAGTAGGTAACAAATCTTAGGTGCTAAATATGGTTTTAAACCATACTATGCGCCTAAATCGCATAAAAGTCGGTATTTGACGATATGTTATGGCCAGTTTAAAATTTAACAAAAATTTCCAAAAATCCCTAAATATTATATCTTAACAGTAGTTAGCAAGTTTGGTGCCAAAAATTGGGTTTATATATGTTTTATGCCAAAAATGCTATTTAATTAACAAAAAGCTTTCAATTTACGATATCGCGCATAACTTTCATTTTAGACCAGAAACGTATGTCAAATTTTTAGGACATACTTATATTTCAGTAATAAAGATTTTTGTCCACTCACATTTTCAAAAATTTTGTTTTAATGATAAAAGGGCATAATGGTCAACTTTTAAGCATTTAACAGAAACATGCAATGAACTAGGATTTCTATGGAACCATGTTGTATAACCTCGAGGGTTATACTCACATATAATATGGTCCTAAAGGAACCCTAAGGCATATCTAAACTAAGCTAAATCGGGTCAGAACTGAAAGTTAAAGCAAAAGTCTACTTTTGCGACTTTCGGTTGCGAACCGAGCCTAAACTCAGAATTGTCGGGTTGAACATGCCTAAACATGTTCTTATATTATTTACCAAGTTTTTTAAGTGTTAAAACATGTTCCATAACCTCTGCATTATCAGTTATGAATTATTTTGCAAAAACAGTCTCGTTTGATTTTTTATTAAGAAGTTTGACCCGACAATTGACTGAGATAATGTGATAATTAGAAGGTGCCCGTTTAAGGGTTTATTACCTACATAATTACCAACACATAGCCAATTTTAATTCGAATAGTGGCTGGACCGTTTGTGATTAATCACAAAGTCAAAGCTTAATTACGATAACTTTGACTTTCTGTCATTAAGCTAATAAAACTTAAACTTAGGAAGCTAAGAACACTTACTTTAGCTCCAGAAGGCTTCAGAGAGTGAGTTTTGAAGTAAAATTCAAATGTGCAAATGAACACAAGAACTACAAGGCCCTTATATAGGAAGTTTGATGCTCCAAGATCAATCCATTTGTCCCTATGTTGTTACCAGATGTTCACAGGTGTCCCTAGGGCAGTAAAAACCATGAACAAGCCCCAGGTATTGCTCAGAACCCATGCAAAGGTGGTGGAACAGGCTGCAACATGCAGCTGTCCACTTCTGCTGTCGCTGGCACTCTTACGCGGCCCGCGTAAGAGTTGGAGTCGGCCTACGCGGCCCGCGACGAAGGGAGAATCAGGTAAAAAGTTTTAAAACTTTCCATTTTCAGTCCCTGGTCCATTTTAAGTTTAAATAACTTCCATTTATTGCACTTATGACCCCCATAGTTAACTATTAAGGGCCTTGGGTCACATATTAACTCCGTTAAACTCCCGGTTAGATGTAAGAACACCTGAAAAGTCTTGTTTTCAACAAAACTCCATAAAATTACTATCCAATATTCTTGAGAGCAAAATATACAATTATTACAATGCTTTCGGAGTTGTTAAAAGGTCACTCAGAGGTAACATTTAACATGTTGACACTTTTAACCCCTATGTTTCGTAAGATCCTTAATTTAAGCACAAACGACTTTCTATGTCCGACAAATTTTTTGTTAAAGAATACGAACGTCGTGTGAGGTTAATCAGAGGCACAAGAATGGCATGTTGACACTTTGGATCCTTTTTCTTACATATTTACATTGTTTGACAATTTTAATCCCTGGAAATCAATTCGTTAAACGATTAATCTTCATGACACGTGTCGTTACTATATTGGACATGATTTTGCGAGGTGTTACATCCTCACCCACTTAAAAGAAATCTCAACCTCGAGATTTATTGAAATAAATGAGGGTACTTCTGTTTTGTTAGTGCATCCGTCTGTCGACTTCGTCTTGTATCGAGTCTTATACTAGAATTGTTAGATCAGAGCATGTAGTATGAGAAATTTAGGGTTTTGAGTGTTGTTTTAGGATAATTCCGTTTGAATGTGTAATTCCGCTTGAAAGTGGCAAACACCATTTCAAGCGAAATTAACATAAGCTATTTCGCTTGAAATGGCCAGTGCCACTTTCAAGCGAAATCACAACTCTATAAATAGCACTCAGGCGAAATCATTTGTAACCTTCTTGTTTCCGACGGTGAAGCTCTGTCGAAGTGTCTCTGTGCTGTAAATTGTTACCGGATCAATAAACAAGACAGTTAATAGTGATTCTAGTGTTATACAAGCTAAACAAAGACAGAATCAATGAATTCCGCCTCTGATTTTGTCTAAGTATTCTTCTGATCGACTCGTTCGGGTCGCAAAACGATCCTACATGTGGTATCAGAGCTCAGGAGGAAGAGTTCTTACTGTTTAGCTCGTTTTCGTTGGAAAATTCTGTATTCTACACCTTCTTTTTGAAATTGAACTTGTTTTCACGGTCAAAATGGATTGAATTTCATATATGTCATGCATAACAGTGTTTTAATGAATCTTTGAGAGTTTTGGACCTAAAATCAGCTTAAAACTTGATCAAATTCTTAATTTCGTTTGAAAACAGATCGAATTGATGATGTCAGCAACATTTCAAACGGAATTAGCAGGTTGATTCCGCTTGAAATTGTTATTCCGCTTGAAAATCTCATCTAATTCCGCTTGAAATAGGTGATTCCGCTTCAAAGGTATAATTCCGTTTGAAAGATTTCAAGCGAAATAACTGATTTCGCTTCAAAAAGTAATTCCGTTTGAACAGTTTCAAACGAAATCAGTTAATTCCGATTCAAAGGTGTAATTCCGTTTGAAAAGTTTCAAACGAAATCAGTAATTTCGTTTCAAGTTGCTATTCCGTTTGAAAGGGCATTATTTCATACGGAATCAGATAATTCCGTGTGAACCTGGTATCTTGTTTGAAAAGGTTGTTTTGAAGTATGATGAAAATGTTTGATGAGATGGAAAATCATGATCTTGAAAGGTTAAATGATTGGTGTCGAGGATATTTGGATAGTAGTTATAGAGATGTGAAAAAGAAAGATTGGACTACAAGATTTAAACATTTTTTGTGTATGAAAAATGAAAAGTTGGAAAGGTTAGCACAACGATATGATATTTTAATTGACAATTTAAAGAATCACGAGATAAGAATGTCACATACTGAACAAATATCAAAGTTTGCAGATGCTTTACCTGCAGAATGGGATGAATTTTTAAAAAACCTGAAAAAGGATTCTAGTTTTTCAAAGTTATCTCTAAAAGGATTTATCAGTAAACTTGAAACTCATGAGTATGAAAATTATAAGAAAAAGAAGGAATTGATGAATGGAATAGAGAAGGATTTTGAAAAATTAAGTTTGAATGTGTTTTTTGAAATAAAAAAGAGAGTCTATATATGTCTTGCGGCAAAAATGTCATGAAATATGACATTAAGAGGGGTTGTTATATTGATGAGAATGCGAATCCTCTTGATTTCGTTAAAATTTTTTGTGCAGGCAGATTCTGGACAGAGACAGAGAAAGTTTCAAAGAATGAAGAATCTGAGAAGCTTGGATCTTCGAATTCTGAACCAGTATCAAAGAAAAAGATTGAAGCAAATGTACCTATCTTTGATCATTCATCAGATGAAGGGAGTAAGGATGAAAGTGTTCGAGTTGAGAAGAAACAAGTTGAAAAAATTCCAGCTTTGGAGGTTGAGAAGAAAGCTGATGATAAACAGATTCTTGAAATGCGTGATAATTGTGAAAAATTAAAATCTGAAAATGTCAAACTCTTGAAGGATGTAGAAAGTTTGACAATAGAAAACAAAATTTTGAAAGAAAAAGAAAAAGTTTTTGAAAATAAAATAAAATCTTCAGAAGATGAAGATTTTTGGATAAAATTGGAAAATAAAAATTTAAAAGAAAATGAATCAAAATTTCAAGAACAAATAAAAGTTTTAGAAAACGAAAAATCTGTTCTTGAAACGAATAAAATTGAAGATGAAAAGGTAATCAAGTCTCATCTTGAGAAAATTTCTCAGCTTGAAAAAGAAGCTGAGAGTGCAAGAAATAAAATTGATGAGCTTGAAAAGAAATTGAAAGGTTTTGTGACCTCATCAGAATTTCTGAATCATCTTTGTCCAAAACCGATCAATTCAGTTCCAATAAGTGACAATGTCACAGATTTTGACAAAGTCAAAATTGAAGATTGTGATGAGAAAACTGATGATGAAGTTGAGAAAAGAAAAATATTTTTGAAATTAAATGAAATGTTTCAAGAAACTGTTTTACATTCTACTGAGAAAGGTGAATGCTCAACGCAAAAACCTGTAAAGAAGAACGTGGAACAAAAAACAAAAGGATAAAAGGCCGAAAAATCTTCAAAAAGAAAATAAAAGCTCATCAGTTCAATCATCCAATCATGATAAAAAACCACAAAAATCGAAAAATCAAAACTCAAAAACTGTTGGTAATAAGTGGTGCAGGTTTGACCACAGTGCTCAAAAGCCAAATCCAGCTTTCAAGAGGAGTGATGATAATTACCACAATGCCAAGCAATGCCATGATCTAAGTGTTTGGTTTGAAAGTGGTGAATGGTACGATAACAGAATGTGTTACAACTGTGGTTTTAGAGGGCACGTTGCTGTTAACTGCCAGAGTCGGAGTTTTGAGACGAGAAGATGTTATGAATGCCATATCAAAGGACACATTGCCAGGGATTGCCCAATGAGATCAAAGGTAAGATCGAGGGTTAAATCTCAGAAAATGGCAAAGAAACCAGTCAATGTCAAAGCAAAGCCCAAAGAACAGAAAGTTCAAGAACAGAAAGTTCTAGAACAGAAAGTGAAGCTTTCGCAGGGGCAAAAAGACAGACTGAGGAAGAAAAGGAAGAAAGCGAGAGAATATCTCGAAAGGATTTTGTCCTCGGATACAGCTGTCAAAGCAAATAAAAGTTCTGATAAATCGTCTTGCTCTCAAAAGAATGACAAATCAAGCAAAACGAATTCATCAGATACAAATCTGAGGACTAACGGGGTATCAAAGAAAGAGAAAATGGTTGGCGATGAATTTGTTTCTTCGGAAACAAAGGAGCCATGTTTTAGCAATGAATCTGACTCATCAAAGTCAGACAAGCCAAGTTCAGGCGATGAATCTGGTTCGTCAAAGCCAGAAGAGCCATCAGTCGAGGTAAAAAAATGAGAATTCTGGTCTAACAATGGATGATGCAAATTTTCCACCATTGTTGAACAAGAATTTAAAAGCACCCAAGGACCGTCAGGCTTGGGTGAATTTGTTTAAATGAAAAACCTGACTTGCCAGAGCTCCCAGGTTGGTAAGAGTGGAGCAGGAATCGGCATATTTCTTGAGAAATTCACTCCGGTGATATTTTGACTTATAAGTGGTAAATCAGGGACATTAAGTTGTACTTGATTTCCTACACGTGATTGGGTTGAGAAAATTGGGAAATGTTAAATCCTACAAGTGGTTGAAGAAAACAAGGTGATGAATGATCCCCATGTTTGAGAAATGACTCACAAAACTAATATTTTCCGGAAAAACCATTTTGATTAAAACAAACTTAAGTGTTTTGAAATCACTATGGGAAAATGTTTTATTGTCAGGGGGAGTTCTGATTGTTTAAGCCAAGTGAATGGAGAATTAAAGTAATTCTCATCATGTTGTCACTTTACCTTGTACAGTTTGTTTTCAAATTTTCCCAGAAAATCAAAATTGAGACATATTTTGATTTTAGGGGGAGTAAAAATTTTTAAAAAATTAGAAAATTTGAAAATTCCAAAAATATTGAAAAATGCAAAAATGAGTTTTGTTGTGAAAAAGAGGAAATGATTGTAGATCAGTTGAACTGTCACAGCATGCTAAAGAAATGGAAAGATATAATGTGATAAACGGTCTCACTAAAGATGTGACTGTAGGCTCAGCTAGACTAGTAGATTTGCGATAACGATACAAACTTAAATGAAAAAGCCTAGTTCTAGTGGGAAACATGGTTGAAAGCATAGTACTTAGTTTTGTCCTTCTTGATTGTGTGCCTACTCAGTAATCGCTGATTGTCGAAAGACATAAAACTGGTTAAGTCTGTGAATTTTCACAACTTTGCTGAAAAGTCGCTGTGATTGTGCATTTCTTTTTGCAAAGATTTAAACTTGTTTTATTTCTTTATTTTGTTTAAGCATTGGACATCCTCTGCGTATACGTGAGTATCGACCTGGATGTTATTGCCTAAACGTTCTGCTTTATTTTCTTTGGTGTTTCGTTTAAGCTTTGGATCACCTCTGCGTATACGGAAGTATCGACCTGGTGGTTAAAGCCTAAACAACTTCAACTTGTTTTATTTTTATTATTTTGTTTAAACATTGGACTTTCTCTGCGTATACGGAAGTATCGACCTGATTGTTAATGTTTAAACATTCTGCTTTGTTTTCGCACAAATCACAGTTGAT
The DNA here is from genome assembly GCA_030545235.1 of Helianthus tuberosus. NCBI lineage: Eukaryota > Viridiplantae > Streptophyta > Magnoliopsida > Asterales > Asteraceae > Helianthus > Helianthus tuberosus. Next base: position 4,022,856 of record CM060397.1, on the reverse strand, counting down.
AAAAGTTTAAAGGCATTATTTGAGTTAGTGTATTGCATGATGAGGGGATATGCTGAGATCGTGGGGTCCATAAGAATTTAGTGAAAAATTAATATACCTAAACGTATCGGTAAGCATTTCGAAAGTTTTTAGATTGAGTTTAAGTGGACAACAATATCGTCAATCTATGTGAATTGTTTAGAACTGAAAATATTTATAGCTTAACGGTGCTAGTGATTGGTCACATAAACTGATATGATCCTCTTACACAAGCTTACAAAAATATTGTTTGTAAATATTTCTAACTGTATTTTTATATTGTTCTTTCTAGAAGTTTAGTCTTTATTTGAAAATTCAAAAAGATTTTCGACAGCTGATGTTGAAGAGCTGAATTTCAAAAATTCAAATGCTGAACATGATGAACAGGGTTGGGAGTGTGTGCTTAAATGAAGAAATTTGTTTTGAGAAAAAGTTTGATTAGTTAATCAAGATCATTGATTTGAACTTGATGTAACTATTGAAAGAACTTATGTGTTTGTGAGAATATTTGTGCAAAAAATGTTGAACAAAGCAAAGTTTCAATTCCTGATGTTCAAATTCCAGGTTTTCGTTACTATGCTACAGATAATGAATTCCAGACTAAGATCCCAGCTGATTGAAAGGGGGAGTCTGAAGACAAGAAGCAGGTTACAGATCCTGATGCTATGGAAAGCCAGGAGAAGTTCTGGAAGCCCAAAGACTGATAAAGACTGAAGATGCGAAGACTCGATACTTCAGACTCGTCAACATCCGAGGGGGAGTCTGTTAGTGCATCCGTCTGTCGACTTCGTCTTGTATCGAGTCTTATACTAGAATTGTTAGATCAGAGCATGTAGTATGAGAAATTTAGGGTTTTGAGTGTTGTTTTAGGATAATTCCGTTTGAATGTGTAATTCCGCTTGAAAGTGGCAAACACCATTTCAAGCGAAATTAACATAAGCTATTTCGCTTGAAATGGCCAGTGCCACTTTCAAGCGAAATCACAACTCTATAAATAGCACTCAAGCGAAATCATTTGTAACCTTCTTGTTTCCGACGATGAAGCTCTGTCGAAGTGTCTCTGTGCTGTAAATTGTTACCGGATCAATAAACAAGACAGTTAATAGTGATTCTAGTGTTATACAAGCTAAACAAAGACAGAATCAATGAATTCCGCCTCTGATTTTGTCTAAGTACTCTTCTGATCGACTCGTTTGGGTCGCAAAACGATCCTACATGTTTCATTGTGGATTCAACCTCCCATGTGTATTCGGGGCCTCTACGGGCATCCCATTTTACCTTCACAATTGGCACATGCTTCCTTCGAAGCTTCTTAACCTGTCGATCCTAGATCGACAAAGGTTTTTCAACGAACTTCAAGCTCTCATCTATATGTACGTCCTTATGTGACATGGCTAGTGATTCATCAGCTAGACATTTTTTAAATTGCAAATGTGAAACACATTATGTATCCCACTAAGCTCTTCAGGTAGATCAAGCTTGTAAGCCACAGTTCCGACACATTCGATGATCTCGAACGGTCCTATATATCTTGGGCTTAGCTTGCCCTTTTTGCCAAAATGCATCACCCCTTTCCAGGGTGATACCTTAAGTAATACTTTGTCACCTACCTCGAATTTCAGAGGTTTACGCCTTTTATCTGCGTAGTTTTTCTGCCTATCCCTGGCAGCTTTGAGACGATCACGGATCTGCACAATTTTATCTGTCGTCTCCAAGACTATATCAGGTCCTGACAGTTGGATATCTCCAACTTCCGCCCAACAAACTGGCGTTCTGCACTTCCTTCCGTACAAGGCCTCAAAAGGCGTGGCTTGGATACTTGAATGATAGCTATTATTGTACGAGAATTCAATCAACGAAAGATGGTCATCCCAACTTCCACCTAAATCAATAACACAAGCCCTTAGCATATCCTCTAGTGTTTGAATCGTACGTTTGCTTTGGGCATCCGTCTGAGGATGATAAGCAGCGCCGAAGTTTAAACGAGTGCCTAAGGATTGCTGGAAGCTTTTCCAAAAATGAGACATGTATCTAGTGTCTCTATCAGAGATAATAGATACTGGCACTCCGTGGAGAGATACAATCTCATCCACGTACAACTGAGCTAGCTTGTCGGAGCTGTGTGTTTCTTTAATAGGTAAGAAGTGAGCTGACTTGGTCAGCCTGTCGACTATAACCCAAATAGTATCATTCCCATGCTTTGTCATTGGTAACTTAGTGATAAAATCCATAGTTGCCATTTCCCACTTCCAAGTGGGAAGTTCAGGCTGTTGTAGTAAACCTGACGGCTTTTGATGTTCGGCTTTAACCTGAGCACACGTCAGCCATTTAAATTTTTAGGCAAAATAAGGAATTAGAAGAATCCAATATAAGGATGACTAGTGTGATTTTATCGTATCACATTTGCCAGGAGTGTTAATATGTTTTCAGATGTTAACAAGGATTTGAATCTTAAAAAGGTTTTACCATCAAGGCCATGTCTAAAATGACATATGGGCTAGGTTATACCTTCAAGATTTCCTTTCAATATTTTGGCAGATCGATTATAAAATGGAATGACATTTTTGATTTATTTTATATAATTTATTCATGCATATATTGACAAATGAAATTTTAAATAGAATATTCCATTAAATTGAAAGAAGTACATAATTGCCCTAAACGGGACTTGAAAGAAATAACATTGTCCAAACAGGGACTAAAATAAGAAATACAAGTCCACGCAGGGACCAAATACATAAATAAAAAATGTCCACGCAGGGACTTGATTGAAATTAAAAATTAAATAAGGAATTTCAATAATCCCTTTTCTTCTTCCCCTTTATTAAGTCTGCCAAACCCTTAAGTAGCCCCCGGCGGCTTCTACACTCCTCCTGTACCTCTCGTTCCACCCGGTTCAACATCTGAAGGATTTCCTGCTGCTGCGGTGGTTGGATCTGTGGTGGCTGCGGCTGCTGCGACTGAGGTTGAGGAGGTGGCGGGTATTGATACCCGTATGCTGGGTACCCAGTTGGATACGCAGCTTGAAAGGGCCCTTCAGGGTGAAGAGCATTGTAGTTCACCGACTCGAGGTACGGGTCAACATTAGGGGTATTGTAGTAGTTGTAACCCGAGTAAGCTGGCTGCTCAAACGGGTTATATGCCGCTGCACCGGCGTGAGAAGGAATTGGGTTATCATAACCCATTTGTGGTGCTGTTGGTGCGACTGGCGGAGAGTCGACCTCAGAAACTGGGTTTGAAGGCCCACCCATTTGCGGGTCTTCGTACAACGGCGGGTAGTGGCTGTTGCTTGAGTGTTGGGGGTGCTGAAGTGGAAATCCCCTTGCACGGACATTCGTGCACCTGATCTTCTTCGCCTCGGTGGTTCTGGAGGCGGTTGCTGTTCTGGCTGTGGCGGTGGCGGTGGCGTGACCGCCTGGGGCAATTATTTAAATTATCTTGTATACAGTTTTACATGTTTGTTGTCCATTCGGGACCCGGTTAGAAGAGCCGGATTAGATTAATAGACACACCACAAGTATAAGCCTACAAGAGAGTGAGATACCGTTTATACATACGCAACTGTCAGGTGTATGCCTACACCCTGTGCTTAAGCCGTGGCCATTTCTAATAAATGAGCCGAGGATATCCAGGACATGGTCATTAACCCCCCAAAGGCATTGCATCAAACAAGACAGATTAAAACGGGTTATTTCAATAGCTTAACCACTAATCGATTAAATATTCAATACCCGACCAAGCGGTATTATTATAATACCGTATCCCAAGCCCGTATAACAGAAAATAAGTTAAAAGTATTTACCTGAGCTAAAATTACTTTAATCTCAGTCGTATTTCAAACAGCAAGTACAGGTAGCTTTTACTGGGCTCCTATATCTGGAACGAAGGTTTTAATAACATATTAGATTCCTAACGGGTCTTATTTAAGTTATAACTTAGACCGGTTAGTTTTAAAGAAAGGTATATGGCTCAAAATGCAAGATTAAGCGAAGACCGGATTTGAATGTGATTTAGACCCAACAAGTATGAAAACTTGTATAAAATGGGAAAACTAAATGCATTCTGGATTTTGAGGTGAAAATGATAAGGTTTGACCCGTTTCGGTTAATTTATGCAAACTAGTTACATAAACCTTACCGAACGCGTATATGCATAACGGGTAACCGAATGAGTCATGTACAAGTTCCCTAAGTTAATATGCTTTAAATATGTTATGATATCAGTAGGATATCTTCCATTATGCCCAAAACGAATTTAAAAGCAATTTAAGCCCCGTGGGGTATTTTGGTCATTTTAAAGTTTATAAAAGAGGTTAAATAGAAATCTGAGGTTCTGGTCTAAAACAAACAGTAAAAATAATTATTTTAACAAGTTATATCAGTAAGATATCATACATATGTGAAATTTATCATTTATGGCCAAACTATGCACCGTATGGGCATTTTGGTCATTTCACATATACTTTAAGGGTTAAATTTGGAAATCTGGGTTCAAGACTTATACCTACTGTTAAAGTATAAAATTTTATTTATAACATCAGTAGGTAACAAATCTTAGGTGCTAAATATGGTTTTAAACCATACTATGCGCCTAAATCGCATAAAAGTCGGTATTTGACGATATTCGGGTTATTTAAGGAAATCTGAGATTTTTACCAGTCTTGACTGCTCAAAATATTTTATTTAATATATAAAATCTATAGAAAAAAGTTTGGTATCAAAATGATATGTAAATCTCATTTTATTAGCGAAAAGGGCATTATCGTCAATTACCGAGTCTATGCAAGAACTCTATGTTATGGCCAGTTTAAAATTTAACAAAAATTTCCAAAAATCCATAAATATTATATCTTAACAGTAGGTAGCAAGTTTGGTGCTAAAAATTGGGTTTATATATGTTTTATAAAAGGGCATAATGGTCAAGTTTTAAGCATTTAACAGAAACATGCAATGAACTAGGATTTCTATGGAACCATGTTATATAACCTTAGAGGGTTATACTCACATATAACATGGTCCTAAAGGAACCCTAAGGCATATCTAAACTAAGCTAAATCGGGTCAGAACTGAAAGTCAAAGCAAAAGTCTACTTTTGCGACTTTCGGTTGCGAACCGAGCCTAAACTCAGAATTGTCGGGTTGAACATGCCTAAACATGTTCTTATATTATTTACCAAGTTGTTTAAGTGTTCAAACATGTTCCATAACCTCTGCATTATCAGTTATGAATTATTTTGCAAAAACAGTCTCGTTTGACTTTTTATTAAGAAGTTTGACCAGACAATTGACTGAGATAATGTGATAATTAGAAGGTGCCCTTTTAAGGGTTTATTACCTACATAATTACCAACACATAGCCACTTTTAATTCGAATAGTGGCTGGACCATTTGTGATTAATCACAAAGTCAAAGCTTAATTACGATAACTTTGACTTTCGGTCATTAAGCTAATAAAACTTAAACTTAGGAAGCTAAGAACACTTACTTTAGCTCCAGGAAGCTTCAGAGAGTGAGTTTTGAAGTAAAATTCAAATGTGCAAATGAACACAAGAACTACAAGGCCCTTATATAGGAAGATTGATGCTCCAAGATCAATCCATTTGTCCCTATGTTGTTACCAGATGTTCACAGGTATCCCTAGGGCAGTAAAAACCATGAACAAGCCCCAGGTATTGCTCAGAACCCATGCAAAGGCGGTGGAACAGCCTGCAACATGCAGCTGTCCACTTCTGCTGTCGCTGACACTCTTACGCGGCCCTCGTAAGAGTTGGAGTCGGCCTACGCGGCCCGCGACGAAGGGAGAATCCAGTAAAAAGTTTTAAAACTTTGCATTTTCAGTCCCTGGTCCATTTTAAGTTTAAATAACTTCCATTTATTGCACTTATGACCCCCATAGTTAACTATTAAGGTTCTTGGGTCACATATTAACTCCGTTAAGCTCCCGGTTAGATGTAAGATCACCCGAAAAGTCTTGTTTTCAACGAAACTCCATAAAATTACTGTCCAATATTCTTGAGAGCAAAATATACAATTATTACAATGCTTTCGGGGTTGTTAAAAGGTCACTCAGAGATAACATTTAACATGTTGACACTTTTAACCCCTATGTTTCGTAAGATCCTTAATTTAAGCACAAACGACTTTCTATGTCCGACAAATTTTTCATTAAAGAATACGAACGTCGTGTGAGGTCAATCAGAGGCACAAGAATGGCATGTTGACACTTTGGATCCTTTCTCTTACATATTTACATTGTTTGACAATTTTAATCCCTTGAAATCAATTCGTTAAACGATTAATCTTCATGACACGTGTCGTTACTATATTGGACATGATTTTGCGTGGTGTTACAGTAATGACCAGGCATTAAAAATTATGGGTTCCGGTCATGGCTTTCACAACACCTTAAACCGGTCATATAAACTCAATGATATCCTTCATGCACCAAACGTTGTTAAAAACCTTATTTCCGTACGTAAATTTACTCGTGATAACCTTGTTTCTGTTGAATTTGACCCTAATGGTTTTACTTTGAAGGATCTCAAGACTGGACAACCCATTTCCCGCCATGAAAGCAACGGTGATCTCTATCCATTCACTTCACCAACCCAACTTTGTTTGACTACTTCATCAAGTTCTAATAAGTGGCATGATCGTCTTGGACATCCCGGTTCATAAGTCTTGCATTTTCTTTCCCGTAATTTGTTATTTCTTGTAATAAGGATTCATTTAGTTTTTGCAACTCTTGCCATTTATCTAATAGTAAACGTCTTCCGTTTGTTGATTCTACTTCCTTTACTTTTGCACCATTTGATATTGTCCATTGTGACTTGTGGACCTCACCGGTTCCTAGTAACGCGTCATACAAATATTATATGGTTCTTGTTGATAATTTTTCAAATTATGTATGGGTTTATCCCCTAAAATTCAAATCCGAGACCTTTCCCACGTTTGTTAAATTCCACAAATTTATTAGCACCCAATTCAACAAACAAATCAAAGCTTTTCAATGTGATTTAGGTGGTGAATTTTATAACCACGCTTTTCACAACTTTGCCACCTCAACCGGGTTATCCTTTCGTTTTTCATGTCCTTACACATCACCTCAAAACGGTTGATCCGAGCGTATGATTTGTGGGCTCAATGATATTGTTAGAGCCTTACTTGTCCACGCACACGTACCTCCCACTTTTTGGGTTGAGGCACTCCATACCCCTACCTATTTACATAACATCTTGCCAACCACTTGTCTAAACTATAACAGTCCCACATTTGCTTTATTCATGTGACATCCGACCTATGATCATCTCCGAGTCTTTGGGTGCGCGTGCTACCCAAACACCTCAGCCACTCAACCTAATAAACTCCTGCCTCGATCTCACCATTGCATTTTTCTTGGCTACCCTCCAAACTTCCGTGGTTATAGGTGCCTAGATCCTCAAACGGGTAAAGTTACTATCTCCCGTCACGTTGAGTTTGACGAAACCACTTTTCCGTTTAACAACCCACATCCAACCACATCATACCATTTCCTAGACGATCCCTTAACTGTTCCATCTCAATACAACTTTCCAACTCAATCTTCACCTACCCCTACCCCTAATTCAGCCGTACCTACCTCCCCACCCACAAATAATTCACCACCCTCCTCCCCTTCACCAAATACATCCCCTACTAACACTCCCTCAAGTCCGGTTATTACCTCTACTCCTACTGTTACCACTACTTCAACATCAACCCATCCACCACCACATAATAATACCCACCATATAACCACTCGTGCCACCCTCACATTTACAGGTGTAACACCTCAAAAAATTCACGTCCTATAATGTGTTGACACGTGTCATAAAGTTTGAACGTGTGAAAGAATGTTATAAAAGGACTAAAGTTGACAAACATGGAAAGTATGTGATTATACGGGTTCTAAATGTCAACAGTGAATAAATATACTTCATAATAACCCTACATGATGTTTATAACGTCAAACGAATAAATCATGGATCATGCGAAGCTAAAAGTGAGAGATTACAAACTGCAGGGGTTAAATGAGCCAACATGTTTAAGTTATACCTCTGAGTGACCTTTTGACAAACCCGAAGCTTTGTAACTGTTGGTTATGCTCACTAGAATGCACGATATAAATTTCATAAAGTTTCGTTATCGTATGAGAAAGTTATGATCAAATTCGTGTGCGAGGGGTTAAAGCGTAAACATTGAAAGTTAAGACTTTTCGGGTTAACCGGAAGTGTCCAGGGACTTAGCAAAGTGGGTACAAGTCCTAAAGCCCATGTAGGTAAATACTAAGGGGTCAAATTGCAATATATAAGCTTAGTTGACCTTTCGTGAAGCCAAGGGACAAGTTGCAAAAACAAGAAAATGGAAAAATCTGAATTTAAGGCCCACGCGGGCCGCGTAAAGCCTGGTTAAACGTTACGCGGGCCGCGTAAGTACGTCAGATGCAGAAAATTCGATCAGCAGCCTGTATACGCGAAAACTCGACCCAAAACGGATGTTTCACTTCATGTGCGACCCCTAAGTGCCTCCTAGAACACTAGGGACATGTGTTGATCAGTTGTGGTCACTAGTAGAACCATGTGTCAACAAATTGTGGTGATTAAATCACTATAAAAGGCCCTCATGTGCAACAAGTTTGATCACACCTTCATCTGCAATTGTGGAGCATTTCTGGAGCTTAGGAGCAGATCCAAGACATCCCTACTCGTGCATAGGACCCTTGTAAGTACCCTTGACCTTCCTCGATTAAGTTTAGCTTAGTTATTTAGCTAAAAGTCAAACCGTCGTAATTACGATTTGACTTCGAGATTAGTCAACAATGGCTCAGTCATATCTCGAATTAAAAGTAGTTATAAGTTGGTAATTATGTGGGTCATAAACCCTCAAGAGGGTTCCCCCTGATTTCCACTCTAACTAGGTCAAATGTCGGGTCAAACTTGTATTTAAAAAGTCAACAGAATGTGTAAATTACAATTTATGCATGATTAGCAATGTAGAACACATATAACCTGTTTGATCGTTAATATAACTTGGTAATGAGTGTAAGAACATGTCTAAACATGTTCAACCCGACAATTTCCTGTTTAGACCCGGTTCGGAACCGAAAGTCGTATAGTTTGACTTTTACTTTGACTTTCAGTTCTGACCCGTTATGGTATGTTTTAGAAATACCTTAGAGCTTCATTTGGACCAGGTTACATGCTAGTATAACCCTCTGTGATTATACACCTCGGATCATTAGTTATCCAATTAATACGCATGATTCCGTTAATTGCCCATATGTTGACCATTATGCCCTTTTTACCTTAAAACGTGTTTTTTGGAAATGTAAAAGAGTAGAAACTTTAATTACTGATATATAAACTTGTATGCAAAGTTTGACATCAGTTTGAAGTGTAGATTAAGAGTTATGCTCACTAGCGCAAATTGAAAGCTTTATGTTAATAAAATGACGTAATTAGCGTATAGCCTAGTTAAGCCTACTTTTTGATATCAAAATCTTTACCCACTGATGTAATATATTATTTTAGGAATTTTAAAGATTTTTAATTAATTTTAGGCTGAGCATAACTCATAGTCGTAGGCTTAACCCGGTAAATGTCGGTTTTGCCCTTACGGGCCATAAAATGAGTTTTACATATCTAAACGACTCCAAACCTTTTGCTACTGATTAGATATGATAAATAAATTATTTTAAACCTCTTGGAAATATAAAAATATCAGATTTCTATATAGAACCCGGAAACGGCTTCTAATCGCCTAATTAAACGTTTTTAACGCCTAGTATGTACTAGAACCATTTTAAACATACTAAGGGTGATACCTACTGATATTTGAGGTAAATAATAATATTTTAACAGTAAGAAAAAGTTTTTAACCTCAGACTGCAGTTTTGAGCTTTACGGCTTATGTGAAATTACCAAAATGCCCCTACGGGGCATAGTTTGTGTTTAAATTCGCTTCGGGCATAATGGAAGGTATCCTACTGATATCACAACATAGTTGAGGCATATTAACTTAGGAAACCTGGTTAGGACTCTTATAATTACCCGTTACGCCTCTTACGCGTACGGTTCGGCCTATGTAACTAGCTTACATAAATTAGCCGAAACGAGTCAAACCTTATCGGTTTTATCTCAAAATCCAGAATGTGTTTAAGTTACCCATATTAAACAAGTATACAAGCTTGTTGGGTCAAAACCACATTCTAAACCGGTCTTCGCTTAATCACGCGTTTGAACCGTATCGGTCTAAGCTTAAGCTTAATTAAAGACCGTTAGGATTCTAATAGGTTATTATAAACCTTCGTTCCAGATTAGGAGCCCAGTAAAAGTACTTGCATTTGCTGTATTTGATTGATACTTTGCTCAGGTAAATACTCTTAATTTATTTTCCCTATACGGGCTTGGGATACGGTACTATAAAAGTACCGCTTGGTCGGGTGTATGTAGTCATTTAAATCGGATTGTGATTGATGTATTTACATAACCTGTTTAATATGTATTATTTGTTGTATGGCCTTTGGGGGTTAAATGACCATGTCCCGGATATCCTTGGCATCATTCGAAGAAATGGCCATGACCTAAGCACGGGGTATAGGCGTACACCTGACAGTTGCATTATGTAAAAACTGGTAATCCACTCAGAGGTATCATCCTTGTGGGCATTATACCGAAGCCGGTAATCCACTTAAAGGATGATAGCCTGTGGGCATTATACCTGTGGCGTGTTAGTTAATCTGTCCTGGTGGACGACAAATAAGTAAAACTGTATACATGATTATTTCAATAATTGTCCCAAGTTATAAAGATATTTTGTGCCGAAGTGCATTCAAATCAATTTACAAACTCTTTTCAAAATGAGCCAGTTGAGTTGTATTTACCAGTGTAAACTGACGTATTTTCCAAAAAGGTTAAGTGCAGGTGCTAGACGAAATAGGCTGGCTACTCCAGGCATCATTACTCAAGTCTCGCAAGCTCTAGATGTCAAAGTCTGTTGAACTATTATTTCCAATGTATTTTTGATCCGCCTGTGGATCTTTTACTTTCCGTTGTAATACTGGATATTACTTATTATT